>CM076578.1:348965034-349565034 GCA_034641835.2 Pinus albicaulis | reverse complement strand
TATTTGGCAATGGATCAATCTCACTACTTATATACCATAACATCACCATTATATCTAACATGTCCTAAAAGAATCTTGTAAGAACAATACCCTGAAAAGCATCATACCAATGGCAACCAAAGTTGTACATGATTTGCATACTAAAAAAGTGACTAAGCAACCAAAGTTGTACATGATTTTCATACTGAAAAAGTGACTAATTTATGTCTACCATTTTGCATCTTAGATCAAAATGTGTTAAATCCAGTCCCCTTCACCTACAATATTTGTGTAATGGCCATACTTTCTTAATATTTTTGAGGATAGCAGTATTGTTTCTGTTTTCTTTCTTGTTCCAAGATTTTCTCTTTATAGATGTGTTGAGAATCCTCAGTGCATAAAATAATACCTGGTTTAATTCTAATTTTTATGATATGGGAACTTCAAGTACATGCACTACAGATAAGCGAGATAGTTTTGTAGGTGGATCCTTTTGCATGTGAATTTGCATGAGATCCTCAAAATGGTACATAGAGAAATATTGAAGGTGCTTTTGTTGAAGCAATTAGAGTCCTCATGAAAGAGGAATTTTTCATTGACGAGAATGGGAAGATTGTATCAGATGGAACATGGACCTACAAAATGCCCAATTTGAACACCATTCCTCAAAAGCTTAATGTCGAGTTGCTCGGTAAAATATACATACATAAATATTCGACTTTATGTTGCATGATATGGAGGAGTTGGAAAACTTGGGCCAAATGCTACAAACGGGATTGAAGCTAGACCATTTTATTGTTTCTAGTGCCAAACTTTAGGACTTATAGTGTTCTCATTAGTTCACTTGGCACAAATGATAAAGATGCAAGAAGCAAACAGGCTAGTGAGAGAAATGTTAGTATTGCTTAGCCATATCACTTCAGGGAGGAACAATGTAAATGGTGAATAATTTTTTAGGTATGGTAAAAATTCAACTACTTCAAAGGCACAATAACAATGGGAGAGGATGTTGAATCTATCCTAGTCAACATTTTTGTCAATTAACCCTCAAGTTATTTAGTTGATGTACTTGTGGAGAAATAGTCTAGCCAGTGTACATATTCTTATTCACTTTTGAGTACAGGTTTAGGTTTTATCAGGATGAAATTTTATGCCCTTAACAAAGAACATGATCGAAGGAAAGAGGGAAAGGCTCTCCTCAAGAAAACTGACCTCTTAGCTCAGTATTTTTCTTATATATGTTTAAGTTAAAACAAATTATACACAATGATATGTAAGTTAGAAAATTTGTAGAGATGTTTTCAAACAACCAGCTCCACTTTCAATGCCTAAATAATAGTTTTTTTCAAAAGGAAGCATTTTCCAAGTGCTTCGGAGAGAGTATTCAAAATTTTCAAGATTGAGGATTGGGTAAACAGTTCATAGAGAAGGAATGCAACTTGAATGTAGGGTTAGAAATCAGTGAAACAACAATAATGTTATAGGCCAGAGTAGTGCTTAATTTATAGGACTAATAGTATTAGACTGGTGACTTGAGTTACTTGGAGGCTTGCATGCCTATGTATGCATGTATAATGTATTAGGCTAGTAAGCAAGCATTTGGAGAAGTTGGTCATCCCAACTGTAAAAAGCTCTTGCTATGGCTTGTTTTCTCACTGATCTTCAGGTTGGAGTAAATTTCATATGAATACATATTTTAAGAGAAATAATTGAGATTAACACTTAACAGTTATAAGAAAAACCTCAAGCTTGGCTATGAAACTACTCATCTATTCCATTATTTCTTGTGAGATAAGAAAACACCAACACGAGTAGATACTTGCGATGAGAACAATGACTACGCACTAACAAATTTTTGATATTTTGGCTTACTTTGCATGCAATTTCTATAAAGCAAGGTAAAGGTAAATTAAATGAGGATATCCTTGATGTCATCCATCATTGAATGCCAACAACAATCTAGATCTTTGGAACTCAGTAGAAGATGATTGCATTATGATTGCACCGAATTGTTAGTGTTATAAAATTGAATTATTAGTTTCATATATCACAGTAGATGTTGTTCTTGGTTAGCAAACATTATTCACCATGCAGATTTGTAATAAATGCTGCCTATAAATGGGTATAACTATGCACTAGAAGGTTGGAAATGTATCCTCTACATGATTTTAACCGTTTCTGGGAAACAACCGTTCAGATTTTGTATCTTGATTGTGTCCCATGCTTACTCTTTATCAGAATGGCGTCAATCACACAAATTAAAATGCAAGGTATTAAATTTTACTCAAATAAATCAAATCCAATAGTGTGTTGTAATTTTTAACATATTTCATTTTCACAATTATAAATATTAATTGACAATTATACATGGACAATCTGTAAATACTTTATCCAATAAACCAAACAAGACCAAAAGCTATTGACCTACAGAACCGTTAATAAAGGATATAACATTTTATAATCAAGCTATAATTGATAGATAGACTCAAACCAGATAGTCCTAAACCCTAGGTCAGGGAATTTGGCTTAGCTAGATCATGAACTGTTTCAAACAGATTTGTAATAAATCCTACCTATAAAAGGGTAGAACTATGCACCGGAAGGTTGGAAATGTAACCTCTGCATGATTTTAACCATTTTTGGAAAACATCCATTCAGAGTTTATATGTTGGTTGATAGATCCATTATTACCACGTTTCCATTTAGGAATTTTTGTTTCATTATCCCAAATATTTTGGCAGATGGGGAAAATAGGTGGACCTTCTTTCACAGAAACATCAATTATTTGAACTCTTTTGAGATATTTTGTATTTCAAAAAGGTGTTATATGCAATCCATCTTTATTTGGGATATATTGTTTCCTTAGATTAATATGTAAGCATATAGTTTCGTATTGCAAATAGGTGTTTCATGCCCCCAGATGGGTTCATTTGGAATTTATTCCTTCACTAGCTAAGTGTTTATGCAAATCGGAAAGGTCACCAGTATTATTTTCTTTTAAATAAGCCCTTGTTGGTCCTCTTATAACAGTTTGTAGTGCAGGTTCCATCCATAAAACTTTTTGACTCCCTTTCATATCTGCAGTTATGTTCGTTGTAGACATCGTGTAAGAAGACATGATTTAAAAGATTTCATATGTGCTTTTGTTCATCAAATTGAGTACGATGACCTATAAGCTTCTACAATGAGAATCTTTTAAGGTCATTGGTTCTCTGTAGTTATTTTTACCCTCACCGAGTGCCCACCTAAACTAAGGCGATAACCTTCTACAAAGAGAAGCTTTTAAGGCCATTGGTTCTCTTACCCTCACCGAGTGCCCACCTAAATTAAGGCCATTGGTTCTATGTAGTTATTTTTACCTTCACTGAGTGCCCACCTGAATTAAGAAACCTACTGCAATGCCATTAGTTATATGTAGTTATTTATACCTTCACCGAGTGCCCACTTGAATTAAGAAACCTTCTGCAATGAGAAGCTTTGGGGCCATTGGTGGGAAGCTTCAAGGCAATTGGTTCTATGTAGTAATTTTTACCCTCACCAAGTGCCCACCTGAATTAGGAAATTAACATTGGTGGGAAGCTTTAAGGCCCATTGGTTCTATGTAGTAATTTTACCCTCACTAAGTTCGCTGGAATAATTTTTACTCGATTTAAGGCCCATTTGTTCTATGCAGTGATTTTACCCTCACCAAGTTTGCTGGAGTAATTTTTACCCTTCACACAAGAACCAAAAGTTCTAGCAACGATTCTTGATTGTGCTCCATGCCTAAAGTTCCAGCAACAATTTGCAAAATATAGAGAGCAAAAAAGCCTTGCATGGCTAGTGTTCGAGGAAAAAAGCAGAGTAAAATTCGATTTGCAAACTAGTTTACAAAACGGGAAAAAAAATCTCACAGAAAACAGATTGGATGGGAACGAGATATACCATAATTGTGTTACAAAATGCAATCTATGATTAGTTACTTAATAGTAGAAGATGGTTGCATTATGCTTGCACTGAAATGGTAGTGTTATAAAATTGAATTGTTAGTTTATAAGTTCCATTTCAAAATTGGCATAATAAATCTACAAGTAAACCGATTATAAATTGGAAAAATTCAGTAGTGCCTATTTAGCATGGTGATTTAATGTAAATTAACAAGAGTAAATGGAAACATCATAACCATTAGCAAATCATTATGTAAATAGAACTCTTACTTTCTCAAATTTCGTTATCACTAAAACATAAATAAGTTCATTGATTACATTCTTGACACAATGTTGTCAAAAACTTAGTTATTGATTACATTCAAGCTTTGATTCCATTTGCATTTCTTATAACCACATTAAATATATCTTTGACATACTAAAATAAGGTATCTATCATTTTCTGTAAATAAGAGGCAGAAATAAAAAGATCAGAAATCATAAATATACACATTTTAGAGTGAAATATTGCTTGAAAGATGAATTGATAAATGATAAATATACCCTTTAATTCTACAACCAAATATGACATGTTGCAAAAATAGAATATGCATAAACAGGTTGCATTTCTTGAAATCAAGGGAGGAAAAAGTATTTATAAATACCTGATTGTCATATATCTTTAGAAATTCCAATAGATTCACCAATTACAGGAGAGCAAGGAGAGAAAATCGCTAGCTAGCATCCAAGAGTTCTGTTAACATACCAATTACATGTCAAAAACAAAAGGATAAAATATGCATAAACAGGTTGCATTGTTCCAAATCATGGAAGGAAAAAGTTAGTGCAACCAAGCCCGTAATTAAAATAATGAAGATTCCTTTCTAAGAAATTTTCTTGATCTCTATGTTAAAAGGTTTTATGCAAATATGGTGTAAGCAAAACGTAAATTATTAAATAATTCAAGACATAATTTAGAAGGATAAATTATAGTTATTAAAAATGAGTTATTATAGGTACTTAATTTATTAAATAAAGAAGAGAAGACTTGTCTTATATAAATTTTAGAATCCAGATTGTCAAAAAAACACCCAGGTTCCAGGTTCGAAACTGACAGAGAAATTATCAAAAACAACAAGAAATTACTCAGACTAAATTTAACATTATCTGACATAAATGCATATATCTTACCGCTTAAATGGTATATCAGATTCATTAGACATATTGCACGGAAACTACTTATGGTATATCGGGTTCATTAGACATATTGCACATCAACTACTTAATTCCTAAAGCGCTCAATTACATCCATATTAGTTCGAGTCATGCATTTAACTGAAATCAAGAATTCTGGTAACAGATGCATTGTATATTATAAGTTTAAGGGAAACCTTTTCTTTCTGTAAATAGATCCTTAGCCATGTACCTATACAGGAAAAAAATGATATTAGTTATACTAATCAAGAAATGACAACCACTGAAAAAAACCATGTGACCAATTATTAATATGAAGAAAAATCTCAATAAGTATAAATAAAGTTAGTAGGTATGCAGGTTATATCAAATAATACATATAAAGCAAGTAAACTACTTTAATTCAGAGGTAAATATTAGTGTTGTTACAAGTTATTAGTTGCTTTGATTCCTTTCTCATGTTCTTGTTGTTGGATGGTAGTAGTTTCTTTGATTGTCTGCTCTTGTTGTTGCTTGAAGTCACTCAGTTCATGCTACATACCACACTAAATTTTGAAGCTTATGAAAAGTCCCAGAAGCTAGGTTTTTGCTGAAAATTGATTGTGCATATGATTGTCAGATAATTATTTTTATGCCATAAAGAGTTGCCACTGCTTGATGATATAAACAACCTGGATACTATGTGGTGACATATAAACGTTTTGAGAATAATCCAATTGTAATAAATATTCAGATTGATAAATACATCACTAGCATATCATTTCAGAGATGATTGTATTAGAAGCAGTTCCATACTATTGGGAAAAAAAATTGACGGAGAAACTAGGATGGCGAAGAAAGTTGACGAAAAAACTAGTAGATAGATATCCCTCTATAGTTAACCTGGAACTTTACTCGTCAGTGAAACTAATGACCATCACCAATCCACACTACATATGACAATAATAGGGTCAAAAACATCATGTGCAAGATATTTCATAGGTATTTTCACAGTGACCTATGAAAGTCTTTACAACGACGTTTTTCCTGACTCAATGAAACTAATGATCATTACTAATCCATACTACACATGACAATAATAGTAGAAACAACATCCTGTGGAATGCCACCACCAGAAACAGAACTGGAAACCAAAGTCTTTACAGGGATGTGTAATAATGAAGGAATCGATCCACTTATGCCACAAGGTTGTCCATTTGGACTGAATTGAGGAATATTGTGAATCAGGAAGTTTTGTTGTTTCATGTATCGGGAGCTTATTTCCATGATTTTACATTTGAGCACCTGTAATTATCCTCGTTGTGTGTCCTAAAAATGGCAGCAAGAATGATTCCCACTATTATAGCCAATATTCCTATCAGAATAACCTCCCCACACCAGTCTGGAACCATAGTGTATCAAAAATCCAACAGAATAGCACTTCATTTTGATGGGTATCGCATTGAAACAGTTTGTGAATGAAAACAACACATATTTCAAAAGATATTAAACAACCAATCCTTGCATCTCCAAGACCACTATACGCTCACTAGTTTCATTTGAAAGATCAATAAATGCAGTACTTGTGACTATTTACTGGTGCACGTTGCTTGCAAATGAAGTTCTTAAATGTAAACTACGAGAAGTGGTCAATATGCTAGACATACATGCAGTTGCAAGAGTAGGTTCAAAGATAAAAAATCATTTGAAGAGACATCAGATTCCTTCCATTGGCTAGTCACTACATAACTATCATTTTCTGTGTTTCAAATCCACTATCAGCTCTTACCAGTGCTGCCATATATCATCCATTTGAACAAATATAGATAATAGCATGAAACATGGGTGATATGGGTGAAAAAATGCACAATTAGAGCATTTGTCGTAGGAGTGGTATATTGTGTTGAAAGAATGGTTCGGTGCTAAATGGTGTAAAATGCAGTCAACATGTCACTTCAGCAAGATCACTCAAATTTGGAATTTCTTTAGCAAATGGAAATGACAGGGTTTGTATGAATGCCAAGTTTAATTAGATGTCGAAAATTGGGTTTCATTGCGTACATGTGCAATATAGATCCATAAGATTTTCATATATTCTGAAATGGATGATAATTTTGTGTTGTTTTACATTAATCAATGTCAGATAGAAAGTTGAAATCAGTCAGAAAGAGCCTAAAATTGATGCACCAAATACTTGGTATAAATTGGCACATAAACCACTGCAAAAAGGGTAATTATGACAACCTATTGCTGCGTAAAAAACAGTGTTGGATAGCAAGTTTATTTGGCTGATTTTATCCTTCGAGACACTAAATTTTTGTTGTTGTACAGTAAATGACCATAGACAATAGTAGACAGCAAAGGAAAGGCCAAATGTTTAAGCATCTAAAGTTATCATCTTGGCTATGCAACAAGCTTTAATGCACAGATTAGACACAAACTATGATTATAAAACTGACAATGTAAAGAGGTATAGGAGGTAGAAGAGGATATTTACACATTTCCAGCTGCCCCTAATGAAGAACTGCCATTTCAAAGCAATAATAGTATATTAATGTAAAAGTCATTTTTGTAAGAAAATTCAAAAACAACTATAAAAAATAAGCATGCTCTATTCCATATAAAACCTTTCCTAAAAGGTAGTCGTTTGAGAAAATCAGGTATCAAGAATAAAAGTACACATTTTCATTCCTGAGAGAACATCGGGTAACTTAAATTAGAGATAACATAATTTTTGGAAAATCATAAAATAGTATCATTTTCCAACTGAAGCAGTTGCCTTAGGGAATAGTTATTTTCTATCATTCCTAATTGTTTCATAATGAAGATGTAGAATATAAACCTCATTGTAAATGGAGTCATTGCATACATTTAACAAGATCTCCTTGTATATTTATTCATGAGGTAGTTAATCATACCTTCCTTACCTAACCATTCATAACTGATAACACTTATGTTCAAGTGATATAACATAATGTGACCTTAATACAATGCATTTAAGTATTGGAGTATTAATGCTCCAACGACAGGCAGATTTCCTTGCATTCAAGAGATGGCAAGACACGGTGTTGGCACATTCTTAACATCCACATGTCTGCCCCAAGGATGTATCCTTCCTGGTAGATTCCTCACATATGGTTAGATCAAGGCATCCCCAAATTCTATAGGAGATCACAAAGAGTCTCTTTTGGCTTTATCTCAATTTAAAAAAATAAAAAATAAAAACTGAAGAGAAGAGAAAGAAATAGCCTTAATTATTTTAAACCTAGCTAATGCTAGGCCTTGTTGCCTCAAAATCTCACAGGTCTTGAGAGAGGCCTCACAACACAAAGCCAAACTAAGACACAACAATGAGGTGAATTCCACTATCATCTGTGCACTCCACCTACTACTCTTTGATGGAATTTAACTACACGAGATGCTTCCAAGTATAGGTCACCTAAAAGGTATTCCAAAATATAATAAAAACTTATCCTAGGGGGTTAGGCCCAAACAAAACTAACTTAAAATAACACAAACTTCAATAAACCATATAATTATCCCACAGATCCATAGTTTAAATGTTTTTGTTAGTTACTTTTTGCTTCATATAGATAATATATGCATTGTATATTATAATTTTAAGGAAAACCTTTTCGTTCTATAAATAGATCCTTAGCCACATACCTACACAGGAGAAAAATGATATTAACTATTCTAATCAAGAAATGACAACCACTGGAAAAAAAACCCATGTGACCAATTATTAATATGAAGAAAAAGCTCAGTAAGTATAAATAAAGTCAATAAGTATGCAGGTTATATCAAATAATACAGATAAATAAATTAAACTACTTTAATTTAGAGGTAAATATTAGGGATGTTACCAGTTATTAGTTTCTTTGATTCCCTGCTCCTGTTCTTGTTGTTGGATGGCAGTAGTTGCTTTGATTCTCTATTCCTGTTGTTGCTTTAAGTCACTCAATTCATGCCACGTACCACACTTAATTTTTTAGCTTATGGAAAGTCCCAGAAGTTGAGTTTTTGCTGAAAATGGATTGTGCAAATGATTGTCAGATAATTATTCTTATGCCATAAAGAGCTGCCGCCACCTGATGATATAAACAGCTTGATACTATGTGGTGACATATAAACGTTTTGAGAATCTGAAACTTAGCACTCACGTCTTATCCATTTGTAATAACTATTCAGATTGATAAAGACATCACCAACATATCATGTCAGAGATGATTGTATTGGAAAGAGTTCCATACTATCGGGAAAAAAATTGACAGAAAAACTAGGATGGTGAAGAAAGTTGATGAATAAACTAGTAAACAGATATCCCTCTACATTTAACCTGGAACTTTACTAATCAGTGAAACTAATGACCATCACCAATCCATACTACATATGATAATAATAGGAGCAACAACATCCTGTGCAATGCGACCATTGAAAATAGAACTGGATACCAAGTCAACATGTCACTTCAACAAGGTCACCCAAATTTGGAATTTCTTTAGCAAATGGAAATGACAAGGTTTGTACGAGTGCCAAGTTTAATTAGATGTCAAAAATTGGGTTTCATTGCGTACGTGTGCAATATAGATCCATAAGATTCGCATATATCCTAAAATGGATGATAATTTTGTGTTGTTTTACATTAAATTAGTGTCAGAAAGCATGTTGAAATCAGTCAGAAAGATCCTAAAATTGATGCACCAAATACTTGGTATAAATTGGCACATAAACCTTTGAAAAAAGGGTAATTATGACAACCTATTGCTGCATAAAAAAAGGTGCTCGATAGCAAGTTTATTGGCTGATTTTATCCTTCGAGATACTAAATTGTTGTTGTTGCACACTAAATTAGTGAGATATATTCTAAAATGGATGATAATTTTGTGTTGTTTTAGACTAAATTAGTGTGAGACAGTAAGTTGAAATCAGCCAGAAAGAGCGTAAAGCGTACAAAAACAATGAAAGAAATCTCAATGTGATGAAGACGCGGATATTATGAAAACAAGGAGTTGCAATATCTTAGTTTCAAGGTATAACAATATCACTCGACTAGTAGGCTATATTGAGAATTCCTTCTAGTTTAGTTCAGTCCCTGTGAAGGGTTGGCTTCCAGCATTAATTCTTGGCAAGTGAGACCAATGACTATTGAATCTCCAACTCCATAGAAAAAAAACTTCAACAGACCAAATCCCTGCTTCAAGGCGCTAGCAACTTCAAGAGGCCAAATCCCAGATTCAAAAGGCTTCTACAGAGCCGAGGCAACAAATAAGTTCCAATGAACAAAATTTTATTTCATATCCCATTATGTTGAAGCCTATGTATCTAGGTGCTTTCTATCTATGTTCCAGTCCAATATGTGTATTACTATTTTGAGAAAAAAATACGCACCACAGTCAGTCATGGGGTAGTTGTGTAAAAAAAATTGCACAACCTAAAATCCTGGATGGATTTCAATAAGTATATAGTGTTTCCTATACATACCAGAGTCATTCGAGACAATTATGTATAAAATATAGCACAAGCTGAAAGCCTAGATGGATCACAATGAGTATATAGTTTTTCCTCTAAACCACAGATTGCACGGTCTGTAGACAAGATTTGGCAATATAATATAAATTGTTCTTTGATCACAGTAAGTATATAGTTTTGCCTCTAAACCAAATTGTACAGTATGTAGTCCACTTTTTGTAATATAATATAAATTGTTCTCGTTTAAAAAGAATGAATGAATTAGTGATGCCTTTTTTATCCTAGACCACAATGAATCTTAAATCTAGATTTCCTTGAATAAATTTGGCTGTACCTTTTGTATTTTTTCCACTAGTCCAATTTCCTTGTAATAAACGTCCAAAAAGGTTTAGTTCCCATTGCAAGTAGGAGGCTTGGACCAAGTTCTAATTAACTAGGTGGAATTTCTTGTGATTTGATTTTCCTCCTTCCTAGAGTAATTTTCTTAATTATTTTTCTATAGCCTATTTGACACATATGGAAGCCAATAGTGCAAAGAACTAAAATATGGGGAAAGCAATCAAAACATATTTGATCACCACCACATAGCTTGATAGATTGAGCTAGTGTAATCCATGTTGAGTAAATTTAAATTTATTTTTATATATTACTTGACTCCACATGGAAGTTGGAGGATATCAAAGACAAATGGAATTCCAATATATTTAAAAGAAATCCAACTACCCTTATGAGGAAAATATAATATTTAGTTATGGATATCATGGTTCTATGGTTGATGTTCCATGCATAAATTTTTCTTTTAGTACTGTTGATATAACCTCCTAAAACATTGATTAATAATCCCAAAATGAATTTGAGTAAACTAAACATCAAAGCCGTAATAGTATCAAACTCCAATAAGTTATAGACCATGCAGGGTTAAGATGGGCTGAGAGGGACTGCCTCTGACTGTAAAATGCATACGACTAGAAATCCCAAATTCTGTTTGCCATGCTTTTATTGTGATGGTGTGAATTCATGCTTTTATTTTACTTGCGTGGATTCTAGATATTGGGATCCTATATACTATAAATATAATGGATTGTTTAAATTCAAAATATTTATTTTATTGGAATGCCATAACGCATATAAATATGCAAAATAAATAGACAGAAAAAAGTGTAATGTATACCTGATGTGTGGCTAAGGAGCTTCTCCAGATTTTAATAAAGTTTGTCTGATGTGTGTGGTTGAGAAGCTTCTCCAATTTAATTATTTTTAAAGAATGGCTTGATTAATTTTTAGCAATTAATATCTTTTAAGTTTGAACTTAAACTTATTCTTCTACTTTCTTCTGAACTTAATCTTATCTATTATTGAATTACTTCTTTTTTTCTAATATTCTTCTAATATATGTGAACATTTCCCAACATCATCTACAATGATGTGCATGCATTCTTTTAGGTTAAAGGAGATCTGCATTTGTCGACACCTCTCAGGAGATATGCATTTGTTAACACCTCTCAAACATAGGCTGCACCATTACAACATGGTCCCTGCAGTCCAGACTTCTATGTAGATTTTATTAGATTTTATTGGTAGCATTTGCAGGATTTGTTCCATGAGCAGATACAGGAATAGTATAGAAATTCATATGCCCCTCTCCTCTTTCCTATGAAGGTTTTATGTGCATTTCAATACCAAATCCAATGTCTTAGGCACTATTCTTGGTAAACATTTTTATAAGGTTAAAAAATTTTGAGCACCTACTTGAGGATAAGCACAAATAACCATCAATCCAGCATACTCCCCTGCTGCACCAGAATTTGGTTGCAGAGAGAATGAATCAAATGCAATAATGTCACAAATAAGCTTTCCCAAATCTTTGAAAATCTCCTGCAACAGAATATGAAATTTTGAGACTTTTTCAAGAATGATTTGTTATTATACTAAAATTGTTATCTATATCTCAGTAAAGAAAATTACAGTTGTACCTAGTAACCAGCAGCTTGATCTTGAGGTGCAAAAGGATGCATGTCAACAAAACTTGGCCAAGTAATAGGTATCATTTTTACAGTTGCGTTCAATTTCATAGTGCATGATCCTAAGGGAATCATACTTTGGCACAAAGAAAGATGTTTTTCCTATAAGCAATGGAGGTAACGCAGTAGCTGATGCTCTATGTGGTGGCTAGAAACATTCACATATCTCAACAAGTTCTGATGGCTGTTATTTGGCAATTGGGGGTTTGAATCTTAAACAACATGTCTTTATTTCAAATTCAATAAAATAAATCCACAATGGATCGATCTCACTACTTATATACCCTAACATCACCATTCTATCTAACATGTTCTAAAATAATCATGTAAGAACAATACCTTGAAAAGCATCAGACCGATGGCAACCAAATCTGTACATGATTTGCATACTAAAAAAGTGACTAAGCAACCAAAGCTATATAGGATTTGCATACTGAAAAAGTGACTAAGTTATGTCTACCATTTTGCATCTTAGATCAAAATGTGTTAAATCCAGTCCCCTTCACCTACAAGATTTAGGTAATGGCCATACTTCTTAATCTTTCCAAGGATAGCAGTATTAAATTTCTATTTTCTTTCTTGTTCCAAGATTTTCTCATGCAATTGTTTTTTAAGGGAAATTGATTCCTCCTACTTCTCCCTATAGATGTGTTCAGAATCCTCAGTGCACGAAATAATACCTGGTTTAATTCTGCTTTTAAAATCCACACCCAGAATATCTGTTGGTGTCATTCTTCTAGAATTCATCTTGAATTCGAATGAACTATCAAGTTTCAACCTGATAATTCAATTTTTAGACAAATAAATCCTTAAACACAAACTTAGAAATTCATATGCAAACCCTATACAATTTACTAAATTAGACTTTTATTCTAGGACATATTCTAGTATGAGCTGCATTTGTAAATCATTTTGAATGAACCAGTTTAGGACTGTAGTCATACCACATATTATTATAGCTATTTCAATTGAGACAAAATAATATGCCATATCCAGAGATTCCATGAAAATTTGACTTTCAAAGTAACATTTGTAAAAATTATGAATAAAAATAGAACAAAGATAGAACAATTCCATTTACAGATGGAAAAAACTATCAAGTTTTCAACACATTGTTAGAGATAAAATTCATATGTAAATAATTGAATAATACCAATAAAGTACCTAGTTCATAATTAAATGCAATTTCAAATATTAAAGAAAAGGAGGAAATAGTAATTGAGTTGAGTTTACACATTAAAATTGGAAATTTCTCCTTAATCTAGTTCATTGAACATAATGATAATGAAAAAAAATTCTGCAACAATACAATAATAAAAAAATATTGTACAATACATAATGATAATGAAAAGAAATTATGCAACAATACAGTAATCAAAAAATATTGTACAAGAGTATTGTGTAGTATTGTGTACTAAAAACATTTTCCTGATAAATGTACAGAAATTGAAAATTGGGTTGAGTTTAGACACGAAAATTGGAAAATTGTCCTTAATCCAGTTCATTGAACATAGTGATAATCAAAAATATTGTACAAGAGTATTGTGTAGTATTTTGTACTAAGTACATTTTCCTGATAAATGTACAGAAATTGAAAATTAAATAGTTCTATTGGAATAAGAGCATAATATAAAGAAATAGATTGGATTCCAATAGCTGCAATGTCGCTAGTCTTTGTCATCTTTGTTACAAAGAATTAGTTAAAAAGAAAATCATAACATTTTTAATTGAGCAGAGGAAATTTTTGAAAGAAAAGATGTTGAGTCAAGATGTAAATGTACCTTTCATTTGTCAGGGACATGTAGCAGTTCACTATCTTCATTCAATAGGAACTTGCTGTGAATTCTGAGATCACTTAGCATATAGACAATGGTTTCCTTTTCTTGCAAATATTGTTCATATGACCTGGGTTTTAAACGAGGAAGTAAATCATGGACTAAAGGTTCCATGATAGTGCAATGAACAATGTTTTTTGTGATAGATTCTATTGTAGCATTTATACAATGTTTGTATACGAAAGGGAAATTATTATTGCATTTTGAACAATAATTTGTTCCATTGTTGATCAATATGGATGAACAAATTACAGAATTGCATATTGCGCAAACAAGCTCGAATGGAGTTGAATAAGAATTTGATGCTTTTATCATACCTTCAACCTGTTTATAAAATATTCAAATGTTAATGTACAATATTACATATGAAATTCAAAATTAGAAAAAAGATCATTATTTCTATACTTACGGCATGGTTAGATGTCATTAGTTTTCCAAGATTCTTAACTGCATCTGTGTTAAATTTAGTTATGAAAGTTGAATGGGTTGTTCAAAATATTTTATCTTTTACATCTGTCCTTTTTGTTATGTTTTTGAAAAGGATCACGGGAAATTGTCCTTCCTACAATTGTTGTTCCATTGAAGTAAAATATTGTACATATGTATCAAACAATTGCAACTGCAAAAAACAAATTAGAATAGTTATATATTGAATTAATACATATTATTTATTAAAAATTAAGTATAACTGGTATGCAAATACATACTATTGCACAATCATTTTCAGAATCTCCATCTTTGATATGTAATATGTAGTACAATACAACTCTTTTGGCAAGTGTAACAGCCGCACCAATTGTACAATTTGGGTACATTTATGTTCTTTTTGCAAATTGCTTAATGGTTTTATCTGCAATGAAACAATATTATTTGTAGACTTCAGGCACAATGTCTATAATGCTTGATACATTTAGCGAAATTATTTTATCACAATCGCCACAATCATAAATGGTTTTAGGCAGTGTTCTGAAATTTGTAATAGATATACTCTTTCCTTGTATAATTGTCTACTCATGTTGTTCGATTAAATGAACATGTATACTTAATTTAATAGTCATATTTCCTTTCTCATCTATCAAATCAGCCCGTAATGTTTGATGGGCTTTGTTTGTTTTGTCAAGAAATGTGCTATATATGACCATTATTTCTCCAACAAATAATTGTCCAATAATACGACTGTTCAATTCTTCAATTCATACTTTAACTGGACGCAGTTGTTTTTTCCTGTATAAATTGCTTATTTAGATACTTGTATAAACATTTCTATAATGCTATGTTTTTTTATAAATTTTAGAGCTATAAATAAATTATAGTATAAGATTGCATATAAATTGTAAAGCTATAAATAAATTACAGTATAAGATTGCATATGCATACGCATACCTTTTCACTGCATATGCATACCTTTTTACTACATCATTTTTTAAGATGCTTGATTCTCCTCTTGTTGATTCTATTTGACTTGTACTAAAAATAGTAATTTCATATTTCAATACAATTTGAATATTATCATATGTATTTTGCATAAGAAATAAATGAAGAGTTTATGATAAGTAAACTATACATATATTGTAATATTATCATATGTATTTTGCATAAGCAATAAATGAAGAGTTTATGATAACTAACCTATACATATATTGTTGTTCGGTTGCTTGTAGGGACTGGCTACTGGTGCTTTTTTTACTTGTCCAACATTTTCTAATTTATATAGATTTAGTTGTGCATATGAATATTAGTCAATTGTAAAAAGACAATGGATATATAGTAAGCATTAACATTGTAAATTCAGAATCTGGGCATATTTGTATAGTTATCATAGACATACCTCTTTAAACTCTGTGATTGGGTTGCATCCTCTACTTGAATCATGTTTTCTATATCCTGAGTAGTTATCCTATTGCAATTATGCAATTACTATTCTAAATAGCTATACAAAATATTTTAATTGCAAGAATGTAAGTAATTTGTAACTAGCAAAATTGAAATTAAAAAAATGATGGAGATGATTGTGGGCATACTCTTTGGTAGCTTCTTGTTCAATTTTATTTTTTGTTTGGCCAATTAGTTTTCCTTGTTCTTGACTTTTTTGACATTTTCCTTGTTCTTGACTTTTTTGACTTGTTTGTTCTTTGATTTTTCATCCATTCCCCTATTTTTATAAAATAGTAACATATATTTAGTTCAATTTCAAAAACCATATATAAGGAAAAATTGAACAAGAATATAAAAACCATATAAAAGAAAAATCAGGAAGTACATACTTTCTTCTTTCATGTTCCATGTTGTTGATTTTTATTCTCATTCATTTTTTATCAATTGAAAAGGGTTTTATTGGTCGAATATGCATTCAAAATTTGCAACTTTGTAACATGTTTCATATGTACATCATAGCTGAAGGACAAGAGATATTGTATCATGATCAGACCAATATGTATCTAATATGAAAATTCTATATTGTATATTAGTTACATTTGACCACACATGGTTAATGAATGATTTATGCATGCTATTAGTTTTGTTGATAAGAAAATGGAGATTGTAATTGTTCATGTAGATTTCCAGCTCTATTGTTTTATGATTGCATTGTAACATATCAATATTGAAGTCTCCCAATACAATTGTGATATCCTTTAAATCTAGATGACATAAAGATTTTGCAATGACATTCAAAATATTGTTCAAATTTGCATGTGGTGATGCATATATATTGAGTATTGCAATTTGTGATCCATGAACTAATGTTTTTGCCAATAATGCTTCTACAAGATGATATTCAAGGTGGATGTGTTCAAGGATAGTTATATGTTTTTTTATCAGTATCATTAGTCCATGCTTAATGCAACTTGAGATGCAATTGAAATTTGTGAAGTACTCATTTTGCATAGATAGGGACATATATGTTTCTTGTAAGCATAAGATGTCAGATTGCATTGTGTCATAATCATTGCATATGTCATCAAGATGTGCATGAAGATTACGGTTGTTTAGTGAAAGAATGGAGATGGATTGCAATGATTGTATTGATGAATATTCATATTCTAATTGCCATTTTTTAGTACTTTGCAAACGTTGCATTTCACAATTTACTTTTTGCTTAACCTTGAAATTGCTGTTTGTCAGAGCATTTAGCAAATACAATGACTCTATGTTTCTTACACGTGATAGAGTTGTGTACACTAAGCCATGCACTTGTATTCCAGTAGGATCAAATGCAATTCTATCCAAGGTTAAACCCTGTGACCTATGTATTGTGCGTGCACATGCAAGTTGAATTGTAAATTGTTTCTTTATCTTCAGATGAGCCATGTTTGGTGACATAGACATTACTTTTGATATTCGTAATATTGGTATCCAATCATGTGCTATGTCTGAAGTGTACAAATGAGCTAGTTTTCTATATTGTCGATGACCAATATTAGGGCAATGAAACTTAATCCATAGAACATAAACTTTATCTATATGAGTATATGATTTGACTATTCCATCTGCACCATTTACTACTCCATCTTATGCATCATAATTGCAAGCATACATTTCAATTAGCATGTTCAACTTTATCACAAGTTGTGAAGGAAAATTAGCTGTATGTTGATGCCTTGGAACATTGCCACTCTTCTCTTCATCTTCATCAATTGCATTGATTAAAATTTCATTACCAGGCATGAGTGTTAACATTTTCTTTTTATGCATTGCAACATCTTTGTTTTTGTAAAATAACTAGGGAAATGTTGGATCATTTGGTACAGGGCGCATGCAAGTTTTATTAATATATCTTAGATCATCACATGCTTGACTATTTTTTTGCATTCTATTTAAAATTGATATAAATTTTTCATCTGTTTGTCACATAGTCATATGCAATTGGAAGCGCTTGACATAATCCCTCCAAAAATCTTGTGTTATTGTTTGATTATTGATTCTTGGTTGTTCAAAAATTAGTGAGTCTTGAATAGGTTGCGCTTGGTAGAAATCACCACAAAATATCATGTCAATGTTTCCAAAGTATTTGGTTTGGACATGTTTTATGTTTCTGAGTCTATTATCAATAGAATATAAGAACTGACTACCAATCATAGAGGCTTCATCTTTGAAAGCTAGTTGGAGTTCTTGATATAGCTTTGATAAATTTTCTAATACTTATTTGTTGAGTGGCGAGAATTGAGACATGTTAAAAGGCATTAGCAATGCAAAATGTATTGTTTTTCCCCCTACATTATATGCATCTTTTCCTGTATATGCTAATATTAGACCCTTTGGTTTCATAGGATCAGTTCTATTCTATGACTCATATATTCGTATAAGCATTTGGAAAATTGATTTTTCTATCAGTGTTTTTCCTACCCCTGCTCCACCTGTAAAAAATAGGTAAGTTGGTTCATTGACATTTTTTCTTTTTTTTATTCCAACATGTTAGGTCCCTATATTACTAGTATAGTCCCTTATTGTTATTAGTGTAACCCCCTTATTGTTATTATTGTACCCTTGTAACCCCCATTTTGTTATTATTTTTCCCTTAAATTATTATTTTTAGGTCAGCTAGGATTACATTATGGCCCCATGGACTCCTATATATAGAAAGGAGGTTTCGTAAATTGTATCATCCAAGAATTGTTCATTAATGTAATGTATTGGAGGTTGCCCCCTCGAAGTGTCTTATTTATAAGGCATTGATATCTCTTTTCTTCTATTTTTGGAGTTGGTTACACAACATTTGGTATCAGAGCTTTGGATTCTATGGTTTCGCTTCTCCAAACAATTCATTGTGGCATTTTCGCTATAACTTTTTTTCTACGAAGTTTCAGAAGCTGAAATTTTTAGGGTGCGAAGCCAAAATCTAGAGGAACATCGTCAAAAAATTTCAAAGCTTGTTTCACAACATTTTTGGATATATGATCTGTGGAAGTTAGGTCTTTTTCAGGCTCCTAAACAGGTCATCGTGGAATTTGCGCTATAACGTTTTCTCTACAAAGTTTCATAAGCTGAAATTTTTAGGGTGCGAAGCTGCAAGCCTAAGGAAAATTGTTAAAAAATGTCAGAGCTTGGTTCGCAATATTTTCGTAGATATGATCTGTGGAAGGTAGTGCTTTTTCAGGCTCCTGAATTTCATCTCAAAGAGGTGATCACAGGAAAATATTCATAACTCTCTCTCTGAGCATCGGATTGGAGTGCCGTAAAAATTGGTCGCAATTACACTGACTGTAGTTTCTTTTCTATCAATTTTAGAGCCGAAGGATGAAACAGTGACACGTGGAAAGTCATACAATTTCGCTCTACTGAACCAGTCCATAATTAGGTCATTGTGAGAGATTGCACACATCTTTGTCTTGGAGAATCCAAATCTGGTCAGACCTATGGCATTTGAAAGATAATTCAAAGGGCTAAATCGGTACCAAAATTCAAATATTGAAGTGTTGTGGTCACAGAGATAATCCAATTTCAATATCAAGCTCCTCAAAATCAAGAAAAAGGTGTGTATTTTTTCTCTGAATTGCATAAGTCTTCTTTGAAGAATCAATTTGAATTGATTCCAAGGGCATATTGTAGAATATATATCAGTATTGGGTTCTAAAATATGCCCCGTAAAAATAATTCAACACCCATTAAGCCTTCAGAAGGCTCTACTATGACTCATGAAGATGAAGAATTGCAAAATGATCTATCAAAATTACAAGAGCAAGTGCAACAAATTTCACTCTCGCAAAGAGAAACAAAAAATGAAATGGAATTTTTGAAGAAAGGCGTGGAAGCAAAGATGGATGGTTTGAAGAAAGACATGGAAGCTAAGATGGATGGCATGGAAGCTGGCATGGAAGCTAAGATGGATGACATGAAAGACAGCATGGAAAACATGAAGAATGATCTAAAATAAAAAATGAAAGGTTTGACAAAGTTGATACAAGAAATGTTTCCTAATGGTGAAAAGATAGTAGAATAACTTCATGAATAGAGCAAAATAAATGTTAATCGTGATTTCATAAACTGTAATGTTGGTGGGAAGAACCACCATATTCCAAAAATGGATATGAGGAAGTTTGATGGAAAGGATCCTATAACATGGATACTACAGATGGAGCAATATTTTGATATCCATAATGTGCAAAACACACAAAAGTTACGCATTGCAACTTTACATTTAGAAAAAAACACATTTGTATGGTATCGATGGCTTTGCTCCCATAAAAAAATTGTCACTTGGTCAATTTTTACGGAGGAAATGATAGCACATTATGAGGATACAAAGAGCAACACCTTCTTTAGCCAATTGATAAATCTCAAAAAAAGGGTTTAGTGGGGGAGCACATTGAGGACTTCCAAAAATTGAATATAAGGGTAACTGATATTCCAGAGGAACACAGGATTGATCTCTTCATAGGTACTTTAAAGGATAACATCCAACATGAAGTTCGCGCTTTGGAACCTGATTCATTGGAGAAGGCATTCAGGTTGGCAAGAAAAATTGAATGTAAAATTATGGCGACAAGGAAGCCTACCACTCACTTCTATAAAGAGGGAAGTGTTGCTACTCCTAGATTTCCACAACCTACAAGGCTGACACCACAAAAATTGGAAGAAAAAAGAGCAAAAGGGCTTTGCTACAGTTGTGATAGCAAATACACTAAAGGTCATAAGTGTGCTGAGAAGAAATTATTTTACATAGATTGTGAAGAGGAAGAAGAAAATGAACAAGAAGAGGATATACACCAAGAAATAGCCCTAGAAGAGGAAGAAATGAATCCGACCATATCGTGTAATGCACTGGCAGGAATTACCACTCCTCAAACTCTCAATATAGAAGGAGATATCAAGAAGAAAAAGGTAATAGTGTTGATTGATTCTGGTAGCACCCATAATTTTATTCATTGTAAGGTAGCCAAGGAATTAAATTGTTTCCTATACCCAGCACCAGAATGTCAAGTGATGGTTGCAAATGGAGGAACTATAAATTTCTCTGGAAAATGCCATAATATCAAGCTAACCATGGGGGAATATGTATTGACCAGTCCAATGCTTTCCATTCCTATGGGAGGTGCTGATGTTGTACTAGGAGTACAATGGTTACAATCTTTGGGGACGATAGCTTTTAATTTTCAAGAACTTTTCTTGAAATTTTTTTCAGAAGGAAAGGAAGTCGAATTACGGGGTATTGAAGGGAAGCCGGGAAGGATAATAAGCTCTAATGTCATGACAAAGTTTCTAAAGAAAGAACAACGAGGCGTAATTGCACAATTATGCTCACTAGAAGTTCCGACATCAAAATCATCTATTTCTGCAGATCTCCAACAAGTCTTGGACAATCATTCCAAGGTGCTTGAAACTCCCAAAGGACTCCCACCTATTCGTGATCATGATCATGCTATTCATTTGATTCCAGGAAGTGTTCCTCCAAACATCAGGCCTTATAGATATCCTTATGTCCAAAAAAGCGAAATTGAACGTATGATTGCAGAAATGTTAGAGGCGGGTATAATTCAACCTAGTCAAAGTTCTTTCTCTGCTCCTGTAGTATTGGTACACAAGAAGTATGGATCATGGCGAATGTGTCTGGATTATAGGGAGCTCAATAAGCTCACCATTAAAGATAAATTTCCCATTCCTGTGATTGATGAATTATTGGATGAATTACATGGAGCAATTTATTTTACCAAGTTGAATCTTCGTTCAGGATATCATCAAATTAGAATGAAGACTGAAGATATTCCAAAAACAACATTTCAAACTCATGAGGGTCATTATGAATTTTTGTTCATGCCTTTTGGCCTTACCAATGCACCTTCTACATTTCAAGGGTTGATGAATTCCATTTCAAACCCTTCCTTAGTGTTGGGGTTCCCATGTTTTGGCCAGATTGGCAAGACCAAAATATGGGACAAAATCAAAACCATTTTTAGACCTGATCTAGCCCTCCTGGGTCCAGAGAGGGATCTCTCTGTATGAGCAAAGGTTTATGTCTATGAGGCTCAAATGTTATGATTTTAGGCTAGTTATAGGCTCTTGGTTTGTTTATTGACCGTTCTTTTGGTTGCTGGTTATCAGGAAAGAAGGATTCAGTGTAAGACAAGAATGAGCAAAGAGGGATGACGCAGAGGTGAAATATTTTAGGACATACTCAAAACCATTGGGTAATAGAGTCGGGAAAGGATTTCCTTGTTAATCAATAGGCAGGCTTTCAATTGGGCTGGTCATCTGAAACTTAGGATACTTCAAGATGATTATGTGATATGGAAAGTGGGAGAGAGGAGATAACACAGATTTTAGAGAAAAAAATTATAGATCAGTAGGTCGTACAGGGATCCTAGTGGACAGGGCTAACTCTAATCCCCAGTGTTCCCAAATCTTCCAACTAAATCTATAACAAGAAACATCTAAGAACTAAATTCATTTAATTCATACATTAGAGAGAAGGAAATAACATCCACTACACTGGTTAAACCAACTGAAAACATTTCTTAGATAATACATTTAGAAGAGAAACATAAACGGAAAGGAGAGCAGAAACATAGGGTACCTAACAAGGGCAAATCCTATGCCAATATTCTGATGCAAGCCAGTAGAAACGAAATGAAATGAATGTAAACAAAAAGACAGGAAAACATCAGCGCTGCTTCAAATCAGGATCCAAAGAAATCCCCTCTCATCGATCATAGAAATCCCCTCTCATCGATGCAACTCTTTACCAGTAAATTATTGGAGCTCTCCCATACTTAACTGCCACAAGACCAGACATTATGCAAGCAGTGGGAATGGTGGAAATACTTCAATCAAGTCATAAAAAGTCTCATCTAGAAGTTGTGAATATAATACTTATATATTGGAAAGGAAATACTGAATTTGGTATTTGGTATCCGAAGAGCTCAACTCTTACTATAGCAGCTTAATCCAATGTTGATTGGGCTAGAAGCATGGATGATCGAAAAAGTACAAGTGGAAATGCATTCATCATGGGATATTGTCTTGTATATTGGCTCAGAAAAAACAATCATCCATATATCTTTCTACAGCTAAAGCCAAATACATAAATTTTGTTGGATTTTGTACAAAATACTATGGATGAAGGAAGCTTTGAAAATTTTCAAAATATAAACTAACCAACCAATCACTATTTTTTGCGACAACACTAGTGCCGTTAGTCTTTCAAAGAATCCGGTGATGCACTCAAATACCAAACATATTCCAATCAAATATAATTTTATCCATGAATAAGTTGTTGAAAAAAATATCAAGTTAGAATACGTCAATAAAAAGGAGAAAATTGCAAATATCTTCACAAAACCGCTTCCACGAGAAGCATTTGAATATCTAAGCCAAAATATGGGGGTTATTTCCCTTGCATCAAATTAAAATTAAATAAAACAAAGGAACAATGTAACAGGAGGAGAAACATGATAGGGGGAGTATATTTACACCCTATTTTCCATTGATGTCAAAGGGGGAGAAAAAGGTGGAATATTTCCATTGATGACAAAGGGGGAGATTGTTAATCTAGGTTGTTAGTGATGTAAATATGATTGCTAGATGATGATGAAGAAGTATCAGTCATGTACCTTGATGAATAATGATGAATGACCATACTTCTTGAAGGACTATATGATGGATGATGGAAGAATACATGAAGACATATATCACTATGGCATGATAACTTTATGATGAATAATCAAACTATAAAGAATCCCAAGACATTCTGCCCTACCTCCATTTTTGTACCAATAAACGGCCAGTCACATTAATAATATTTTTTCTCTATATTGGAGGCAGTATTTCCCTATGAAACCTTCACCATCATCTAGAGACGAATTTTTCCTTTCCAATGAGCTATTACTTGGCCCGAAACTCCAAATAGTTTAGGATAAATTGATTTTTAAAAATTATATATCCTATTTTTTACATATAGCTGACCTATGCCCTATCCGTAATCTCGTCCCCCCTCTAATGGTCACCTCTCTTCACTTTTCACAACATAATTCCTATTAATAAGACCATATACCTCATTTTATATCCAATAAATTCGGTGATCATACACAGAAAGGAGTAGTATAGTTCGCAACTCGTGAACTTAAAAGAGAGGGAGCATTTAATAAAGGAAAAAGACACAATGGATAAGCTTGGAATGTTTTTGGATGATTGACTGAGACTGAGCTATAAAAATACACCTATAGGCAGAATCTTGGACTTGGGCAAAGAGACTACAAAACAAACCACAGAACCTAGGTCTATACAGGTAACATATTAAAGGTCCAGAACAGTGTTAAAGGGTCGGATTCTATTACAAAAAACTCTTGAAATTTGACCTATCTCATAGCACAGATCCATTGGAATTTTGGACCTATCTTATAGCTTGGATCCACAGAAGTTTGGACTTGTCTCACAGCTCATATCCAGTGAAGTTTGACTCGGACTTGTCTCACAGTAATGCAACTCGGATAAATTTTTGGCTCAGACCTCTCTCCATATAATATAGCTCAGATCCTATGAAGCTTTGGCTCAGACCAGTATAAAATTACATATCTCTTTACCTATAATACAGTGAAGTGCTTCAAATATAGCTCAGAACTGTGCTATCTTGCTCATCTTCAAACAGTTTCTAGCTTGGAATTGGTGGAGACTGTGGAGCACTATGATGAAGTTGTAGTCTGGTATTGAAATCTTGGTACAATGAAAAATTATTGGTACAAACTTTGGCACAGAATTGATAAATAAGTTTGATACATAATAGTTGGTGTAGTATGGTGAATATTGGTCCAATGGAGCATCTTTAAATCAATCATCTAATAAAGAAGCAAAGAGGGATTGGTGTCCTTGGGGTAGGATCCCCTAAACACAAGGTTGGTACCTTGGATAACATAGGGTCGAAGCCCTAAAGGTTAGAACCTCATTAAGTCCAAGTTGGTTCTTGGAAATAATTGTACTCGTTCATTTGTAAAAGGATCATTATCCTTCCTTCTAGAATAAACTATTCACTTCTCTATTTTTTGTGTAGAATTTAACTAGTTTTAATAACAATCGAAAATAAATATTGATTCACCCCCCTCTCAGTATTTCCAACAACCCAAACACCATTAGAGGTGTAGTGCTCCGAGACCAAATAGTCACAAGTGCAACTGGTGGCTAGTCTGTAGGAGGGGGGGTAAAAGGGTTACCATAACCACCCAAGAAAGTGTTAACACCAATAGTTTAAAGCCAAAATATCTATCGAAACTCTATCAAACCACATGATTGGGTGAAGTTTCACTCATCTATGTAGTTGCATAGGCCCAAAGCTTTATAATCAACAATCAATATATATATATATATATATATATATATATATATATATATATATATACAAGCTACGGGGGTACAGTCAAACCATAGATATAAACTAAGGTTTCCACTTCAGCAATATAACTCCATCCACTATAGCCCAGTGGAGTAACTGCTTGTAGACTTAGAATGTGAGGAGTTTGATATCATGGACCTTCAGTATAGATGAGAAAAACACATATAAGCATATGATGTGGGTTCTAAGGGAAAGAACCTTGTAAACTCTTTTTTATATAAAATGAAACTCAATCATGACCCTTTTATGAAAAGGTTTACATTACATAAGTTATGAAAGAAGCTATAATAAATAAAATAAGCTCATGTGATTAAAGTAGAAGGATCCTTGTATGTATTTTCATGGATATAGTAGCAATATAAATATCTCAATTAAATGAAAACAGAAAAATAATTTACACATACCTTAGATAAAAGATACATTACACCTTGCCTTTTTAACCCATAAATAAGGTGATTGATTGAATTTAATGGTCATAACGGGGTGATTTGCTAGGTTAGATATTATCTACAAGAACCATAGAGATTTATTTATTGCACCAAGAGGTGCTATACATTCCAATATAATTCATGTATAGGGGAGAACTAGAGGAAATTTCAGCCTAAAAGTGGCCTCCTCGAAAGAGAAATAAAATAATAGGAAAATAATAAAATAAGAGATGAATTTTGGAAGGAAAAGAAGAAAACTACTTTTTTTGTACTGTATTTTTAGCTTATCTCCTCATAATTTTACTCAAATTTCAAGTGTACACACTCATTGGATGTGGAATTAAGTGTCGCATCCAATGAGAACTCATTATGGATACTTTTAAGAACAACCACAATGATAAAAAAAAATGAATATACATTAAAAAAATATGTTGAACAAGATTTTTTAATCTAAAACATAAAATGTTATACTTTTGAGATATATCCAAATGCTCTACCATCACTATTTTTTTTTTGAACAAGATCAATTGTATTATATTTCTAAAAAGAGGGTGAGGAGACAAGCTTCCTTAGTACAAAATTCCTGAAGTTTGATACAGAGAGAGATCTTCTTGGGGGCTATTTCATGAGATGTGTTGCTTGGGTTACATTTTTCTTTCCTTCTTTTGGAGCTAGAAAAAGTTACATTATAGCTGTACTGTTTGAAAAACTAATATAATCACAAAATGCACTTAAATTTCATATTAAACTATGTATACTACTACAATTTAGAACAAATAACATGGGTGACCAGAGATCTTGATAGGCGATTTGTTTACAGTATTCTCACTTCCTCTATTCCTACTTCCCTGATCCATAAACGTGGAGCCTTGCTCTGATTTCTTGCTCAACACATCCTTGATGAATTTCAGTGATTCCTCCATATGGCTGCAACGGTTCTTTACTGTTCTCATATCTTCATTGCAGGTCTTCCATTGTGATCAAATGTTAGCCATCTCTGCTTTGGATTTTTCCTTGTCTTGTTGGATTTGATTCTTGAGATTTTCGATCACAATCCGATGAGATTTGCAGAAGGCACAGGGTTGTGACCTGTCTTCCAAAGGGTCCATTTGTAGCTTTTTGTTGTTGATGCTACCTCTTGTAGATGCTTTCTCTATTGATGATGGCACTCTCTGATACTAAGTGTTGATACTACCTGCAATATTTTTGATGTTTATTTCTTCTTCCCTCCTATTCAAAATCTGGTGGGATTGCTCTCTTAAATCAAGGTGCATTTCTACCTTTTTCGAAGGGGGAAGCCAGCTCAGAGCATTAGAGCGAAATGTGGGAGGAAGAAAGCACTTAGGCAGGGATTTTTGAAATAAAGCAGAGATAAGGGAAAGGGGAGAGATAAGGGGAGCGTTGTATGGATGTGTGGACCTACAGTTGTGATGGAAAAGCCGGGGAGCAGGAAAGGAAAACACAACACTGAGGGAGAAAATCACATGCATATGCAAATGCAAAAATGAGGATGATGATACGATTTGGGGAGAGTGATTTTTATAATTGCACAGGGAAGGAAAGGAGTGTTTAGCATTCACGGGAGGTAGCACGGCAAAGAATTTTGAAGTACTATGCTCAGATATTTTGGGAATATTGCAGAGATTGGAAATGATTTCATTTTTCACTAATTTTTGGGTTATTGGATCAAGAGGGATTTTGGTGTTAACTTTGGATTTTTTATTTGAGCTTATGTGATTGTAATTTTCCATCATAGAAGAGGAGGGGGAAGTCATGGGAATGGAATTTGAGTTTTGGTATCACTTATTTTTTCTTGTCCTACACTTTGTTGGACTCCTTCATTAGCTTGTTCATCTGCATGCTTATTATTCTTCCTCAGAATGTGATAATACTCAATGTGGCCAATGTGATTTGATATTTTTTGTGCTCTGCTCAGAATTTGATTAAGACCTGCATTTTTTGGGAGGCATTTTCTTACCATTGTCTGAATAATGAGAGAGGAGTCTCCAAAGACGATAACTTCTTTAATATTTTTTTCCTTTAAAATTTTGAGGCCTAACAGAAGCCCATAGGCCTCTACTTTGTTATTCATCATCTGGCCTAGCCCCCAATTGTAAAGTATTTGAGTAGAGTTGTGTTGGAGAATTATTATTCCTCCAGTACCTGCTTTTCTTGGGTTCTTTTTTTATGCTCCATAAAAAAAAAATACAGGCTTTATTTAGAGTATTTACCCAAGCTTGGAACTCTTCTTCAATCTTCCTAATTTTCCAATTCTGATTCATCTTTATGTTTTTTATTTGAGGGACCTATTTGATCTTGTTGGTTGCCAAGCTGATCCAGCTCCTTTCATCTTCTTGGAGTTGCCTCATATTGATTCCTTTGATCCCTTTTGTTGTGAGGAACTCCACCATAAATCCCCATGCTTTTGATATTATTGTGCTTACTGTTGGGACTTTTTCTTTGAAAATATCTCATTTATTGTTTGCCATATTTTCTAGCAAAGAAAAGAGGGGAGGCTGTTCCAAAGACACTGCATGGTTTGTTTGTTTTTGAGCGAGTGTTGGTAACTGCTCTTCCACCTGCTAATAAAATGATTTATGGAGAGGTTATAATTCATGTTTGCTTCTATGGGTGTCACCATCACCTCCCAGCATTTTCTTGAGAAGGGGCATTCCAAAAATAAATGTTGGATTGTTTTTTAAGCCTCTCTGCAAAGGGGACATTGAGATGGACCACATATTCTTCTCTTCTTTAGATTCTCTGCAGTTAGTGATTTGTTATGAAGTAAGGTCCACAAGAAGATTTTTATTTTAGGAAGGGATTCAACCTTCTATGCTAGTTTCCAATATTTCCAATCTTGTTGATTTTGATTCTCATGAAGTTTTTGGTATCCTGTCATAACAGTGTATTCTCCTCCTGTTGGTTTCCATATTTGGACATCCTTAGTGTTTTTTGCCGATCGGGGCTGCTCCTGCCAAGAGAGTAGTCAAATCATTCCATTGGCCTCTGAGATCACGTGGAAGGGTTGGGTTTAGCCCATTTCTTCCAATCTCCATCCATCTCCCAGTTGGAAATATCTTTCAACTTATGAAGACCTTCCCTTGTCATCCAGTATTTTAAATCTTTCAAATCTGGGTTATTTTCCAAGGGGTGTTGTCCCATAATTTTGTCTTTCCAAATGTTTATTTTTTCTCCGTTTCTAGGTCTCGTTGTAATATATTCCTTGATAATTTGGGTCTCATTCTAGATTTCTTTCCATATCTGGGTGCATGGCCTTATCAGAGGGGTCTTTTTCAAGATTGAGGTTCTTGACCTATTGACGTATTTGGCCTCAAGGGCAGCTTTCCACCATGAATTTTCCCCTGTTAGGAAGCTCCATGTTATGTTGCTCCCCAGTGCTGTGTTCATTAGTCCTGGGAGTTTGATGGAGAGACCCTCATTTTTATATGAGGTTGTCACTTGTTTCCAATTTATCAAACTGGATTTTTTCATTTCCCTTTTTCCTCCCTGCCAGAGAAATCTTATTATTGTTAATTCTATTTGTTTGTGGATACTTGCAGGGGCAGTAATGAGAGAAAATTGGTATAAGGGAAAAGCTACCAAAATGGATTTTATGTGTGATTCTACCAGCCATGTTTAACCAGAGCATACCCCAAGCTTGGATTTTCACTTTAATTTCTTCTACAAACTTACTCCATATTTAATTATTCATATTTTTCTTACTTATTGGCAGCCTAAGGTATTGAAAATGATCCCAGTTGTTTTGGAAGGGTATATTCAGAACTTGTGACATTCTCTGCATGGTTCTTATGGGATTTTTCCAGCTGTGTAAAAAGTTTTTACCATTATTTACCATACCTCCAGAGACCTCCAAAAAGCTGTCCAGAATAGTTTTGAACCTTCTTGCAACAATGCATGAGGCTTGACCAAGGAGAAGAGTATCATTAGCAAACAGAGAATGATTTATTCTCTTGGTTCCAATGTTTATAGAGAGGTCGGTTAGGGTGGAGTTTCTTCTGCAATGTTCTATATTTCGAGTGAGAGAGTCTGCCATTATGATATAGAGGAAGGGAGACAAAGGGCAGCCTTGTCTTAATTCCCTTGAGCTTTGGAAAAATTTACAAGGCCTGCCATTTACAAGAGGATCTATCCAAGGGCCCACTATACAAGCTTGAATTAATTCAACAAATTCATCTGGAAATCCAAAATTCTTTAGAACAACTGCAAGAAAGGAAAGATTAACTCTGTCAAAGGTGTTTTCCATATCCAATTTTAGAATGAACCCTTTTTCGTTAATGGTGAGGCTATTATGGATGGCTTCTTGGATAAGGATCATGTTGTCCACAATATTCCTATTGGTAAAAAAACCACCTTGTTTTTCAGTGATTAAGGAGGGGAGGAGGGGTTTCAGCCTTCCAGCTATGATTTTGGAGATTATTTTATATGAATTATTGTAGAGGGAGATGGGCCAGAAGCGGTTGAGAGAGGAGGGGTGAGGATCTTTGGGAATTAAGGCCAGAAAGGTTGAGTTCATGAAACCTCCGATATTCCTTTTTATCATTACATATCTTATCATTTTCAGCAGATCCTTTTTAATGAGATACCAGTAAGTATGGTAGAAGACTATGGGAAAATCATCCGGTCCTGGGGCCTTGTCCAATTGCAGAGCCCAGACAGCTGACTTTACTTCCCCTTCCATCACTTCCTTAGTGAGGGATGTATTAATGTTGTTGTCAATAACTCTTGGGATATTTCTCAAAAACACTTCAGGATTTGTACGGATGTCTGGAGTTGTGAGAAGAGTTTTGAAATGGTTGAAAGCCTCATTTTTAATTTCTTCTTCTCCTTTTAATTCTTGTCCCTCTCCTCCTATAATTTTTTCAATGTTATTCTTTATCACCCTTGTTTTTGCTGAGTTATGGAAGAAGGAGGTGTTCTTGTCTCCGTCTTGCATCCAAATCTGTCTGGATTTGAGCCTCCAAGTTTCTTCTTTTTATCTATTGCTTCTATAGATTTTCCATTGCACTTCTTTTTTGTTTTCTTGTTTCTCTATGGTACTATCACTGCTTTCCAGCTCTTCTTGAATTTTTTTTAGCTCATTTTTTAGATCCTATTTCTCTTTATGTTGCTCCTTATATATGTTTTTTGCCCAATATTTCAGGCTTAATTTTTTTTCTTTTATTTGGGTTTCCCATATGAAAGTTGGTGATCCACTGATGTTTTTCCCCCATACACTTTCCACCTCTTTTTTGGCTTCTTCATTGCTACCCCAAAGCTGATTATATCTAAAAGGCAATGGTCCAAAATTTTTAGCCTTGCAAAGTTCTATTAGAATTGGTTTATGATCAGATGTTGCTGAGGGAATAATTCTAGAAGCTGCTCTGCTATAGTTGACTATCATCTTATCTCGAATGAGGATCCGATCTAGTCTTTTCTTGATGTTTTCCTTTCCTATTATTCTATTATCCCAAGTATATTTTCCATTTTTGGGGGGGATATCAGGAAGTTTGCACTGTTCCATTATTTCTTCTAAAGTTTCTCTGCTTGGATCCGGTAAAAAATTCCCTCCTCTTTTTTCTTCAGCTTTGAGGATGAGATTTAGATCTCCCCCAACAATGAGGCTATCTTCACAGTCTTCAATAGTGCTATCTTTTAACTTTTTCCAGCATTTTTCCTTATCCTTGTAGTGATTAGAAGAGTATATGTTGTAGATGCTGGCTTCCCGCCAGTTTCAACATTTTCCAATTTTATGTTTATCAAGTGTTCTTTTTTTGTGTATTGATGCATATTCCATTTTCTTTTTTTCCATATAGTGCTTATCCCTCCTGATTCTCCAGTAGTAGATATTGCTTGCCCTTCATAGATTCTAGATTTTTCTATGATCATGTAAACTTCTTGACTGTTGATTTTTGTCTCTTGAATTAAGAGGATGTTAGGTTTCTCAAATTTGATCAGATTTTTTAAAAAGTTGATTTTGGAGAGATGACCCATCCCTCTAAAATTCCAAGAGACAACTATCATTATTTAATATTATGGGTGACTGTAGGGCCCTTCCCTTTATTTGCTTGCTGCACTTTTTCTTTATTCTTTGGTCCTTTTTCTAGAAAGCTCTCCAGCACCTGTTGTGTTCCCAAAGAGATGTCTTTGGCTACTTCTTCATCCTTGATTTCTTTGTTTGATATCCTTCCAACTTTCTTAGTATTTTCAGTATTTTGAGGGGTTTCTTTAGTTTGGTTTCTTGTGAGGATTTGGTCCAAGATTTGGGGAGGAGTTTTGTCCATTTGTTAAGGGGATCCCGGAGAAGAAGGAGACGGAGAGGTGAGGGAAATGGTTTTGGGGGGAGAAGTGGAGATCGGGGCCTCTGATGAAATGAGGGCAGATGAGAGGATGTCAAAGGGGTTTGTCGCCAAAAGGGAGTTTGGAAGGGAGGTGGTTGTTTGAGAAGGGGGAGGAGATCCAGGAGGAGGAGGTCGTTCAGGAGCTAAATGGGGTTTTGAGGTTGTCTTCTTCTTTTTTACGTGTTCCCATTTTGGTTATGAGTTTTCTTCTACGTTTTTTTCAGGTTCTTCTCTTTTACTACATCTATTGGCGAAATGACTGTATTCATGACATACCTTTCATTTGAAGGGGATTTTCTCGTATTCCAACTATTGAATGTGGATCCAGTTATCAACCTTGATCTTGACAGCTTTCAGGAGGTCGTTTCCTAGATCCACCTCTACGCAGATTCTAGCGTATGCCTACATGTTGTCTTTGGGTTCACTTCTATCAATGTATTTTCTAACTCCATTTCCTATTGCCCGAACCAAGTGATCTCCCCAGCAGTGGAGAGGGAGGTGCGGCAGTCTGACCCATAATGGTACAATGTTAGGGACATCTAGTTCTGGATCAAAGTCCAGAATCTAGGGATTAAGATACAAACCCCTGCTGTCCATGAAGTAAGGGCCACTTAGAAAGATGAGATCTCCATTGCTTTTGGTCTCGAAGTGAAATGTATAGTAACCCCTGCCACAGAAACGTATGGCGATTTTCCCTTGTGTGAACTAAACCTAGTTCCTTTCCACCCATTTTTGCACTGTTTTGGGGGAAGGACACAATCCTGTGAATTGATCCACCAATACTTTTTCCGCAAGATATATCGTGGCTTTCCTTGGCATGGATGGAGGTAAATATATCTCTGGTATGGATTTCAATTTTTTTACAAATTTTGAAGTAGTTGGCATGGTTCGCTGAGGTCCCAAGGAGTTGATTAAAGAATCCAAAGAAGTTGTAGAATAGTCTGGTTGAGAACCATTCAAGTTAGTAGCAACATCGAAGGGAGAAGGTGGCCTCGGATCTGGCTCCAGGGTGGCCATGAGAGCTGCAAGCTTTGGTAAGGATCGTGTTTAGCTCAGCAGCGGCTAGGGCACGCAGCGCAGCAGCCAAAAAAAAAAAAAAATTATTAAAGGTCATATATTAATGGGAATCCTATTAAAAACTTAAATCCATGCTCTACCATCACTATTACTAAAAATATTCCATTAATATTCCATAAAAATTAATCCAAAATTTTAATAAAATGAAAATTGATGCCATGTATTGTGCTTATTGTCAACAAAAAGTTTGATATAATATAGCTTTTTGAAATAATGTAAATTAACATATATATAAAATAATAATAAAATTTAGTGATTACACACATACACACACACACACACACATATATATATATAACAATATTTTTTTTCGTAAGCTGGATTATTACATCTTCAACATGTCCAATATATGACCTAGGGTGGGGAATTGAACCAATGACTTCACATCAAGAAGTTCCTTAACATAGCATCTCATCACTGTATATCCAAGACCCGATGGACAAACAACAATAAATTTTTAAATTATAATATTTTTTAATTTAGATAGGTAGATATGTTTCTTTTGAATATTTAAATTTAATATTTTATTGAAATATTACATTTCTATTATAACTTTTATAAATATAAAAAATGATATAATTTAAGTGTATAAAGTATAAAAAAAAAATTCATATGAGAATATAAACAAATAGAAATAGAAAATGTTATTAAAAGAAAATATAGTGTTCTATTTAAATTTGACATGTATCCAAATCGCCTACCTTACTATTACTAAAAGTATTCCGTAGATATTCCATAAACATTAAACAAAAAATTTAATAAAATGAAAAATGATTTCATGTATTGTGCTTATTAATGGAAAGTTTAATATAATCTAGTATTTCGAAATAATGTAAATTGTTCCCTTTTATATATATATCTATATCTATATATATATATATATATATATATATATATATATATATATATATATATATATATATATATAGATAGATATAGATATAGATATATATATATATATATATAATAAAATTTAAAGAGTAAAATGTTTTATAATTTAAATATGTTTCTTTTTTGTATGGTTTTCAAATAATACAATTATATATATATATATATATATATATATATATATATATATATAACATCAATATTTTTCAGAAGGATTACATTTTCAACATATTTAATATATGACTGTGACTTCACATCAAGTACATCTCATGGAAAAATAACAATAAATTTTCAAAATTAGAATATTTTTTTAATTTAGATATGTAGATATGTTTTTTTTTTAATATTGAACTTTAATATTTTATTGAAATATTACATTTATATTATAATTTTTATAAATATAAAAATTTACATAATTTAACTTTCTATGGTACAGAAAAAAATAATTGATATTCTACTTAAATCGATAACACTATCCCTAGCATCTAACTTAACTTGATAAAAAAATTGATAAAAAAATATAAACAAATAAAAATGAAAAATATTATTAAAAAAATATTGTTCTACTTAAATTAGCAACACTATCCCTATCATCTTCATAAAGCTAACTTAACCTCATAAAGAAATTTGATATGAGAATATAAACATATAGAAATGAAAAATATTATTAAGAAAAAATAGTGTTCTACTTAAATTAACAACACCATCCCTAGCATTTTCATAAGACTAATTTAATTTGTATTGTTTTTGAATGTCAAACTTACAATAAGAGAAAGACAAATAGGAGTCTACTTCCTATGGTTTGAGAAAGCCTAATAGAAATGTACTTCCTATTATTTTTTACTATAAGACAAAACACATACTTTTAACCATTAAACTAACACAAATTATATATATAAATCCATATGTACACACAAAAAAAAAAAAAAATCATTTTTTAAATTCTATTATAATTTACTATTTTTAATTTTATATATAGATATAAAATTGTAACTCTTACCATTATGTTATATATATATATATATATATATATATATATATATATATATATATATATATATATATAATCAAAATTTTAATATATTGGAAGGAGAATTTGTCAAATTCTTTTAACTCGAATAATAAGCACAATTGATACCCAAGTCTCCACATTATATATTTACCTCCAATTTCATATTTACTTATGAGGCCCTTCGTTCACATTTGACTTCTGCAGGTTATGTGTGGTAAATCTCAGTTGGTGCGTTTGAAGTGCTCTTATGGAGGTTATGCTAAACGAGCATCTTATTCGAGAGTGCTTGCTAAGAGTGCCTTATGCATCACACGATAAGCTGAAAGATGTTTGCAGGAGCTGGGAGGCTATGATCAGTAGCCCTGACTTCTATTCCGACCGAAAGAAATGTGGAAAGAGCAAGAAGCTGCTTTGCTTGATTCAACTGGATAAGAAGGTCAATGATAATGATGAGAGTTATGAGGTTGTAGTAAGGGTGTACGACCCTGTGACGGGCACCTCCAAGACGCTACCTTCCATCGACGATCCACAGTTTGCTGGAATACCTAGTGAGTCTCAGTGTGTTGCTGTGAATCGAAAGCTGGTTGTTATAGGTGGATACTACAAGCCCAACTCAAGTGTAACGAATAGGGTGTACATTTATGACCTTGAGTGTGCAAAATGGAGGCGTGGAGCTGATATGCCTACCCCTCGATGTTCATTTGCGTGCTCTGTCTCTTCTTCAACAGGACTTGTCTACGTCGCTGGGGGGATTGGTGAGATGTGCACTGCTTTGGGGGTTGCTGAAGCTTATAACGAGGAGAGAGACACGTGGCAAATTCTTCCTCCTATGATCCAACAGGAACTGGCATGGATGTAAGTTCATGGTGTTTAACGCACACCGCAAGGTCTTTATTGCTCTAAGTCTGGTACACAGTGGGGCGACCAGATATTTGTAAGTGTGTTCGACGTGAGAGGGGATCCTCGGTGGCACAGACACATCGGTTGCTTGTTTAAGCTGTCAACAAGGCGATTGATTGAATTTAATGTTCATTGTAAGGGTTACTTTGACTACGTGATCGTATCTGCAGCAACGTTGGAGATTTAGTTATTTTAACAAATAGATATTAGTATCTTACAGGCTGTGGTCCAACTGACGCATGTTTGGCCCTCATAGGTTCTCATGATGGGTCCAACCCTCCTTATAACCCTCCGATTAATTATTGATTGGATTGAAATATGAATTATTTGTTTGATGATGATTAAGGTAATTAAGCAGGTGACTAAGGTTTGATTGTTGTTTGATTACAATGATACGCGGAGATATTTTGTTGATTGGATTTAATTTCTCATACCACCGGTTAACATGTATGAGACACCTGTCCCGGTCTTGGTGTGCGTCCTCCCGCCTTTGGTAGTGGTGCTTAGCCCTAGTCACTTGGTAACTTTCGGCTCATTTCATTTTTGCTCCTGTTTGTGTCGACTGTCGAGGGTTTCTGCTGTCCGTTCTCGCCTATGATTCAATCTCTGATCTCGGCCTCTGGTTCAATGGTTATTCCGGTCTGTGGGGTTAAACTTGGTCTCTCTGTGTTTTCACCAGGTCGCGGCCAGCATGGGTTCCTCACTCGAATTCAGCTGCATTCAACTTCCTTCAGGTAAAATCTTGCTCTATGCTTCACTTCTACATCTGTTTGTCCTAATAGACTAAGGGTTTTGCTCCTTCATGAGTAGGGACCCTTGCTAGTGAGCAGTCGCCTGTTTCCTTGGGCCGACCTGGTCTCTGCCTCTCAGGTAAGCTCCAATCCCTGACTCTCTACAAGTTTCTTAGGTATGAATTGCTGTTTATTTTCCTCGTGAAACTGACTCTACTCTGTGGTTTTGCAGGTGTCCTTCTGGGCGCTTCAAGGGCGGACTTGCAACCCTATCGTGGCTGTCATGGCTACCCTTGAACGGTTAGGGTCTACTCCTTTCTTTTGTGTTGTAGCTGGTTAGGGTTGAATGGGTTCGAGCCTTGGGCTCTATCTATCGTATGGTCTCCTCTATCGACTTGTTGGTCCGTTTGCATTACTGTATGGTTTCACTGTTTGTGAACTTGGTCTCTGTCTTTTTATAGTCAAGATTCTCTGTGACTTTTGTCAGGGTTTTAACTAGGGCTTCACCACACTGTGAGGTCTCTTAGTTTTGAATGTGGAACACGGTTCCTCCATCAGGCCATGTAATTTATATTTATGCATACACTGTTTTGGGACTGTAATAACTATTACTCGATGCAGTGACTTATTTATCTTTGAATAAAAAAAATTAAAGTTTGTATATTTAAGGAATACCTCGTATATGCTATGCTGCCATGCTGTCATGAATGGGAAACGATGGTTGTCTTGAACCCTCTCTGGTTTCTCACTGTAATTTCATTGGTTGACTGTAGAGGTCTATATGCTCCAGCTTTGATTGTTGTTTCGTTTGTAATTTGATATGGTTGCGCCCTTCTATTTGTATCTTTGTTGTTCGTATAATGCCTGTGAAAGGGAAAAGAAAACTTGCTGCCTGTCTGCAATTATTTTTGCACTTGTAGTCAATTGTTAACACACATAGAATGAATTTACATAATCTGAAAATGGACTCAGATGCTATCAATCTCTTGTAAGTAATATAATTCTCTGTTATGATGGGAAAAAAAATCAACCCCTACAGAATGTTTTCTTTTTCCTTTTGTATTACTGTATGAAACAATTCTTTTTTGAAACTACCAACAGTTAGATATAGTTACATTCTTAACTGTTCTTCTAATTTATGAAATTAATTCTAAATATTAACTAAAGGAAACTTAAAATGAAATTACAAAACATAAATGACTATTAGGCCCTAAATGATAGAAATTCTAGAAAAATAAAATAAACCGAGGTACAATGACCTGTCAACCAACCAACCTTTAACCTGTAAGACAAACACCTGTTTTTTTGTTTACCCTGAGCTGGATGCTCCTGCATCAGGCTCCTGGGGTAACAAAAATTCATGGCCCCGTTCCATGACTTCCTCAACAAAATAGCCTACTGGCTGTATCTGTGTTGCGTCAAGCCATGAACTGTCCTCAATGGGATGGTTCTTCCACTTGACAAGGTACTGAAGGTACTCTTTCCTGCGAGTGCGCTTGGGCACCTATGTGTCAAGAATTCTCTTGATCTCAAGGGGCTGAACCGTAGGCATTTTCCTCATCCAAGAACCATTTTCAGTCTGGGTGTCCCGTTCTGGCTATGTTGCGTTGTCGTCTTCAGGACTGGCAGTATATGGAAACAGATCTGCCACATTGAAGATGGGCGATATGCCTATCCCTGGTGGCAGCTGTAATTCATAGGCATTGGCAAAGAATTTATGAAGAATTTTACAGGGGCCAATATTCTTGTATTTCAACTTGTTATATTTGCCCTTAGGGAATCGTTCTTTGCGTAAATGTGCAAGGACTTCGGCCCCTACATTAAACTGGACTTCCCGCTGCTTTAAATCTGCTTGTTTCTTATATCTCTGACTGCTATCTTGTAGTTTCGACTTTACCTGCTCGTGTAAGTCGTTCATTGCCTGGGCGAAATCTTCCCCATCAGCACTCCTTTCCAAATTTCCCAAATCTCGTAGTTCATGCACTCCACGAGGATGCATGCCATACAAAATATGAAAAGGACTATATCCCGTGTTGTGATTTGGTGAATCATTATAAGAGAATTTCACTTGAGCAAGTACACGATCCCACATCTGTGAATTTTCTCCAATCAAACTCTGTAGCAGGTTTCCCAAGCTCCTGTTCACCACCTCCATTTGCCCATCAGTCTGTGGGTGATATGCGGAGCTAAAATTCAACTGAGTGTCCAAATTCTTCCACAGGGTACACCAAAAATGTCCGGTGAATTTCACATCCCTGTCAGAAATAATGGACCTAGGTAGGCTATGCAATCTGACGATCTCCGTGAAAAACAAGTGTGCTACGTGATTGGCATCACTGGTTTTTCGACAAGGAATGAAATGTGCCATTTTAGAAAACCGGTCTACTACCACCATCACCGAGTCGAAACCTCGTTGCGTCCTTGGTAGACCCAACACAAAGCCGAAGCTGACTGAGTCCCACGGTCTACTTGGAATAGGCAGTGGCCTATAGAGTCCTGTATTTTGGCTGTGTCCATTTGCCAATTGGCACACTTTGCACCTAGTCACATATCGTTGCACGTCCCGTCGCATCTTTGGCCAGTAATAAAAGTATCCAAGCCATACTAAAGTCTTTTCTATGCTGAAATGTCCGGCTAAACCTCTGTTGTGCTTCTCCTGAATGATATTCTCTCTCATCGAACAGTCGGGAATGCATAATTGTCCCCCTCTAAACAACATCTTTTCTTGTAAATTATAGTCCAACCATGGACTATTGTTTCTCAACAAAGGATTCTGACGGGCTTCATAAGCCTCTTTGAAATCTGCGTCTGTATGATACAAGTCTTTCAAATGCTCAAAGCCCAGTACTTGTATCGTACTCTCCTGCAAGAGCAAAACTCTTCTGCTCAACACATCTGCCACCTTGTTGGTCTGTCCGTTGATGTGCTTCAACACAAACGTGAAGCTCTATAAATACTCAACCCACTTAGCATGCTTGTGATTCAGCTTATGTTGTTGCATCACATATTGCAATGCAGAATTATTGGAGAATAAAACAAACTCGTGCGTCCCAGCAGATAGTATCTCCAATGCTTCAGTGCTTGGACGACAGCATAAAATTCCTTGTCATAAGATGAGTACTTTTGTCTGCTTTCATTCAAATTTTCACTGAAATAAGCAACAGGTATGTCTTCCCGGCTGAGTACAGCCCCAATGGCCATACTGCTAGCATCACAATGGACTTGTAAAAGCTTATTAAAATCAGGCAATCTTAGGATTGACCTTTCAGTGATTTTTTTCTTCAATAACTAGAAGCTCCTCTCTACTGCTTCAATACAACGGAAAGGCTGACTCACCTTCTTAATAGTATCCAACATAGACGTGCAAATTCCACTAAAGTCCCTGATAACTTACGAAAAAAACTCGCCAACCCATGAAAACTACGAACCTCAAACAAGTTCTTTGGGGATGGCCAGCTAATAATAGCTGCAAATTTCTTTGGGTCCATCTTCAGCTCGTTTTCTGCAATCACAAAACCCAGATAAACCAATTCTCTTTGAAAAAAATTACACTTTTTTAGATTTATCAGCAGCTTATTCTGCTGCAATTTTTCCAACACACTCCGAACATGTCGAAAGTGTTCCTCCTTAGTCTTGCTGAAAATTAATATATCATCAAGATATACAATTAAAAACTTCCCAATGAACTCTTTCAGCATTCCATTCATCAGGAACATAAAGGTACTAGGGGCATTACTTAAACCGAATGGCATTACCAGCCACTCATACAACCCTTCATTAGTCTTGAATGTTGTTTTCCATTGATCCCCTTCCCTAATCCGGATCTGGTGGTAACTACTCTTCAGATCGATCTTCAAGAAGTATGCTGCCCCGCTTAGGTAGTCCATCATATCATCCATCCATGGTAGTGGAAACCTATACCTGATGGTAATCTTGTTGATGGCTCTCGAATCCATGCAGATTCGCCACCCTCCTCCTTTCTTGGGAGCGAGAACTGTCGGAATTGCACAAGGGCTTAAACTCTCCCTTATCAACCCCTTATCCAGCAATTCATGTACCTGTTTTCTGATCTCCTCGTTATCTTTGGGACTCATTCGGTATGCTTCCTTGTTCGGTAGACTAGCTCCAGGTATAAAGTCAATGTGATGGCTAATACTCCTCTTAGGAGGAAGTTTATTTGGTAAATCATCCACTACGATATCACTGAACTCCTGCAACATCTCCTGAATTTCCTTTGGTAAATCTAAAATTTCAGTGTGCAACAACACTATCTTTGGCCTCCTTACTACAGCATAATTTTACCTCACTGTCTTCAATCTACTTCAAGAATTCCTTTCCTCCCACCAGTAATGCTTTGACTACGATTGTTTCTGTCGTCTCTTCCTCCTTTATGGGTACAAGCATGTGCTTAATCCCATCTTTAAAAAACCTATAACAGTTTGTCTTTGCATCATGCACTACCTTTCTGTCATACTGCCATGGTCTTCCTAGCAGTATGTGACACACATCCATTGGCATTATATCGCAAATAACTTTGTCCCTGTATTTGCCAATATGGAACTCAACCTCACATTGTTCATCAACCAACAGTTGATGTCCTTTCTGCAACCACAACGCCTTGTAAGGTGTGGGGTGCTTTAGCCTCTTCAAGCCCAACTTCTCCACCATCTCTGTGGCGACCAGATTATCCGTGCTCCCACTATCGATAATCAGCTTGCATCATTTTCCGTGCAACTTGAAAACTGTCCAGAATAATGCCTTCCTTTGAGTTGGGTCAGCTGTCTCCTTCCCTGGTTTTAGCAATACCTTATTTAAAATCAAGGCCTCCCCTGTTTCTGGCATGTTCTCTACCTCCTAGGGTGGTGCCTCTATGTCATATGTCTACGCAATATATGTTCCCCTTGTTTCAGCCTACTCTCCTTTAGAACACTCATAGGACTTGTGCCCCCATTTATGGCACCTGTGACACTGAACGACAGCTCCTCTGCCTCGGCCACTACCTCTTTCGTGCTGGTATGGCCTTCCCCCTCTCGTGCTACTATCCTTCTCTGTTGTCCCTGAAGCTTTCAAGCTGTTGCCTTCATCATTGGGGTTAACAGCTTTACCTCAGCCAAGAAATTGTCCTCTTCCTCTACCAGATCCTCCTCCTCTTCTGGCATTCTATTTTCTGTTTATATTCTCTTCCACCTTCAAGTTGCTTTGATAAGCCTCATCTATAGTTCTGGGTGAAAGAATGCTTATATCGTCTAATATTTCTAGCCTCAAACCACTTACGAATCTCGTTGTTTTCTCCAGGGTGTCCTCCACGTAACCTACCCTCAGGTTCATCCGATAGAATTCTTTCTTGTATTCTTTCACTGTCATTCCCTTCTGTTTCAGGGTCTGTACCTGTCGGTACATGGAAATCTGATAATATTTGGGCAGAATTTTTCCCTTCAACTTAGCTTCCATCCTAGTCCACTTCTTGATAGGTTACTTGTTCAACCTCTTCCTCTCCGCCTGTACACTATCCCACCATAAGGCTGCATGCCCTTTTAATCTGGTGGCAGTGAATTTTACTCTCTTATCTTCTCTAATATCTTCATACTCAAAATACTTATTTAGCTCACGCAGCCAATCCAGCAGTACCTCTGCTGACAAACTTCCATCATAATTAGAAATCTCCTGCTTTGGCTTACTATTAGCTAGCAGGATTGATTTCAACAACCTGATCTCAAGTCCTTCATCATCTGATCCATCTGTTGTTGCTACAACTTCTTCATCACTATCATCTCCTTCATTAGGATCTCTTCTTCTACCTTCTTCTACTGCTACCAATCGGGCGTTTAAGATCTAAATTTCCTCTCTCAATCCTTCATCTGCTACTCTACGTATACCTCTCCCACGACCTCGCCTTCTGATGCAGGGGCATTAGACACTAGCCAGCAATGTAGGAGGCTTGTCCACATGTTGTGGCTAGGGGGGTTCGAAATCATCTAAATTGTAAACAACTAGGTGTCAATACCTCAGCTGATTGTATTATTTAGATCAGTTAGAGTCGTAGAAGTTGAATAGTTCAGTTAGGCCATCTGTCATATTTTAGTTAGTTGAATAATTGTAATTAGGCCTTTGGTTTTCTAAAAACGGTCCTCACAGAGGAACCGAAGAGTCACACTATAATGTATATAAATTGAATCCTTGGATGTATCGGAGGGGAGAGGAAGAGTAGAGGAGATTTCTGCAATAAAACTCTGCTGACGATTGCTTCCAGTGAAATGAATTTCAGTTCTGTTGATTTTCCAACTGTCTTGAGTCGTTATTTGTGAGGAAATTCGTTTGATTGTGAGGTGATTGGACATTGTCTTGTGTATAACTGTTGAACTAATATTGTGTGTAGAATCTAGTGAATCAAGTCACCACGAAACCTCTCTAATTCTCTGTTCGTTTCTTTCTCTCGAATTGTCCAAGTGAGTGAAGGAATCCTTGTGTAGGCAAAGACTGCTAATAATGGTGGATCTCGTTTAATGAAGAAAATTACGTTGTTTGTTGATTAATTGGAATTTCCTAACCAGGGTCAGAACCTTAGTTAACAAATGGAGAATATACGAAGGATAGCGTAACCCGATTTAAAACTATGGTCAGTCACTGTTCAAAACCCGCGAGTGGATTTACGAAGGCGTATTGCCCATATCGCACCACGTTTGGTGAGTAAGCGGTATTTCCTGGTTGGGGAGCGATTCCATAGAGTGTTCGACACGTGGCGAGGTGGACCCTCGAAAAACCACCGTTTAAAGCGCGCCATCGCACGTTAATGTTTGTACCAAGATGTCGAGCGATATGCATACATGCTGTTGATCTAGGAAAGAGCCATCGGACGGTGGTCGCTTACTATAGATGCGTGGGAGATAACGAGGGTGTCAACATTGATATAAAGTTTTGAAGATTCAAACATTGGTTATAAGGTTGGCAGTATAATATAAATCCGAAAGACTTATTTAACTTTTCAAAGAGTATTCGATGATATTTATTTATCAAATGATATTTATCAAATTCCTCGAATTTGATAAATAACATCCAACAAATAAAAAAAGAAAGTAGGCCACATGGAGTAGAGAACGAAATTTCAAGGAAAATGCTGACAGAGCCACGTCTACAGTTAACCATCTCTCCTTAGGGGTCCGAATTCAGTTTTGTTGGCATCATTTGTGGTATCAGAGCCATTTTTTTAAGGTTGTTTTTGCAGAGAGCTGACATGGTGATCCGAGTTGGTAGAGGTGCTGGCAGAAGGAGACTTGTTGCCAACGCAGAGGTGTTGGGGATGTTGCAGAGGGTCGAAGCCAGAATGGATGCCATGGAGCGAAGACAGCCCAGAGATCCTGAAGACATCAGTGAACCTGAGATAGAAGAAGTGGAAGAAAATGTTGAGATTCCTCCTGACATGAGGCTCCTTAGAACTATTCTGGGGTCTGCAGTTAAGCCCAGAATTGAAGTATCGAGTTATGCAGGGGGGATGAATCCAGAGGAACTGGTGGACTACATAAAGATAATGAATAAGTGCTTCGATTATGAAGAAATAAGCGAAGATAAAAAATTCAAGTTCGTGGTGACAACGCTGAAAGGACATGCTGCACTTTGGTGGGATGAGGAGAGTTGGCAAGCAACCTATCAAAAGCTAGACCAAAATGATGGCTAAATTAAAAGGTAAATTCTTGCCTAGTGATTACCAGCTGACGTTGTATAGGCAAATGTAGAACCTGAGACAGAGGTTGCTGACAGTAAAAGAATACACAGAGGAATTCTACAGAGTAAGCATAAGAGCTGGGCAATTCCAAGACACACCAGAGAAGACTGCCAGATATGTGAATGGTCTGAAGCTGGAGATCCAAGATGAGATTGGTCTCCTGTCTCCTAAGACAGTGGAAGAGGCCTATCAGATGGCCTTGAAAGCAGAGGAGAAACTCCTGAGGAAACATTCTTCCAAGAAGAGAGGTACTTTCCGTGGAAAGGGAAGTCAGGGTGGTAGAGGAAAGCCTACTACACCCAGGGATGGAGCTAATAGTAGCTCACCTCAGAATGCATCTACAGAGGATGATGCAAGGGGCAGAAGGGGTTCTTACAGAGGAAAAGGAAGAGGAGGCAGAGACAAAGGCAGAGGTAGAGAGTTGAGGTGTTATAGATGTCAGCAAGTGGGACATAAGCACTATGAGTGTCCAGAGAATGTGGGTGCTGGTCCAAGAAATGTTGTTGTTGCCCAGGCTGGAGAAGAGGCAGAAATTGAAGAAGAAATTCTACCAGAAAGGGGAGAGTCCTTGGTGGTTAACAAGGTCCTGTTGAAGCAAACCAAAGAGGCCACTGAGCCTGCACAAAGGAAGACTTTGTTTAGGAGCATATGCAAAGTCCAAGGGAAATGCTGCTAGCTAGTCATTGATAGTGGCAGCACAGAAAATCTGGTTTCCACTGAGGTGATAGAGAAGTTGAAGTTGAAGACAAGGGAGCATCCAACTCCCTACAGGGTGTCCTGGCTGCACAAAGGGCACCAGCTGGTTGTAAAAGAGCAATGTGAGATAGAGCTGCAAATGGGCAATACAAAGATAAGGTCCTGTGTGATGTAATTCCCATGGATGTGTTTCATATACTGCTGGGTATACCTTGGAAGTTTGACAGAGCAACAATGCATGATGGCAAGAAGAACACTTACAAGTTCTTCAAAGATGGGGTACACCATACATTGATACCCATGGAAGAAGGAGAGCCATCCAGCAGAGTGATTGATCCAAAGACCTTGTTGCTGAGCGGGAAGGAATATCTGCAGCAGATAGAAGAAGAAGAGGTAAGTTTTGCTTTAGTTTGCAAACCTAAAGTAGTTCTTACTTCTACAAAGATTTAGGATTTGCCGGTAGAAATCCAAGAGATGTTAGACAATTACTGTGACATTGTTGTGGATGATTTACCTGATGAGTTGCCACCTGTGAGAAAGATCATCCATCAGATAGATTTTATCCCTGGTTCAAATCTGCCAAATAAGGCAGCCTATAGAATGACTCCCAAGGAAAATGAGGAAATCAGGAGACAAGTACAGGAGTTTGTGGACAAGGGGCTGATCAAAGAAAGTTTGAGTCCATGTGCTGTACTAGCAGTATTGAGCCCGAAAAAAGATGGAGGCTAGAGGGTGTGTACTGATTCCAGAGAAATAAATAAATTCACAATCAGGTACAAATTCCCTTTTCCCAGAGTTGAGGATTTGATGGACTGTTTGAGTGGTGCTAAATATTTTTCAAAGATATATTTGAAAAGTGGATACCATCATATTAGAATAAGAGAGGGTGATGAGTGGAAAATTTCCTTTAAAACAAATGAAGGACTGTATGAATAGATGGTAATGCCTTTTGGGTTGCCAAATGCACCTAGCACTTTTATGAGACTTATGAATGAAGTATTGAAAAAAGCCATTGGAAAATTTGTGATAGTGTATCTGGACGATATATTAGTTTTCAGCAGAACTAAAGAAGAACATTTGAGGCATCTTAATCATGTCTTGAAGAAGTTGCACCAAGAGAAACTGCTGATAAATCTGAAGAAATGGTCATTCATGAAGGAAGAGTTGGTGTATTTGGGTTTTTTTGTTTCTGCAGAAGGATTGACGATGGACCCAGAAAAGGTTAAGGCAATTGTGGAGTGGCCTTCACCCAGGAATGTCTTTGAGGTAAGAAGTTTCCATGGACTTGCTAGTTTTTAAAGAAATTTTATAAGAAACTTCAGTAAGATTAATGCACTCATAATTGAAACAATAAAGAAGAGAAAACAACCATTCAAGTGGACTGCAGAAGCAGAGAGAAACTTTAAATTTTTGAAGCAAAAGATAACAGAGAAGTATGTTTTGATTTTTCCTGATTTTACTAAACCATTTCAAGTAAAATGTGATGCCAGTGGAGAGGCCATTGGAGCTGTGTTGAGTCAGGATGATAGGCCCATGGCATATTTCAGTGAAAATATGAATGACACCAGAAGAATGTATTCCTCTTATGAGAAGGAATTATATGCAATTGTTCAGGTGTTGAAGAAGTGGAGACATTATTTGATGTCCAGGGAATTTGTATTATATTCTGATAATCATGCTCTGCAGTATATTGTACAGCAACCCAAGTTGAAACATAAGCATGCTAAATGGGTTGAGTATCTCCAAGGTTTTAATTTTGTTTTGAAACATATAAGTGGCCAAGCCAATAAAGTAGCTCATGCTTTGAGTAGGAGGCACATGCTTGTTCAAGAAACAAATTTTGAAGTTGTAGGATTTGATTTTCTGAAAGAATTGTATAAAACAGATCCATATTTTAAGGAAGCATTTGAGGCATGTAGTAACCCTATTTTAACAGATAGAATCCAATGGCTAGATTATTTCTTGCAGGAGGACTTGTTATTCAAAAGAAGCCAACCGTGTGTACCAAGATGTTCCATGAGAGAAAATTTGATCAAAGAGAAGCATAGTGGTGGACTCACTGGACACTTTGGTACTGATAAGACTTATGAGCAGCTGGGCCACTTCTATTTCCAGCCCAGGATGAGAACATAAGTAGAGAAGTTTGTGAAGAATTGAAAGATATGTCAATATGCTAAATGAAGGAGCCAGAATGCAGGATTGTACACTCACTTGCCTATTCTAGACAGGCCTTGGGACATGGTGAGTATGGATTTTGTTCTAGGATTGCCCAAGACTCAGAGAGGGAATGATGCAGTCTTTGTTATGGTGGATAGATTCTCCAAAATGGCACATTTTATTCCATGCTATAAAACTAGTGATGCCACCCATGTTGCTAACTTGTTTTTCAAAGAAGTTGTTAGATTGCATGGGTTGCCCAAGAGTATTGTTTCAGACAAAGACACCAGATTTGTGGGTCACTTTTGGAGGACATTGTGGAAGAAACTTGGTACCAAACTGAGTTTCAGCTCAGCTTATCATCCCAGACTGATGGACAAACTGAGGTAGTGAATAGGAGTCTGGGAAATTTGTTGAGAAGTCTTGCAGGAGAGCATCCCAAGCAGTGGGATCATATTTTTCCCCAAGCAAAATATGCATATAATGACTCACCAAACAGGAGCACAGGGCAGATTCCATTTCATATTTTTTATGGAATGCACCCTAGAGGAATATCAGAGTTAAGAAATCTGGGAAAGGCAGAGCTAAGGAGTGCAGATGGTGAGGAATTTGCTTCAGAGATCCAGGCCATACATGAACAAGTGAAACAACAACTACAAGGCAGAAGCATCAAATACAAAATCAGAGCAGACTTGAGCAGAAACGAAGTTCATTTTGAAGTAGGAGATTTGGTTTTGGCACACCTGAGAAAAGAGAGATTCCCAAAGAAGCAGTATAATAAATTGAAGTTCAAAAATATTGGGCCATGCAAGATACTTAGGAAGTTTTCTGCAAATGCTTATGAGATTGAATTTCCACCTGATGCTAGAATATCTCTCATTTTTAATGTTGCAGATTTGTACAAGTATGAAGGTGATGGTGCAGAAGAAAGAGCAATAGACAAGGGACAGATTGAGTGGAAAGAGCAGCTACCTCCAGCACAACCATTGCAACCAGAGAAGATATTGGACAAAAGAGTGTTCAAAAGGACCAGAGGACAAGAGTACTTTTAGTGCTTGATCAAATGGAAGGACAAGACAGAGGAAGATGCCACTTGGATGACTGAAGGAATGTTGCAGAAGATAGGTAGATCAGTGGAAGAGCTCATGGACAGGAGCCCATGAAGAAGATTGCCCTCGGGAGTCTGATGCAGGGGCATTAGACACTAGCTAGCAATGTAGGAGGTTTTTCCACATGTTGTGGCTAGGGGGGTTCGAAATCATCTAAATTGTAAGCAGCTAGGTGTCAATACCTCAGCTGATTGTATTATTTAGATCAGTTAGAGTCGTAGAAGTCGAATAGTTCAATTAGGCCATCTGTCATATTTCAGTTAGTTGAATAATTGTAATTAGGCTTTTGGTTTTCTAAAAATGGTCCTCACAGAGGAACCGAAGAGTCACACTATAATGTATATAAATTGAATCCTCGGATGTATCGGAGTGGAGAGGAAGAGTAGAGGATATTTCTGCAATAAAAATCTATTGACGATTACTTCCAGTTAAATGAATTTCAGTTCTGTTGATTTTCCAACTGTCTTGAATCGTTATTTGTGAGGAAATTCGTTTGATTGTGAGGTGATTTGACATTGTCTTGTGTATAACTATTGAACTAATATTGTGTGTAGAATCTGGTGAATCAAGTCACCACGAAACCTCTGTAATTCTCTGTCTATTTCTTTCTCTCGAATTGTCTGAGTGAGTGAAGGAATCCTTGTGTAGGCGAAGACTGCTAATAATGGCGAATCCCGTTTAATGAAGAAAATTACGTTGTTTTTTTATTAATTGGAATTTCCTAACCGGGGTCAGAACCTTAGTTAACAAACGGAGAATATACGAAGGATAGCGTAACCTGATTTAAAACCGTGGTCAGTCACTATTCAAAACCCGCGAGTGGATTTACGAACGCGGATTGCCCATATCGCACCGCTTTTGGTGAGTAAGCGGTATTTCCTGGTTGGGGAGCGATTCCATAGAGTGTTCGACACATGGCAAGGTGGACTCCCGGAAAACCGCCGTTTAAAGCGCGCCATCGCATGTTAACGTTCGTACCACGATGTCGACCGATATGCGTACATGTCGTTGATCTGGGAAAGAGCCATCAGACGGTGGTCGCTTACTATAGATGCGCAAGAGATAACGAGGGTGTCGGCATTGATATAAAGTTTCGAAGATTCAAACATTGGTTATAAGGTTGGCGGTATAATATAAAGCCGAAAGACTTATTTAACTTTTCAAAGGGTAGTCGATGATATTTATTTATCAAATGATATTTATAAAATTCCTTGAATTTGATAAATAACATCCAACAAATAAAAAAAAAAAGTAGGCCACGTGGAGTAGAGAACGAAATTTCAAGGGAAATGCTGACAGAGCCACGTCTACAGCTAACCATCTCTCCTTAGGGGTCCGAATTCAATTTTGTTGCGTCACCTTCCAACTTCCATTTCTGTTAAAATAATTTAATTTCCTGCTCTGATACCACTTGATGGGTCTAGCCCTCCTTATAACCCTCGAATTGACTATTGATTGGATTGAAATATGAATTATTTGTTTGATGATGATTAAGGTAATTAAGCAGGTGACTAAGGTTTGATTGTTGTTTGATTACAATGATACGTGAAGATATTTTGTTGATTGGGTTTAATTGCTCATACCATGGGTTAACATGTATGAGACACCTGTCCCAGTCTTGGTGTGCGCTCCTCCCGCCTTTGGCAGTGGTGCTTATCCCTAGTCACTTGGTAACTTCTGTCTCATTTCATTTTTGCTCCTGTTTGTGTCGACTTTCGAGGGTTTCTGTTTTGCGCTCTCTCTTGTGATTCAATCTCTGATCTCAGCCTCTGGTTCAATGGTTGTTCTGATCCGTGGGGTTAAACTCGGTCTCTCTGTGTTTTCACCAGGTCGCGGCCAGCATGGGTTCCTCACTTGGATTCAGCTGCATTCAACTTCCTTCAGGTAAACTCTTGCTTTGTGCTTCACTTTTGCATCTGTTTGTCCTAATAGACTAATGGTTTTGCTCCTTCGTGAACAAGGACCCATGTTGGTGAGCAACCACCTGTTTCCTTGGGTCAACTTAGTCTCTGCCTCTCAGGTAAGCTCCAATCCGTGACTCTCTATAAGTTTCTTAGGTATGAATTGATATTTCTTTTCCTCGTGAAACTAACTCTGCTATGTGGTTTTACAGGTGTCCTTCTGGGCGCTTCAAGGGCAGACTTGCAACCCTGTCATGGTTGTCATGGCTACCCTTGAACGGTTAGGGTCTTCTCCTTTCTTTTGTGTTGTAGCTAGTTAGGGTTGAATGGGTTCGAGCCCTGGGCTCTGTCCGTCATATGGTCTCCTCTATCGACTTGTTGGTCCACTTGCATTACTGTAGGGTTTCACTATTTGTGAACTCGATCTCTCTCTTTTCACAGTCAAGATTCTTTGTGACTTTTGTCAGGGTTTTAACTAGGGCTTCACCACGCTGTGTGGTCTCTTAGTTTTGAATGTGGAGCACAGTTCCTCCATCAAGCTATGTAATTTATATTTATGCAAATATTCTGTTTTGGGACTGTAATAACTATTACTCGATGCAGTGACTTATTTATCCTTTGAATATAAAAAATTACAGTTTGTATATTTAAGGAATACCTTGTATATGCTATGCTACTGTGCTGTCATGAATGGGAAACGATGGTTGTCTTGAACCCTCTCTGGTTGCTCACTTTAATTTCGTTGGTTGACCGTAGATGTCTATATGCTCCAGCTTCGATTGCTATTTCATTTGTAATTTGATATGGTTGTGCCCTTCTATTCGTATCTTTGTTGTTCATATAATGTGTGTGAAAGGGAAAAGAAAACTTGTTGCCTGTCTGCAATTATTTTTTCACTTGTAGTCAATTGTTAACACACATAGAATGAATTTACATAAGTTGCAAATGGACTCAGATGCTGTCAATCTCTTATATGTAATATATTTCTCTGTTATGATTGAAAAAAAAATCAACCCCTACAAAATGTTTTCTTTTTCCTTTTGTACTACTGTATGAAACAGTTTTTTTTTTACATTCTTAACTGTTCTTCTAATTTATGAAATTAATTCTAAATATTAACTTAAAGAAACTTAAAATGAAATTACAAAATTTAAATGACTATTAGGCCCTAAATGATAGAAATTCTAGAAAAATAAAATAAACTCAGGTGTAATGACCTGTCAACCAATCAACCTTTAGCCTATAAGACAAACACCTATTTTTCTGTTTACCCTGAACTGGATGCTCCTACATCATCCGAGATCCATTTCAGGGAAAGGCTATGTCTTAAAAAGAAATATTATATTGGTCTTTGTTATTTTAAATTTTAAATATGTAAGAATCATTCTTTCTTTATATTAGTGAAGTCATTTTTTTTTTTAATATATGTTTACTTTTTATTAAGTTTATAATCAAAAATAATAATTTCCCATTGCAACATAAATGTCATAAAAAAATAGTTCTCCAAACTTTTATCAGCCTTTGAAGTAGTCTCTTTCATGGATGAAATCAAATTCGTGCTTAGAAAATTATGTACATCTTTTAAAAAATAATATTATATTAGTCTAGTTTTTATTAAATATGTAAGCATCATTGTTCTTGTCCGTTAGTGTTTTATGTTTTTTTAAATAGGTAAGAATCATTTTTACTTTCCATGATTGACTTTATTTTAATATATGTTTACGTTTTATAAGTTTATAATAAAAATTAATAATTTCCTATTTGATCATAAATGTCATCAGATATGTGCCCCAAACATTGATCAACATTTTGAAGTAGTTTCGTTTGCTCACGGAGTTCAATCCAGTAGCCTAGATCCAGATTGTATTAGTCTAGTGTTATTTTAAATTTTAAATATGTAAGAAGCATTTTTTTTTTCCTTTATAATGATTTTTTTTTACCTATAGATAAGTCATTTTTACTTTTTTTTTCAGTAATTTTATTTTTAATATATATTTACTTTTTATTAAATTTATAATAAAAAATAATAATTTCCCATTACATCATAAATGTCATTAAAAAAATTCCCCAAATTTTTATCACCATTTGAAGTAGTTTCTTTCATGGATTGAGTTCAATTCGTGATTAGGTATATTTATCTTTTTAAAAAATGATATTATATTATTCTATTTTTTATTAAAATATGTAAGAATCATTGTTCTAATGTTAGTGTGAAAAATAGGTAAAAATCATTTTTCCGGTCGATGATTGACATTATTTTAATATATTTTTATTTTTATTAAGTTTATAATAAAAAATAATAATTTCCAATATTGACTATAAGTAGATTTTTTTGTTGATGGAGTTTAATATATTAATTTAGATCCATTTTAATTCTAAATCCATCAAACACAAAGAGGGATCAAATCTTTCAAGGGGCAAACTTCTTTTTAGAGTGCAAAAATTGAGGAAAAGTTTGCACCTTGAGAGATTTGATACAACTCTAGGCTTGAAAGATCCAGAGTTAAGATGGATCTAGGCTATATTCACTCTGTGTGCCGCCAAGGAAAATCTATGGAAGATATGAAATTTTTTATAAATAATATGTAAATATATCTAATATTAATATAATCATTTTAAATATGCTAAATATGTCTAAGATCAACCTCATCATTTTAATTTTAAATTTTCTTAGTTACATTAGTTTGTTGAGATGATAAATATTGTGAATAACTTTAATGATGAAAAAAGATGAAATACAAACTTTGAATGCAAAGTGACAATAATAGTGTTGAATTATGGAAAATGTGAATATTAAGAATGTTGTCAATTACAAATAGTCTTCATTTTGATCAATTTCAAACTACTTTCTTCTATTATTGTTATTGTCACCCTTGTTAGATTTGTCATCTTTCATATTGTAAACCATTTACATATTTAGCTCTAGTGGTTGTAGTAAACATCATATCTTGTATCTCTCACTCTACAATATTAATAGGTTGAATTACTATAACAAAAAAATCAATGTACATTGTAAATATTTTTTGTTCTTACACTTAAATTGAGTGGTTGTAGTAAACATCATACCTTGTATCTCTCGCTCTACAATATTAATAGGTTGAATTACTATAACAAAAAAATCAATGTACATTGTAAATATCTTTTTGTTCTTACACTTAAATCAATGCACAGTGTTAATCCAATCACTTTCAAATTAATTTACCATCAAATCAAAAGTCAACATCTACACTGAAATTAATGCATCTAATGAGAGAAATCAAATAATATTAGAAAACAACTTCTACACTGAAATCAATGCATATAAGGCAAGCAATCAAATAGGATTAGAAATCAAAATTTACGCTAAAATCAATGCATCTAGTTGAAGTAAGAAAATAAGATTAGAAACCAAACTCTACATTGAAATCAATGCATTTAGTGCAAACAATCAAATAGGATTAGAAATCATCATCTACAGTGAAATCAATGCATTTAGTGCAAGCAATAAAAGAGGATTAGAAATCATCTACATTGAAATCAATGCATCTAGTGCAAAAAATATGAATTATAATTAGAAATGAACATCTAAATTGAAATCAATGTAGCAAGTGCAAGCAATCAAACAGGATGAAATCAATGCATTTAGCTCAAGCAATAAAATAGGATGAAATCATCTACATTGAAATCAATGCATCTAGTGCAAGAAATCATATATCATTAGAAATCAATATCTACATTAAAATCAATGCTTCTAGTGCAAAAAATCAAATAGGATTAGAAATCACCATCTATACTGAAACCAATGCATCTAATGCAAGAAATCAAATAGGATTAGAAATCACCATATACATTTAAATCAATGCATCGAGTGAAAGAAATCAAATAAGATTATACATCACCATATACACTTCAATCAATGCATCTAGTGCAAGAAATATTCTTCCTTCTCGCCCCCCACCACACCCCCCCCCCCCATCTATATATATATCTCCCTCCATCTCTCCTTTTTTGTCTCTTTATCTTAAACCCCCTCAAACGCACACACTCTCCCACACCATATCTATCAACCTCTATATTCCTCCCTCCCTCTCTCCATCTCTTTCTTCATCCCTCTCTTCACCTTCCATCTATATCTATCTTCCCCTTCTCTCCCTCTCCTTTGATTCTATCTCTCTTTCCTCCTGCTTTCCTTTCTCTCTCTCTCCATATTCCTTATCACTCCCTCTATCTCTCTACCTTTATCTCTCTATGTATTTTTTATTACCTCCCTCTCTCTCCCCCTCCAACTCGATATCGCTTTCCCTCCATCACTCCACTCTCTCACATCCTCTCTCTTCCTTCCTCTCTCTCCATTTATCTCCCACCTCTTTATCTCTCTCTCTCCAACTCTGTTACTACATCCCTCCCTCTTGCCTTCTCTCCCCCCTTCTCTCCATATCTCCTTCTTTGTCTCTTTATCTCACCCCAAAAATACACACTCTCTCTCCATCTCTCCCTTATCACTCCCTCTCTCTATTCACTTCTCATTCTCTATGTATTTCTTCTTCCCTCCCTCCATCCCCCTCCAACTCCATATCTCTATCCATACCTATCCCCTCCTCTCTCCCTCCCTCTCTCCTCCTATCTCTCAAGTCCTCTCTCTCTTCCTTCCTCTCTCTCCATTTCTATCATACCCCCCTCTCTATCCTTCTCTCTCCTCTTCTCTCCATCTCTCCTTCTTTGTCACTTTATCTCACCCCTAAACATACACACTATATCTCCAAATATCCCTTGTCACTACCTCTCTCTCCACTTCTCACTCTCTATGTATTTCTTCTTCCCCCCATCTCTCCCCCTCCAACTCCATCTCTTTATCCCTCTCCCTCTCTCTCTCTCTATCTCTCTCTCTTCCATCAAATCCTCTCATTATCTTCCTCCCCCTCCAACTCCATCTCTTTATCCCTCTCCCTCTCTCTCTCTCTATCTCTCTCTCTTCCATCAAATCCTCTCATTATCTTCCTCCCTCCCACTCCCCCCCCCCCCCGCCCCGCCCCCCTCCCACCTCCATCTTTGTGTGTCACTCCCCCTCTCTTACCCTTCTCTATCTATCTCGCTCCTTTCCCCCTCTCTCTCTCTCTCTTCATTTCTCCTCTCCCCTCTCCTTCAATTTATCTTCATCTTTCCCTTGTCACTGTCCATCTCTCCACCTATATCACTCTATGTCTTTGTTCTTCCCTTCAATATATATCTATAGTTAATATATATCATGATATATTAATATATATTATAATATAACAAATTTAATAGTGTATTAATCAAAAGTTATTAAATTTAATAATATGAATATGAATATTCGATTTAATAATAATAATAATAATAATAATAGATATTAATATTAGGGTTAATAATGGTTTTTTTCATGGTATTAATAATAATTTGGCCCATAGGCATCACCTAAATAAAACCTCTTTTATGAGTATGGAGTAAATATAAAAAGAGGTTTTGGTTTTTACCATATCTATGGTTTATTTTATTTATATTTATTTACCACACCTCATTTATTTACCATGGTATTTGGCCCATAACCTTGGTATATACTTAGATGTTGATTTCTATTGATATTTGATATATTTTTATGTATTTACCATACCTCTTTATACCTCTTTTATATATATTTATTTACAATAAATATTTTATAAATACAATATTTTTCCCATATTATTTACCCATAGGCTTCACCTAAATAAACATCATGATATATTAATATTGTTGGGTATGTGTTATATTCTTTCCATGATTGGCCCCACGTGCTGTATGTTGCGTCGGGCGTAGCTGGGGGGTCACGAGGGGCGAAGCAGTCCCCACCGTTGGGGTGCGGACCCACTCATAGGCGGATCCACCCATGGTTTTGTGCATGGTTTTGCACATGGTTTTGGGGTTCGATGGTTTTCGGCCCCTGGTATTTTTGTAGATCCGGTCAAGGGAACTACGGTTATGTTCTAATCCAGGGTTAATGGATTGGGGTTTATGTATGCTTCGGCATGTATATATATGTGTTGTAACACTAAAAGGAATATAATGAAAAATCAAGCTGGTCGTCCCGATTTGGGATTCAGGGGAAAATCTCTGTGTTTATCTGTTTTATGTTTTATGCTCTTGCTATTGTTTATTTTCTGTTATAAGAATCGTGTGTAGATATTTCTGTTCAGGGTTAAAACCTACATTTGGTATCAAAGCTATTTCGGCTTCAAGGGGATGCCTTTGTTGTTGAGGGTTTTTTGCTCGGGCCTGTGGTAGACCCTGTGCAGTGGGAGATCTGCGGGATCGATTCTTGCGGTGAAAGAATATGGCGAGCGGCGGAAAGATAGAGATCGAGAAATTTAATGGTCAGAGTTTTGAGTTGTGGAAGCTCAAGATGAAGGATCTACTGGTGGATAAAGATCAGTGGATCGCGGTAGATCCAGGTACTAAACCAACGGCAATGTCAGATGAAGACTGGAAGAAACTGGATCGGAAGGCTAAGAGCACAATACGGTTGTGTGTGTCAGATTCAGTATTGTTGAATGTATCTGGGGAAGATACGGCGAAGAATTTGTGGGAAAAACTTGGGACTTTGTACCAATCTAAGTCTCTGGTGAATAAGTTGTTCCTGCGGAAAAAGCTGTATAACCTGAGGATGAAGGATGGAGACTCAGTGACAGAGCATCTGAACGCCTTCAATACCGTGGTAAGTCAGCTGTCGTCTGTTGATATTAAAATCTCAGATGAAGATAAGTGCATCAGTTTGTTGTGCTCTCTACCAGACTCATGGGACAGTCTGGTTATTGCAATAGGTAGCAATACAACTACCTTGAATTTTGATGACATTGTCTCAGCCTTGTTGTCGGAGGAAATGAGACGGAGAAATATGGAGGGTCGGAATGGAGATGCCTTATCTGTACGAGGAAGGTCCCAGAACAGAAACAAGAATAAGGTTTCGAGTGGGAGATCTAAATCTAGAGGGAGATCTAAATCTCCTGGAAAGTTTGTAAAGGTGTGCTGGAAATGCGGAAAGGAAGGGCACTTCAAAAAGGACTACAGATCTAAAGCTCCTGAGAAAGGAAAAGGATCTGATGATGCTCCTTCTGCAGAGGCAAAAACCACCTCGGATGAAGGTGGGGATGTGTATTTGGCTTCTTCTTCAAATACACATGTAGATCATGAGTCATGGTTGATTGACTCAGGTGCATCCTTTCAATTCACTCCCCATAGGGAGTGGTTCTGCGAGTATGAGAAATATGATGGTGGTGATGTCTTCCTAGGGGATGATAGGAAGGCCAGAATCGTCGGACGTGGAAAGGTCAAGCTGAAGCTGCAAGGTGGAAGGATTAGAACACTTCCTGGTGTTCTGCATATTCCTACATTGGCCAGAAATCTGATTTCCGTAAGCAAGATGGATGATGCAGGTGTAAAAACAGTGTTCGAGAAAGATGCCTGCAAGATGGTTCGGGGAGCACTAGTATTAATGCGGGGAGTTCGGACTGGAACTCTGTACAAGCTACAAGGTAGCACTGTTATTGATGGGTGTAACAATTCTGTGGTTCCTGAAAGTGGGATGGAAAGCCTAGCTGTGTCTGGAGAAAAGACCATGCTATGGCATCAAAGGCTTGGACATATTGGAGAGAAGGGCCTTCAGATACTGCACAGAAATGGTATGGTAGAAGGTATGTCTAATTGCTCTCTGGATTTCAATTTCTGTGAACATTGTGTATATGGGAAGCAGAATCGGGTGAGTTTTCCTTCCGGTGCTAAGAGGGCAAACAAGATATTAGAACTTGTGCACAGTGATGTGTTTGGACCTGTGTCAGTTCCATCACTGGGAAAGTCTGTGTACTATGTTTCATTCATAGATGACTTCTCAAGGAATACATCGATATATTTCTTGAGGAAGAAATCTGAAGTCTTTGACAAATTTAAAGAATTTAAGGCTCTGGTGGAAAACCAGACAGAGAAGAAGATAAAGGCATTGAGGATAGATAATGGTGGGGAGTTCTGCAAGAAGGAATTTGAAGAGTTCTGTAAGAAGTGTGGTATAGCACGACAGAAGACTACTCCATACACACCTCAGCAAAATGGAGTTGCAGAAAGAATGAACAGAACACTGATGGAAAAGGCAAGAAGCATGCTCAGTGGTAGGACAAGAATTCTGGGCAGAGGCAGTGGAGACTGCATGCTATCTGGTTAACAGATCACCTTCATCAGTGTTGGAGGATAAGACCCCACATGAGGTATGGACTGGTAAGAAACCTTCTCTTTCACATATAAGGGTATTTGGATGTGATGCATATGTACATGTTCCAAAGGAGAAAAGGACCAAGTTGGATAATAAATCTGAAAGGTGCATCTTTATTGGGTATAAGGATGGTTTAAAGGGTTACAAGCTTTGGAACCCAGAAACAAGGAAGGTTGTGTACAGTCGAGATGTGGTGTTTAGAGAAGTGAAAGATGTTAAATATGAAGTCCTACCAAAGGAACCTGAGAAGATATATTTTGAACTAAAGGAGGATGAATCAGACTCTACAACAGAAAAAGACTCAGAAGATGATGAGCCACAAACTCCAGCTTTAAGAAGATCAGTTTGGGAAAGAAGGCAAGTAGAAAGGTATAGTCCATCTGCTTTCTGTTCAGGTTTTGCCTTAACTATAACTGATGATGAACCCAGAACTGTCAGGGAGGCAGTAGATTCAGAGGATGGAAAACTCTGGAAGGAGGCCATGGTTGATGAAATGGCATCCTTGCACAAAAACAATGCATGGGATCTGGTGGAGTTTCCGGATGGAAGGAAGCCCATTGGGAGCAAATGGGTGTTTAAGAAGAAGATGAATGTAGAAGGCAAGGTGGAGAAATACAAAGCTCGATTGGTAGCAAAAGGTTATTCCCAGGTGCCGGGAATTGATTTTGGTGATATTTTTTCTCCTGTTGCCAAATTTACTTCTATTAGATTACTTTTATCTGTTGCTGCTGCATTTGATTTTGAGATAGAACAGATGGATGTGAAGACAACATTTCTTCACGGGGATCTAGAAGAGGAGATCTACATGAAGCAACCCGAAGGCTTTATGGTGAAGGGTAAGAAAGAACTAGTATGCAGGTTGAAGAAGTCTCTGTATGGGTTAAAACAGTCACCAAGGATGTGGTATCAGAAATTTGATACCTATATACGGGGACTTGGCTTCACCAGAAGCAAGGAGGATCACCGTGTTTATTTTAAATTAATTGGTGACCGTGTTATTTATTTGGTATTGTATGTGGATGATATGTTGTTGATTGGAAATGACAAAGAAATTATCCAAGATTTGAAGACCCAACTGTTCTCCAAATTCGACATGAAGGATCTGGGTGCTACAAATTATATTTTGGGCATGGAAATTAAGAGAGATCGGGCAAAGAGGAAGCTCTGGTTAAACCAGAGGAATTATGTTGAGACTATATTGCAGAGGTTCAATATGCAGGATAGTAAACCGGTGAGTGTTCCTATTCCTGTAGGTGCAAAGCTTTCTGCTGAACAGTGTCCCAAGACACAAGAAGAAGAGGAGGATATGTCTCGTGTTCCATATGCAAGTGCAGTGGGTAGCCTGATGTATGCAATGGTTTGTACTAGACCAGATATTGCACATGCAGTGGGAGTATTGAGCAGGTTTATGTCAAACCCAGGGAAGGAGCATTGGACAGCAGTGAAGCGGGTTTTCAGATATTTACGTGGCACTAGTGATTATGGCTTGTGCTACCAGGGAAGACCAGGATTGGAAAGAATGTTTGACATTCGTGGTTTTGTTGATGCAGACTGGGCTGGAGATCTGGACCAAAGAAGATCTACAAGTGGGTATGTGTTTAGCCTATTTGGAGGTGCAATCAGTTGGATGAGTAAAAGACAGTCTGTAGTGGCGCTTTCAACTACAGAGGCAGAATACATAGCAGCCACTCATGCAAGCAAGGAAGCAGTTTGGTTGCAGAGATTGTGTTCAAGTATGGGGTTGGTACAAGAAGCTATAAGGATAGACTGTGATAGCCAAAGTGCAATTTTCTTGGCTAAGAACCCTGCTTATCATTCAAAGACAAAGCACATTGACGTTCAATATCACTTTGTTAGAGATATGGTTGAGGCTAAAAGGGTGTTGCTGGTAAAGGTGGACACTTTGAAGAATGTTGTAGATGCATTGACGAAGTCTGTGAGCACTCAGAAGTTCTCTTGGGGTAGAGAAACAATGGGTGTTGAAGAATTGGGCCAATGACTAAGCTCTCCTGTGGCCCCCTGTGGAAAGGAAACAACAAGTGGGAGAATGTTGGGTATGTGTTATATTCTTTCCACGATCGGCCCCACGCCATTTGTATGTTGCGTCGAGCATGTGGGGGTCACGAGGGGCGAAGCAGTCCCCACTGTTGGGGTCCGGGGCAGCGCCCCGGCAAAAATTTGTTTTTTGTGCGGACCCACTCATAGGCGGATCCGCCCATGGTTTTGTGCATGGTTTTGCACATGGTTTTGGGGTTCGATGGTTTTCGGCCCCTGGTATTTTTGTAGATCCGGTCAAGGGAACTACGGTTATGTTCTAATCCAGGGTTAATGGATTGGGGTTTATGTATGATTCGGCATGTATATATATGTGTTGTAACACTAAGAGGAATATAATGAAAAATCAAGCTGGTCGTCCCGATTTGGGATCCAGGGGAAAATCTTTGTGTTTATCTGTTTTATGTTTTATGCTCTTGCTATTGTTTATTTTATGTTATAAGAATCGTGTGTAGATATTTCTGTTCAGGGTTAAAACCTACAAATATATATTATAATATAACAAATTTAATATTTTATTAATCAAAAGTTATTAAATTTAATAATATTAATGTTATAATATATGAATATGAATATTAGTTTAATCTTCTACTACTACTACTAATAATAATAATAATAATAGATATTAATATTAGGGTCAATAAGATAGTTCCCATTCAATTTTTGGTTTGCGGTTTAGATCACTAGATTGAGAAATGGCCTCCGCTAGGGTTTCGTTGGGTTTTGTTGCCGGCACCGACCTAGCAGATGTCGCTTCAGAAAATGTTGCACTTAGCTCTGCTTCCACCTCCAATGTTGATCTTGAAGCCTCTGAGGATGCCGCTGCCACAATAAACCAAATAGATCCAAAGGTTGAGCCGACCACTACTACCCTCAACTCCTCGCTCTAGCTCGGAGCTCCAATCGACCGCGCAGCCACCAATAGTGCTGAGGATGATGGTTTTGTGGTGACCACTATTGTCACTATGGATTCCAACAATGCACAACTATGGCTCAAGATGCAGCTCCCATCTGCATCAAAGACGAGAAGCGACCCAGGACAAGAGATGTAGCCCTCCTTTACAGAAAAAGCACGCACGGGATTGAGGAAGCCTGTACAGGCAACCAAGGTGGATCTATCACAGCAGAGGCCCTGAAGAAGCTTATCTTCTCGAATCTGCAACCTCGAGATGATGGGATACCGTTGTCGATTGAGAAAACCTCATTCAAAGCACAGATTGCTTGATGGATCCCAGAATAAACAAATCTATCATGACACAAACACATATCTGCAATGATAGGCAGGGGCTTTCAGGCTATTCCCCCCCTTCGTCTTACCAGATCCAGATTTTTCTTCTCTCGGGTATTACCATGATGCAATGGGTACGTGCAACGGATCTGGTGCATGGCCTCTCCCGCAATCTTGAATGTAGATTAGAGATTTCCTCGGCTCTTCAGAGACTACTCCATGCAAGTAAACAATTGGAGAACGCTTTTCCCCTCTCTTTTTACAGTAGTGGCAGAAATGCTCAGGTTGTGCTTACCCTGCGTCTAAGAGCAGGAGCATCTGGGCAGCCCCCCTCTGCTCTTGCCTTCTCCTACAAAGATGCAGTCCATGCACAACCACCCAATAAATACGCTCAACCAGCTGAGGCTCCAAAGCCTTTCTTGGTGGATAAAATGGAGGAAGTCCCCTCCATCGAAATCTCCCATCCTTCGCTCGATGATCAATTCCAAACGTTTGCAGAAACTGCCATCATCTGTAGATTTAATGGTGTATGGCCCCAAACAACAGATCTATACCAATGGATCCACACCAACTAGACAAACAACAACAAAGTATTCATTTTCTCGAAGGGCTTCTTCATTGTGGCATTTTCTTTCAACGAAGATTATCAGAAAGAATTAACAGGAGGCCCTTGGTTTTGGGGAACAACGGGGTTATTCCCTACCCCCTGGTTCCCAGACTTCAACCCCACTACAACAATCATCACCAAACAGTCATTTCAAGCTTCCCATTTGGATCTGTCTCCCGAACCTCCCAGCGCATTTATGGCACTTCTCTGTTTTCCAAGGGATTCGAAACACTTTGGGTTGATTCTTGGAAACATATACCTCTAGAGGGGAGAAAGGAATATACACCTTCAGCAGAATTTGCACCGAAATAGACATAAGAAAAGGTCTGCCAGATCAAATCAACCTCAAAGTTGGGGCTTTTCATTGGACACAGACTTTGGACTTTAAGAACACTGCATTTTGATGTCGCCATTGCCATCAGACATGGCACCTTCAGAATACATGTGCCGCATTCATCACCAAAAGGAAGAACACCACTCGCAAGTCAAAATCCAAAAGCTGGAAACCATGTGATCCACTCCATATGGATGACATAGACTCCTTCAACTCGAATGAAAAGGAAATTGAAGTGGATGGGGAGGATCTTGAGCACACAAAGGACTTGCCTTCAGCTAGTCCCGAGGAGCCCTCTGAACCTCCGATTTCACAGAAACACACTCATGAGTCTTCCTCATCCAATTCAGAAAAGGAGACTTCACCTTCTACGCAAAATGGTTTGCAATTGGTTCCGGCCCATCCGTCCAACAACAGCAAGGTCAAAGTCAGTAAGAAAAAGGGAAAAAATGTCGTTTAGAAGCTTTGACCCATTTTGGGTAGACTCTCTGGTCTAGCCCACTGATTCCTGTTATCCTGTGTGGTCTTTTTTATGATCCTTTAGCTTAGTCCACGGTTTCTCTTCGAGACCGAGGTTGATAGTTTATCATTTCCAAATACGTGATTTTTGCTACTCATGATTGTAATCACTCATTGTACTATATGCTTTCTTAATAGAATTAGTCTTATTTAGAAAAAAAAATATTAGGGTTAATAATGTATTTTTTTGAATGGTATTAATAATAATTTGGCCCATAAGCTTCACTTAACTAAAAATTCCTTTTTGAGTTTTTTTAAATATAAAGATGCTTATGGAGTAAATATAAAAAGATGTTTTATTTATATATTTATATTTATATTTATTTAGCATACCTTGAAGTAAGTATAGAAAGAGGTTTTATTTATTTACAATAGCTCTGGAGTAAGTATAAAAAGAGGTTTTAATTATTTACCATGCCTTGGTTTATTTATATTTTTATGTATTTAACATATTTCTTTTTGGAGTGTTCTTAACTAAAATCCAAAAAATCCAATAAATATAGCAAACATGAATAATAATAATCTAAATATATTGGATTAATAAATTTGCAATTTTTTATTTATATATTTATTTAAAAATATTTATGATCTTACATTAAATTTTTATATATACAATTATTTAAATTTTTTTGCAGGCCATATTATTTTGAGCACATACGGACAACGTTACCACGCCTCTCCTCTCGGTGGAACAATCCAAATCCTTATGTACAAAACAAACTTTGGATATACGAACTGATATTACTTTTCCAAACAGGTTTCATGCCTTGGACATTTAAGATAAATCAACATGCATGCTAGTTTTGTATTGAAAATAATTTGTGTATAGTGCTACAATTTTTTTTTATAGGGTGCTACCATTTTTTTTATAGGGCTACATTCCATTTTTGGTTGGTTGGAATGAGAATATTATTCTCTACTATTGTTAAAAAAAATGTGAGTCATTATAATAGAAACATGCATACAAGATGTTAACAAATGTGTCAAATCAACTTTTAGGAATCTAACATTGTTTCTTTAATCTAAAATATTGTTCTCTAACATGATTTTGAATTTTTCAAAATTTTCCATCCAAATGCTTTATTACTATTTTTAAATAATATATATATATATATATGAAATTGTAACTAGTGCAAGTCATAATGTAATTACTATTTTTAAATAATATATATATATATATATGAAATTGTAACTAGTGCAAGTCATAATGTAATGTAAATCTTTCATTCATATATTTTATTTATCATATTCATTACTAAATTTTATTTCTGTCAAACATTTCTTTTTTATGTTTATAGAATCAAAGAGAAATGAATTTCATTCATATATAAGAATTTTTATTTTATTTTTTATTTATTTATTTTTTTAATTCAAATTCCACCGAATGAGCAAGTCAGCCCTCCTCAGAACAAATCGGGCTAGTCGTCCAAAATCTAGGCAGGTTTTTGACCCCTAAAATAGTGGTTGTGTCGCCTTCTGCAGGTGTCTCGCAGATTGAATCTCCTTGTACTTGTGACCTGATGCCCCTCATCTAGCTAACAGTTACATCCTCTACATTGAGGATTCCTCTGCTTCATTTTTTTCTTTCTTCTTTATGTTACCTTCCTTGTTGATTTTTGTGTACCAGCCGAGAAGGTTGTCTCACGAGGTGAGTTTTTTTACTGGTTTCTCATCCAGGGTAACGATAAATAAATCTTTCCCCCGTTGTAGAATTTCAAAGGCAAAACCCGTAAGCTTTCTTGGGCGAGTCTGCTTCTGTCAGTGCACTTGGGGTTTTCCCTTAACTGGGTAAGTGCTATATTAATATTTGGCCTCCATGATTTGATTCCAGTGTCCATCACGATTTGGTAAATATTTTAATTGCATTTTTATTTTTCGTACGTATGCTTATGAGGTTGGACACAAAGAAGAAGGAAAAAATCTCATAGCCACTCCAAGATTTTCTCACCCTGCGCTTGACCACCGTTTCTGAATCTGAGGGTTACGAGCTCGACTCACTTGCTAAGTTAGTTGTTCCATCTTTCTGGTTTCGTCTTTTCGCTACTATTTACAGAGTCTGGTGGACGACCCATTAATTCTTCGTTTTGTTTGTTTAACCCAGAATCCTCATCACTACCTCGATTTCGGCGTGACGAACTCTTATTTATCGGGCATATATTCATTTTTCCCTGAGGGGTTTGTATACATAACCTATAACCATGATCTCTATTGGGGTTTCCTTCCTCTTTAATGGACTTACATAATTTCTTGTTAAGTATTTTAATTCGGTGGTTTTCTTGGTAATATTTCCAAGTGGAGCTTTCCCCTCCTCGGCTTCTGCCTGTCATGCATGTCCAAGTTTTTCTCCTATGTCTAATCATGGAATTCTCTCCTTACTAGGTTTGTTCTCTCTTTAATGACCGTGGAATAAATGGGTGATATGGTTGTTGTTATGTCATGAGGGTAGCTAGAGAATTGGAACTCAAATTCTGGCCTTTTGGTTGTACTTATTCAATTTATGTTATTAGGACTTCTGTATGTACCATGGTATTGGTTAGAATGGCCACACCTTGGAACTTTTTTTATTTATAATTGAATGTGACGAGGTCTTAATCTATGTTCCACTGGTGTTCTAATAAATAACATATGACGCCATGTAAAGCGCACTGTGTTGATCTGAGTATCATTAGTATTTATATTTGTTATACATTATTGAATTTAATAGGGGTTATTTAGCTTGTAATAGATGGAGAACTAAGATACCCGTTACAGTGAACTATTTCCTAAGTTAATATCACAAGCTAATAGCTCGTAACTGAAGGGTTGTTTTTTCTTTTGTTAGTTAAACAAATTCACACTATTCCGGCTTCCTGATGTGTATTTAACATTGTTGGTTTCTGATTCTATACGTTTATTTACTTTTAACCCAGGAAAGATCTAAGTACCTAAAGTTACTGTATATATCTATTTCATTTCAAGTCTTTTCTTTGAATTCAAAAGCTCTGAATACTCTTCTATGTTTTTCTTTACCTAAAATTTTCTAGCAATTTTATTTCTCTTACAGGTAAATACACGAATTGTGAATGCTTCGTGGCTTCACCCAGTCCTTAATTTATGGAATTATGTTTTTGTCAGTGATTCGATTTCTGATACACAATTTATAAAAATGTCAAGTTTATTTCAGTGTACAATTTATATATAGATATATATAACTCGTGACATTGCTTAACTCGTGACATTGCTTTTATAATACTAATGTCTCTTACAGCATCAGGGTACTTTCGATATTGATAATTATCCTCTTCATTCTTTCCAACTGCATGCAACATTGATTAGCATAGAATAATTAAAACAAAGCACAACAGAGAAACGTGAGACAAAGCTCACTGAAATCGTTGAAATGAACTGCACGATTACATCATACTTATATAGCAGATTGCACTCACCTAATCTTCCTGAAGAAGAGGAAACAAACCTAAATACGTGCAACCAATTTCTAAATAAGCACTCTCGTTCAACCACTCAAAACTAAATCTATTTCTGCATGATCTAGATTATTCTCACATCCTCCCTTAATGGAGAAATGGATTTTCTACAATACCTAATTGACTTCTAAAAACTTCAAATTTGATTTTACCAAGAGGCTTAGTAAATATGGTATTGCAACTCAACGTGTTTTGTTCTAGCATGGTAAATTGGATTATGTGCTAATTTGATAGCACTTTGATTATCACAATTGATGCATGTTGAACCACTTTGCGCCTCTTCAAGATCTGCAAGAATTCTCCGCAACCAAATAGCTTCACATGTGGCATTGGTCAAAGCTTTGTACTCTGATTCTGTTGATGATAAAGAAACAGTTGGCTGTTTCTTAATACTCCAAGATACGACCCCTGATCCAATATGAAATGCATAGCGAGAGGTAGATCGCCTGTTAGTGCAACATCAGATTCATCAGTATACATAATACCTAAATTCACTGTTCCCTTTAAGTATCGGAGAACTTTCTTTGCAGCATTCCTGTGATTCCCTGAAGGCTTAGCCATGAATTGTGTCATACCTCCAAATTTCACACAGAAAAAAAAAAAAAAAAAAAATTTCCTTCACGAATTCAGGCTTTTAAGCATAGGTTTATTATGACATTTCAAATCTTTTCACCATGATAATTTTCATCATCACATCATGTCGCAATTAAACCTTCTACCACTACTTCTTACCTTATGTTGTTTTTACTCCAAGTGTGAAGATATTTTATAGGACTTTATTATTTACACAGGTCTCGCATAACCTCGCAAACTCACCTTTGACTTAATGGTCACATATCTCATTCATGTAATTATTGAATCTAAAATAAACCATATGGTCCATTAACATGTATTATATAACATGATTTGAATGAGCCTTTGCCCAAGGGCACTTTCGACCCTTCCACTATCCATAGCTACGATTTTTTCCGCCATGTATATTGGTATAGACTTTGGGGTATCGATTTTTCATATAATTCGATGTACATAATATTATGAATTGACTTTTTCATGCGTTTGGCATTAACATGTATATATGCTTGGGTTGATATGACCACACATCATTGTACATAAGATTTTTAATCGATTTAAGATATGGTACTTGGAGTTGAGATCATTCTACACGTAGAGCGTATAGTCACAATTGATTTGGGTTTCTATGTGCATCGCCGCGGTGAAATTTTTATCCACGTCAGGCGTCATGATGAATAAATGAGTGTGGTCTAGTTTATGTGGTTCTCCATACCCCTTCGTTTGCTTACATGGTGAATCCACGTCACTGGGCTTGCTCGGCTTACGTGGTGTACAACACTCACGCCGGTATATGCACAGGACATATTGAATTCAATTCAGATCTACACCCCATTAATGTTATACGACGGTCTTAACTCTCCACTGCTACCCTTCGATCCGTGTCTTAGCTTCTACGATTCTGCCAAGTGGACGATGGCGATCAATTCCGGTTAGGGTTCAGGTGTTTGTCGAAGAATTATATAAGCCCTTGGGGTAGAGTGAAGTCGGTTTTCTGCATTCATCAATTTGTTGTGCACCTCTGTGTCTACACAATTCTACTTCTGCCGAGGGTTTGCATTTCTCCGTTGCAGAGAAGAATTATGGCGCATCTGTTTCACCAACACGATATCAGGTAATTACCTCCGCACTCATTTTTACCTATTGTAGGTTTGAATGATTCAAAAAGTTGCTCGTAACTGGCCATAAGCCGGTTCTGAGTATATATTCAATCATCAGTAAGCTGAATGCATCTTGTTTTAAGATTTTCGAGTTATACTCTCAGCGCAAAGTGTGGTTGGTTTCCACTTTCAGGGTCATCGTCGACCCTACTCTGGCGATTTCATAAAATGAGACTAATTTGTTTTATGCCTCCTGTTTAGCGTGCTTCGCATCTCTTCATGCGGACGTCTACTATTCAGTGGATCTTTATGAGGTGGGTTTTTGCTCGTCCCGGCTCCGCATATAATTGTTGATTCCTCCATATTCTATTCGAGGGTGTTTCGTATTAATCCCTCTCTGTTTAAATTTCGATTCCAGGGGCTCGGTGCATCTGAGATTTACGTTTCACAGGTAGTGTTTTAACACCATGAGAATTTTCTTCATTCACTTGTTTCCCCACGATGGCGCAAATGGCTAATTCCCATTTGGGTTTGAATTTGTTTTCTACAGGTAACCGCAGAACGCTTGCATGCTTATGAAAGCAGTTAGTAACCCTTTCAATCGTTATGGATGCTAACATCGGTCTCTTGGCCGTCCAGGTCGGTATACTTATGGGATTACTTCCCCTCTCCTGTTGCGTTGTTTCGTGGGCATCGAAACATTGTTCTCTTGTGATGTTGCGCAGTGTTCCTTGAGGAACGAGACTCTATCAGAGTCGAGGTTTTGTTTTTTTTTCTTTTGTTTATCGTTGTCACTCCTGGATGGCGCTCGTTTAAATTTGTTCTGTTGAGAGAGGGGTTGTGAGTTTTATACCCCAGCCTGATAGGCTCAGCATGTATTTCGATATTTTTGGACATCTATGTACTCCCTATTGTCTTAGGTCGAATTCAACATACTACGCCACAGTATAAATGTACATGGACTGTATGAATCGTGTATATGGTTTCATACCATGGAATTTTGCTTTGTATGGTTTGCTCATCAGAACAATATTTGGTTCTCGGTAATACTAATTTTGTTCCAGATTTCTTGGTTGCATTCATCAGAATTTCCAGGAAGTTATATTTTATTTTTATCTCTTCTTCTGATGTACTTCGTTCATTCTTTTTTGCTGTTAGAAATCTCTACTCTGGTACTTGTATCATAATTACAGTTTCCTCTGTTCATGGTTACATTGAACTTGTTTTACCATTATTTGTCTATACATATGAATGGCATGCGGGGAATTTATGAGTCCATTCTCATTTATAAACATAGGGTTAATATGTATAAGATTCTAGAATTTATATTCTGCTATTTTCCAAAGTTGTATATATATTTCTATTTGCCAGTTCCTTCCCATTTTCTTATATCTATATACAGCTCTTGTCTACCTATCAGTTTGGTGGTAGGTGTTTCTGTAGAGCTGGTTATGGGATTGGAATTCATTCCCTTTTTCCTCTTGATCAAGGGAAATAGTGGTTACATATATGTTACTGTGTATACTATTGAAATAATTTACTCTTTGCTCCTATACCTCTCAACTGTTTAATCATAAATTCTGCACTCTATGTAATCATTTTCAGTGCTATAATATTAGATTAGTTTCACGAGGCCATTGTGTCTGATAACTCTTTTGTTTTGTTTTGTTTTTTTTTTTTTTAATAAATATTTACTCCTTTCCTCCACTAGACTAAGTGTGGCTTATATACAACCTTGTTGACTTAGACCATTTAATTTTCTGGAACTATAACGGAATGGTTAGCTGCCCCTGAGGTCAGTTTATAAAGTCTCTCATTCCGTTCTTTCATACACAGTATAAATTTTAACTCATTTCCTGCTGTTAATCCAGTATACTACAGTGAATTCAATTTCTGTCTCTCTTGTAGCTATATAAAAAATTATGCTAGGAAACAGAAGCAGATTAAAACAATTTCACAACTTTTTCCTGAAAGAACAAGTTTTCCTCAGATTTAAGCCAACCTTGGTTTAGACTTTCTATGGAATTCTACTTTACAAGATCTTCCTCTACACCTATACAGAATTATCAGGTTACTGCCTGATGATTAAATTCTGTTAAATGTAGACTAGTACAATTTAATACCTTAAACACAAATTTTGTTTTTATATGTAGCCAACTCATACCATAATAAACAGGAAGACAATTTAACTCAGAGACATACCACTCGTGCAGTAGACCAACCTCCCAACCTTAGAGTTCTTATGTCTCCCAGAACTCACCCCGAGCTAAGATCACCTCCTGGAATAGATCAACCTCTAATCTGTATAAGAGCAGCTTATTTAAACTATTGTTACCCAAAGCATGTTTCTAATTCTGCGTCCAGAATCTCAGGATGTTTTTCTTCCTGTTTGCCTAGGCTTCCCAATTTAGGGATTCTTTAAAGCTGTTTTATGCTTTTCCTTAGCTTTTCCAGCTTTTTACCTCTTCCCAACTACTTTCCTCATCATTGGGGAAATTCAGATTTTTCCTCAAAGATCTAAATTTAAAACTTATTTTCTTTCAAGGATTTTTGAAAGGTTGTGGGGAAATATTTGCCTCATCCATCCTCATAGATTTAGCAAGTGATCTCATCATCTCATTTTGGTCAATCTGCACTCACAATATTTTATTCATTTCCTCATTTAAATGTTTAATTACATTCACAAAATAATTATCCTTTGGGGTCCACTCCCCTTAGGATTTAAAGTTCAAGTATCTAACTTTAAAATTCAATCACATGAATTGGGGGTGTTACATATTCCCCCTCTGAAAATAAACACCGTCCTCGGTGTTGTTATTCAACTAATAGAGTTCATTTTGCAAATAGAAATGGATATTTTTCCATCATTTCAGTATCTCGTTCCCAGGTAGCTTCTTCAGCAGTAAAGTGCTTCGACTGCACCTTTACTCTTGCTACCGTTCTTCTTCTCAATTCAATTTCTTCCCGCTCCAATATTTGAAGCGGTTATGGCAGAAACTCCCCTTCTGGTTCCACCTGTACAACATTCCAATCAACTATGTGAGAAGCATCATGCACATATCTTTTTAACAATGAAACATGAAATACATCATGAATTCTAACATGGGGTGGTAAGGCCAGCTTGTAAGCCACTGGTCCCACCCTTTCTAATATTTCAAAGGGACCACAGTATCTAGGGGCCAATTTTGCACAACTCCCAGCATAAAGGGTGCTCTTTTTGGGTTTAATACGCAAATATACATGCTCCCCAACTTTAAATTCTCTATGCACTCTTTTCTTATCCGTATAACTCTTCTGGCGATCTTGTGATGTCTTGATATTCTTTTGTATCTGTTTGAAAATTCTTTCCATTTCTTGTAAAGCATCTGGTCCCAACATTAGTTTGTCTTCTGGCTGACTCCAGCTCAAAGGAGTACGACACTTCCTTCCATACAGTGCCTCAAACGGACTCATTTTGATGGAGGATTGATAGCTGTTATTGTAGGCAAATTCAGTTAAATGTAAGAAATCTTCCCACTTTGAGGGTCTATCCATCACATACATTCTCAGCATGTCCTCCAAAATTTGATTAGTTCTTTCCATTTGACCATCAGTCTGAGGGTGGTAGGCAGTGCTAAAATTCAATTTAGTGCCCATTCCTCCAAACAATCCCTTCCAAAAGGCTGTTGTAAACTTAGCATCCCTATCAGAAACAATCACCTTAGGAACCCCATGGAGTCTTACTACCTCCTTCAGGAACACATTCGCTACTTGAGCTGTTCCAAAGGTGGATTTCACTGGTATAAAGTGAGCAGCTTTGGTTAAAGTGTCTACTACTACCATTACAGAATCATGCTGGTATTTGGTTTTGGGTAACCATGTAATGAAGTCCATGGAAACAGTGTCCCACTTCCATTCTGCAATGGGCAAAGGGTTCAGAAGGCCGGCAGGATGTTGATGTTCAACCTTAACTAATTGACATTCCATGCATCTACTTAAATATTCTGCTACATCTCTCTTCATTCCTGGCTAGAACAACTTCTTTTTCAGGGCTGTTAACATTTTCTGATATCCTGGATGTCCTGCATAAGGTTGTTTGTGGTACTCATCCAGAATTTCCCTTTTTAAGGACTCTACATTGGGAATATACAATCTGTTTTTATAACAGATCAACCCTTTTTGGTTTTGAGTGAAATCAGTTTTCTCCTTTTTCTGTAATTGCACCAGAAGTGTTTCATAATTTGGGTCTTGGTTTGCTGCCTTATTCACCAAATCTTCTACATCAATCTGAGCACTACTTCCAATATTATTGATATTCTGACAAGAATTTCTGCTCAATGCATCAGCAACTTTATTTTCCTTCCCTCTAATATGTTTTATGTCCATGTCAAACTCACTTAAAAAGGACAGCCATCTGGCTTGTCTGGCATTCAAATCAGTTTGAGAAAAGAAATATTTGAGACTAATATGATCAGTCATCAATGTAAATTTTTTTCCAAGAAGATAGTGCCGCCACATTTTCAAAGCATGAATAATAGCTGCTAATTCTAAATCATAGGCACTATAATTTTGTTCATGTATCTTCAGTTTCCTGGATTCATAGGCAATCACTGAATTTTCCTGCAAAAGAACTCCTCCCAATCCTTCTCTACATGCATCCGTACATACCACAAATTCCTTATCAGGATCTGCAATCTTCAGTATAGGGGCTGTAGTAAGTTTCAGTTTTAATTGGTCGAAACTGTTTTGGCATTTTTCAGTCCATTCAAACTTGACACCTTTCCTTTGTAAGGAAGTGATGGGATGTGCTATGGCAGAAAATCTCTCCACAAATCTGCGATAATAGCCGGCAATCCCCATGAATGATCTAAGTGCTGAAACATCAGCGGGTACTGGCCATTCTTTTATAGCCTTTATCTTCTTCGGGTCAACAGCACGGCCTTGTTCAGAAATAATATGACCCAAGTATTGGATCTTGTCCTTATAGAACTCACATTTGCTAAATTTGGCGTATAGTTGATTTTCCTTTAGAGTTTGCAATACTATCCTTAGGTGTTCTTTGTGTTCCTCCTCACTGTTTGAGTAAACTAAAATATCATCTATGAACACAAGGACATATTTATCCAAGTACTTGCTTAACACATTGTTCATTAGGCACATGAATGTGGCAGGGGCGTTTGTCAAACCAAAAGGTAGGGCTACAAATTTGTAGTGGCCATACCTGGTTCGAAAGGATGTTTTGCTGATGTCTTCCTCTTTAATTCTAAGCTGGTGGTAACCAGTTCTTAAGTCAATTTTCGAGAATACTGAAGCTCCTCTCACTTGATCAAAAAGATCATCAATTCTAGGCAAAGGATATCTATTTTTGATGGTCAACTTATTCAGTTGCCGATAATCAATGCACATCCTGAAAGTTCCATCTTTCTTTTTCACGAACAGCACTGGTGCTCCCCAAGGAGACACACTCGGTCTGATATACCCTTTATCTAGCAGTTCTTATAATTGCATTTTCAGTTCCATAAGTTCAGGAGGACTCATTCGATAAGGTGCTCGTGAAACAGGTGTTGCTCCCGGCACCAGATCGATTGAGAAGTCAATCTCTCTTTTGGGGGGAAGATGAGGGATTTCCGTTGGAAAAACTTCCTTGAATTCTCTTATTACTGGTACAACATCCAGTAATTCTTATTCATCTTTCTGTTCTGTTTCTTCCACATGCACTGCATAAACTTGGTGTCCTTTTCTAGCTGTTCTTTTTAATTGCAATGCTGAAATTTGTCTTACAGAAATAGGTTTTCGTTTCCCTTTGAGAATAAAAGTTTTCCCTTCCTCATCTACACAATGCAAAGTCTTATCCCAGAAATTCATCAAAGTTTTCTTCTTTTCCAGCCAGTCCATTCCTATCAATAGATCATATGAACCTATTGAAGCCTAGAAAATCTCTGCTTCAAACATCGGGGAAAACCACCCGGTCGGGACCTTAAAGTAGCTCCTTTTCCGTTTGGTATGGTGGCTCCAACTGGATTTAAAGGACCAGTTTCCTTGTAACTAAATGGATTGGATTGGATGGGTGGAAATGGGACTAAAATAACTGAAATAAAACTATCTAATTTAAGCTAGATACTGATAAAGAAACTCTAATACTAACCCGGGTAGCTATATGTGAATACAACTTAAGATTGTTCCAATTCAACAATAACCATGAAAATGTATTATTAATTAAATTGAAATATGCAGAAACAAATAAAGATAACTCTGTTTAAGAAATTAAACAGAGTTATATAAACATATTGTATTCATCATTGTATACCATTTACATGTAACTATGAAAAATAACGTTTCAATTATACTCAGAAATGATATATAAAAGGAAGTGTTGTGAAAACCAATATACATATAAATGATAGCAATTTTAAAACGAATATCATAAAACAAAAGAGATCAACAGTGAACAGATAGAAATACCTTGTTCATCTTGAAGACTTTCAAATGCATTCTGATACTCTATCCAGTAATTATAATGCAAAACCAAATTCCAAGGTACAAAAATGCAACACTTCAAAGATAATTCCGCATGAAAATCACCAGATGTGATCCTTTTCAAAAAATATATAAGACAATGGAGTACAGAAATGCAATATCCAAGTCCAAAAATATTAAGATCCAGGACCCCTCTCTAAATGCATGAGAGGGGTTTAAATACTACTTAACTAACTCTAAAAATAGTTTATTACAAAAAATAAGGATTCGGTTCTATGACCGTCCTTTTCCTAGGCTAAAATATAGTGAAATTAAAACTAAATCTATCTATCTATGAAATTGATATTTTCTCTTGCAGGCATTTAGCATGTTTTTGAGAGGATGCGGTTGACCGACTTCGGAATTCAGCTGTCCTGAAAAGACAGAGTCGGCAAGCGTAGGAGAAATCTTCTCTGTATCATTGATAATACAATTGAGTGCACTGTGCTGACTGTGTGGCTTTACCAAGTACATCCAGTATGAGTCCCAATTCAATCTTGTCAGCCCTTGGATGGATTTTGATCTTTCTTCTGCCTTTTGCCTCCATTCTGCTTGCAATTGATTTTCCTGTGGGAGATAACCTGGAACAGTTTCAGAAATCAAGTTAGCTTTGTGTAAATTGTCATTTACACTATCAGTGAGAGTGTTTGCCGCTGTAGATGCCTCCTCTGCTGCCCTTTCTGCTCTTCTGATTTGTGCATCCCAATTATTGAACAATATTTCTTTGTGGTTTTCATTAATGATGGGTGCACCAGCTTTTCTGCCTTCTTCTGTATTTTTCCATGCTAGATAATCATTGATCCTTTCATTAATCAAATCATAATCATTTCGTAAATCTACGACATGATTTGTGATTTTATCGCTTTCTTGGCACAAAGAATTCCATTGCAATATTTTTTGGCAGAAAACTTCCTCTTGTTGCAGTAGTTGATTGTTCAATGAGATGGTTTCTGAAATGAATTCTGGAAGCTTAGGATCATCCTTATGCTGTTCTTGGATTTCTTGAAGTTGTTGTTGTAACTCTTCAAGTTTTAATTGTGCTTCCTGATTGGCCTATACCTGTTGCAATTGCTGTTGCAGAGCCTTTATCTGTTCTTCTTTTTCATCCAACAAAAGTCGTATCTCAACTGCTTTATCAATTGTTGCAGAAGCATAAGCTCCTGTTATTTGAGATAATTTAGTGAGATTATGAGTAGGCTCTGTGGCAGGCTCTTTCCACAAAACATCTACTTGTTCTGGTTCGGTAGCAATTGCACTTTCTATTTTTCTCTTTTTTCTTTGTCTCTTTACTACTGCTTTGTATTTTGGGCTATAAAATACATCCAGAGGAGGAATTTCCTCTACATTAAGTATAATTTCAGAGGAGGGTGTAATTGGTATGTGCTCTGTTACTGCGGCTGTGCTGCTTGTTCCTGCATTCAAAACTTTGGTTGTTTGGACAGGGGTTTGTACATTTTGTCCTTCTACATTAATCAATTGATTAAAGGTTTCCCATTCTTTATCTAACTCCATGGTGACTGGCTATTGCTATACATTGGGTGAAGGAGGATTTGTTTGTTGAGAAATCAAAATTTGTTGCTGAGAAAGCTCTTTAGATTGTGCAGAATCTTTAATGGATTCTTCCATTTTATCTTCCATTTCTTTGGATGTATTGGAGTGTTCAGAATCTCTGTCAGATTTTGATTTGGATTTTCCTGTGCTTGAACTGCTGTTAAGACTAACACTAGGAGTTTGCTCCTTTGTAGGCTCTATGCTTAGATTATCCAAAGGAATAGGAATTAGTCTCCTTTCTCTGTACAACTTGAATTCCTGAAAATCCCCTGGAGATAGCTGCTCTCTAGCTGAATTCAAAACCTCTTTAAATGAATTTCTTGCCTAGAACATATCATCAAAAAGATCTTGCTCCGTGACAAATTCCCTTACTTTGATTGCATTGGTAAAATTCTTAACAATATCATTTTAACAACAATAACCTTCTTTAAATTTGAATAATTTGTAGGCATAAAAATTTTCGCCTATCTCTAAGGAAATGCATGAATAACATTCAACAGTTGAAAATGTTCCACATTTTATGGGAAATTGTACAAATGCCTTTTCTTGTCTTTAAATCTTTTGTCATACCTCCCTGGCCACAGGTCTGATAGGCAATTTCTCGAGCTACAAGTCTATCTGGAACATATAAGGGTAAAACATGGGGAGAAGCATAACTTCCAAAACCCCTAATATAGGTGAACAATTCTTCTCCAAACCATCTTGCGACGGGGAGAATATCAACCTCTGTTTCTGAGGATAACCTCGGGGCATCCTTATTATACAATGTTCTGTACAATGGCAGCATTATTCCATGACAAATTTGATAAAAATGGGGGATAAACTCAGACTCCCATAGTTCTTTATGGAACACATGAATGGGCAAAGGATTGTGGATAGTCCATTTCCAGCCCATCACAGGGAATTTAGAGACATAGCAGATGGCGTCCATGATATAAGCAGATAAATAAAAAGGCGGATAAACCCGCTGGGAAACATTTCGTTTAGACCGGTAATGAAATATAACAGTGGTGAGATTATCAGATAGGATTTTGGCCCAATCTAAAATTGTAGAATTAACAGCCACATTTAACAAAGGAAGCCATTCGGGTAATATCATATTTATGTCAGGCTTTCCAAAAAGCCTGCATAACATGGAAGCAGTAAAACAATAAGGGGAGGTAAGTGAACCCGTGCTGTACATACCTTATTTGTTCTTCTTTAATGGTTCACTTCTTTTGGTCCACTCCTTTGTGCATTCTGCCAAATTTGAGTGTTCTTTGGCAAATTCTTCCATAAATTGCCTGTTGAAAGTTGCCTGAGGTTTTGGCAGCTTATACATTAATCTCAGATCTTCTATGGTGAATGACCCGATTAGCTCTTCCGATGGAGTTCTGAATTGTCGGTCTGAAATATCTGTGCTATCCAGCACCCATCTCACCATGTCTGTATATGGGAGAATCCTTGGTCTTACTGCTATTCTATGTAGAAATGAGCAAGCCAAGTCTCTAAGGGTTGCTTCAGACGTATCCTTTGAACCAGCTGCAGCTGCAACTTTTATCACCATAGGGTTTTCATCTTCTAAGAGTTTATACATTCCCTCCCAAGTAGATATACCGGCGTCCTTGTTACAGGCGTTGTCTGCGTATAGCGAAGCCATTTCTTTGTTCTCAGAACTTGAGCTCTTCTCCTTCTTACCCATAATGTTTAGCGGAAGCTTTGTATAGTGGTCTGCTCCTTCGTGCCTGCGTTTTACGAATAAATGAGAGTAATGACATAAGAAAGGTGATGAGATTGTTTTGAATGTGAAAGCGGATGAAATATAATATTTAAATTATGAAACGACTTTCAATCTAAACACAATCTCTTTTCACATTAATAATCAATCCAATCATTTAATATAATCATTAAAGCGCATAACGGATTTGACATGTGGGAAGATTGCCTTGGGATAGCGCGCCTACATGAATCTGCGACATTGCGATCTGCGATTTGCTGCGCAATATCGCAATATCGCAATGTCGCAATATCGCAAAATGAAATCATCACAGTCATAAAAATAGCGCAAAAACGGGAATTGCGCAATAGCGCAAAGCGCATATCGCAAAAATCACAAAAGCGCAAAATCGCAAAAGCGCATGATCGCATATTTGAAAAGGACGCATGGCGCAGAATCGCAAAAGCGCATATTTGAAAAGAGCGCAAAAGATATTCATTAATCATTTCTGTTTTCTGCGCTATGTGATCTGCGATCAATGCATTTTTTATATATACTATTTTCGTTATGGATGCGCTATATTGTTTCAAGAGCAATTTTATTATAATCTATCATAAACTTAAATGTTTCTAAATATTCTTTCTAAGGGATTTCTATAAGTTTATGATAGAAAGTTTTATTTGAAAGGCAAACAAATCCTAATTGATTTTTTGGATTTTAACTAAGGGTCCTCATTTATTTAGTATTATTACTAATAATAAATAAAAAGGGGGATTGTTGCTGGTCACAACAGAACCTAAGGGTAGAATTTTCAAATTCACTTCTGTTTGAAATTCATTTAATTGGATTTCTGTTCTGGCTAGTTTATGTGTTACCTTTCTTTTTGTTCCAGTGGCCAGCTGTACCAACCATGACTGTTGAAATTTTTCAGTTTTTAAGTTGCATTTTTCTACAATCTTTGGACTAATGTAACTCAAAGAAGCACCTGGATCAATCAGAACAGTAACAGGCAGGTCAGAAATCTTACCCTCCATTTCCACCATGGTTGCTTGATGTTCTGCTTGCCGATTTTCCAGGGCTACACTGATAGTTGGTATGTTTCTGGCTATATCATTTACTGTTGTCGCTTCTCGATCCCTCATGAGCATATGAATGTTTCGATGAGGGCAGTCCCTCAACAGATGGGGTTCTCCACAGCCCCAACATTTCAAGGGCTCCTTCATTCTGACTGTCCCCTCCTTTTTACTGTCTCCATCTATTGGTTTTGAAGCCACTTGAGACTGTGCAGTTTGACTTTCTTTGGGTTTATTAAACCTTTTCCGCTGATGATCTCTGCCAAAATTATTCAAATAGGCTGGTTTTTTTTTTCTCCCTTTGAATTCATTCTTATTTACCCAACTTTTCCCTTGATCATTTTTTCCTTTGAACTGTTGGTAACACAATCTAGCTTTTCTAACAGCTTCGTCCATTGTTTTTGGGTTGTCAAACTCAATTTTCTCTTTGTATACCACAGGCAAACAATTCAGAAACCTCTGTACCTTTGCCTTTTCTTCCCTTATGTAAGGTACATATCTTAATAGATTGGTAAATTTAGTAAAAAACTCATCGATAGTGAGTTGTCCCAATCTAAGCTCATGAAATTCTTTTGCTTTGTCATCATAGTACCGCTCATTCAAGTAGCGATTCTTGAATTTAGCCTGGAAATCTTCCCAAGTAACTGTCTTTTCATCTATGGCATGCACCATCTTTGTCTCCTCCCACCACAAGGTAGCCTTACCTTGTAGCTGGTAGACAGCTAATCTGGCCTTCAAATTTCTTTCATACTCATAAACCTGGAAATACTTAATCATATTTAGCAACCAGGCTTCAGCATCTTCCTCCTTCTCCCCGTCATAGGAGGGAGGTTTGATTTTTTGGAATCCCCCTTGTAATTCCTTTTTCTGCTTATTCTGATGTCGAATAGCATCTTCCTCATCAGATTCATCAGTTTTCCTCTTTCCGGAACCTTCGCCTTCTTGGCTGTTCTGTGAGGTTAATTCCCTGATGAGCTTTTCCTGCTCCTCACTGGCTAATGACAATCTGTCATTCTGGATTTTTATCTCAGCCAATTCTTGTTGCAAATTTCGCAACATAGCCATCATGGTCGCATTGGGATCTGGCTCACCACACAGATCGACATAAATTTCGCCACCTTCTTCCATTCTATCACCCCACTGTACACTACATAGCACAGGTCAGTGAAAAGAAAAGAACAACACAAAAACAAACTTTTGTTACAGCAATAAAATTACACAGTGAGTACACAGCAATTGTGAGCACAATGTCACCAGCCCAGTTTTATAACTTGGGCTCTGATACCATTTGTCACACCTCCAAATTTCACACAGAAAAAAAAAATTTCCTTCACGAATTCAGGCTTTTAAGCATAGGTTTATTATGACATTTCAAATATTTTCACCATGATACTTTTCATCATCACATCATGTCACAATTAAACCTTCTACCACTACTTCTTACCTTATGTTGTTTTTACTCCAAGTTTGAAGATATTTTATAGGACTTTATTCTTTACACAGGTCTCGCATAACCTCGCGAACTCACCTTTGACTTAATGGTCACATATCTCATTCATATAATTATTGAATCTAAAATAAACCATATGGTCCATTAACATGTATTATATAACATGATTTGAATGAGCCTTTGCCCAAGGGCACTTTCGACCCTTCCACTATCCATAGCTACGATTTTTTCCGCCATGTATATTGGTATAGACTTTGGGGTATCGATTTTTCATATAATTCGATGTACATAATATTATGAATTGACTTTTTCATGCGTTTGGCATTAACATGTATATACGCCTCGGTTGACATGACCACACATCATTGTACATAAGATTTTTAATCGATTTAAGATATGGTACTGGGCATTGGGATCATTCTACACGTAGAGCGTATAGTCACAATTGATTTGGGTTTCTCTGTGCATCGCCGCGGTGAAATTTTTATCCACGTCAGGCGTCATGATAATTAAATGAGTGTTGTATGGTTTATGTGGTTCTCCATACCCCTTTTTTTGCTTACATGGTGAATCCACGTCGTTGGCATGCTCGGCCTACGTGGTGTACAACACTCACGCCGGTATATGCACAGGACATATGAATTCAATTCGGATCTACCCCCATTAATGTTATATGAAGGTCTTACCTCTCCACTACTACCCTTCGATCCGTGACTTAGCTTCTACGATTCTGCCAAGTGGACGATGGCGATCAATTCCGGTTAGGGTTCAGGTGGTTTTCGAAGAATTATATAAACCCTGGGTGTAGAGTTAAGTCAGTTTTTCGCGTTCATCAATTTGTTGTGCTCCTCCGCGTCTGCAAAATTCTACTTCTGCCGATGGTTTGCGATTCTCCGTTGCAGAGAAGAATTATGGCGCATCTGTTTCACCAACACGATGTCAGGTAATTACCTCCGCGCTCATTTTTTTCCTATTGTAGGTTCGAATGATTCAGAAAGTTGCTCGTAACTGGCCATACGCAGGTTCTGAGTATATATTCAATCATCAGTAAGGTGAATGCAGCTTGTTTTATGATTTTCAAGTTATACTCTCAGCGCAAAGTGTGGTTGGTTTCCATTTTCAGGGTTATCGTCGACCCTACTCTGGCGATTTCATACAATGAGACTAATTTGTTTTATGCCTCCTGTGTAGCGTGCTTCGCATCTCTTCATGCGGACGTCTACTATTCAGTGGAGCTTTATGAGGTGGGTTCTTGTTCATCCCGTCTCCGCATATAATTGCTGATTCCTCCATATTATATTTGAGGGTGTTTTGTATTAATCCCTCTCTATTTAATTTTCGATTCCAGGGGCTCGGTGCATCTGAGATTTGCGTTTCACAGGTAGTGTTTTTAACACCACGAGTATTTTCTTCATTTACTTGTTTCCCCATGATGGTGCAATTGGCTAATTCCGATTTTGGGTTTGAATTTGTTTTCTACAGGTAACCGGAGAGCTCTTACATGCTTATGAAAGCAGTTATTAACCCTTTCAATCATTATGGATGCTAACATCAGTCTCTTGGCCATCCAGGTCGGTATACTTATGGGATTACTTCCCCTCTCCTGTTGCATTGTTTCGTGGGCATCAAAACATTGTTCTCTTGTGATGTTGCGCAGTGTTCCTTGAGGAATGAGACTCTATCAGAGTCGTGGTTTTGTTTTTTTTTTCTTGTTATCGTTGTCACTCCTGGATGGCGCTCATTTAATTTTGTTCTGTTGAGATAGGGGTTGTGAGTTTTATACCCCAGCTTGATAGGCTCAGCATGTATTTCGATATTTTTGGACATATATGTACTCCCTATTGTCTTAGGTCGAATTCGATATACTATGCCACAGTATAAATGTACATGGACTGTATGAATCGTGTATATGATTTCATACCATGGAATTTTTCTTTGTCTATTTTGCTCGTCTGAACAGTATTTGGTTCTTGGTAATACTAATGTTGTTCCAAATTTCTTAGTTGCATTCATCAGAATTTCCAGATAGTTATATGTGATTTTTATCTCTTCTTCTGATGTACTTCGTTCATTCTTTTCTGCGGTTAGAAATCTCCACTCTGGTACTTGTATCATAATCACAGTTTCCTCTGTTCATGGTTACATTGAACTTGTTTTACCATTATCTGTCTAGACATGTGAATGGCATGCGGGGAATTATGAGTCCATTCTCATTTATAAACATATGGTTAATATGTATAAAATTCTAGAATTTATATTCTGCTATTTTCCAAAGTTGTATATATATTTCTATTTGCCAGTTTCTTCCCATTTACTTATATCTATATACAGCTCTTGTCTACCTATGTTTTTGGTGGTAGGGGTTTCTGTGGAGCTGGTTATGGGATTGGAATTCATTCCCTTTTTCCTCTTGTTCAAGGGAAATAGTGGTCACATATATGTTACTGTATATATTGTTGAAAATAATTTACTCTTTTCTCCTATACCTCCCAACTATTTAATCATAATTTCTGCAGTCTATGCAATCAATTTCAGTGCTATAATATTAGAGTAGTTTCACGAGGTCATTGTCTCATAACTCTTTTGTTTTTTTTTTCTTTATAAATATTTACTCCTTTCCTCCACTAGACTAAGTGTGGCTTATATACAACCTGGTGGTTTTAGACCATTTAATTTTCTGGAATTATAATGGAATGGTTGGCTGACCCTGAGGTGAGTTTATAGAGTCTCTCATTCCATTCTTTCATACACAGTATAAATTTTAATTCATTTCCTGCTGCAAATCCAGTATACTACAGTGAATTCAATTTATGTCTCTCTTGTAGCTATATAAAAATTATGCTAGGAACAGAAGCAGATTAAAACAATTTCACAACTTTTTCCTGAAAGAACAAGTTTTCCTCAGATTTAAGCCAATCTTGGTTTAGACTTTCTATGGAATTCTACTTTATAGGATCTTCCTCTACAACTATACAGAATTATCAGGTTACTGCCTGATGATTAAGTTCTGTTAAATGTAGACTAATAAAATTTAATACCTTAGAGACAAATTTTGTTTTTATATGTAGCCAATTCATACCATAATAAACAGGAAGACAATTTAACTCAGAGACATACCACTCGTGCAGTAGACCAACCTCCCAACCTTAGAGTTCTTCTGTCTCCCAGAACTCACCCCCGAGCTAAGATCACCTTCTGGAACAGATCAACCCCTAATCTGTACAAGAGCAGCTTATTTAAGCTATTGTTCCCCAAAGCATGTTTCTAATTCTGCGTCCAGAATCTCAGGATGCTTTTCTTCCTGTTTGCCTAGGCTTCCCAATTTAGGGATTCTTTAAAGTTGTTTTATGCTTTTCCTCAGCTTTTCCAGCATTTTACCTCTTCCCAACTACTTTTCTCATCATTGGGGAAATTCAGATTTTTCCTCAAAAATCTAAATTTAAAACTTACTGTCTTTCAAGGATTTTTGAAAGGTTGTGGGGAAATATTTGCCTCATCCATCCTCACAGATTTAGCAAGTGATCTCATCATATCATTTTGGTCAATCTGCACCACAATAATTTATTCATTTCCTCATTTAAATGTTTAATTACATTCACAAAATAATTATCCTTTGGGGTCCACTCCCCTTAGGATTTAAAGTTCAAGTATCTAACTTTAAAATGCAATCACATGAATTGGGGGTGTTACATAAGGATGTTGACTGAGTATGCAATGTCTGGTCTGGTAGTGGTGAGATAGTTCAGACTTCCCACCAACTGATGATATAATGTTCCATCTGCCTCTTTAGTTCCATCGTCTCTGTACAACTTTGCATTCTGTTCTAAGGGAGTTGACATAGCTTTGCAATCATTCATATTAAAAATTTTAAGAATTTCCTTTGTATATTTGCTTTGAGTGATCAATTTTTTACCATTCTCTCTCCATAGCTCAATCCCTAAACAGTAATTCAATTCACCCAAATCTTTCATTTCAAATTCCTGCGACAACTGAACCTTAATTTCTTCAATTAACTTGCAAGCACTGCCTATGATAATGAGATCATCCACATACAAAGATATTAAAGCAACATTTCCTTTTTCATCTTTCTTAACATACAAGGTAGGATCATTTTTTCTTTTCACAAATCCATTCCGAAGAAAGAAGGTATCAATCCTTAGATACCATGATCTCGACGCCTGTTTCAAACCATATAATGCTTTTCTTAACCTGCAGACTATATGCTCCTGTCCTTGTTTGACAAACCCTTCTGGTTGAACCAAATAAACTTCTTCCTTTAAATCACCATTTAGAAAAGTAGATTTGACATCCAATTGATGTATATTCCAATTATGTTTTGTAGCTAAGGCAATCAGTAATCTAATTGTATTCAATTTAGCTACTGGTGCAAAAGTATCTTCATAATCAATTCCCTCCTGTTGAACTCGAACCATTTGACTCGAGTTCAAAGAAAATATACAAAGGAAATTCTTAAAAAGTTCAATATGAATGATTGCAAAGCTATGTCAACTCCGTTAGAACATAATTCAAAGTCGTACAGAGACGATGGAACTAAAGAGGCAGATGGAACATTATATCGTCAGTTGGTGGGAATTCTGAACTATCTCACCACTACCAGACCAGACATTGCATACTCAATCAGTATCCTTAGTGATTTCATGGCTAAGCCTTTAGGAAATCACTGGAATGCCACAAATAAAGTTCTTTGATACTTAAAGGGAATAGTGAATTTAGGTATTATGTATACTGATGAATCTGATGTTGCACTAACAGGTTTTTCTGATTCAGATTGGGCAGGAAATCCAGATGACAAACGATCTACCTCTAGCTATGCATTTCATATAGGATCAGGGGTTGTATCTTGGAGTAGTAAGAAACAACTTAGGATTTTTAAATCCATCAGTAACTAAGGTGTCTCTGTTTATGAAATTTCCATTATGCCTCCTATGTCTTTGATTTGATTCATGATTCTTTCTTCTATAGCAATCTTTAGCTAGATGTCCAGGTTTTCCACAATAATCACACTCAATGTGTCTCCTAACATAAGAATCAGGAGGTTTCATACCTTTCTTTTTTGCTTGAAACTGGCCTCTATTCCTGTCCCATGGTCTCCCTCAAAATGATATTTTACCTCTTGCAGTCAAAGCCAAATCAGAACCATTTGACTCGAGTTCAAAATTTTTCATTCGCTCTTCTTCTTGAACAAGAATTCCAGCCAATTCTTCAAATGTAGGAGGTGTTGGTCTAGCTGAGAGTGCTGAAATAAAGACTTTATAGTCTTGGACTAACCCCTTGAAAGCAACAGTTACCAAATCGCTACTAGACACTTTTTCACCAATATCACCAAGCTTATCACTCAAGTCAAATTATATCATATTGTCGTTTCTTGGTATGAACAGGAAACTCTTCTCTATGCTGCTTACCAAGTGCACAAGATTCACATGGTAAATTTTCACACTTCATAATAGGAAGACCTTCAACCATTGATTTTCTTTGCAACAATGATAAATCATTGTAATTTAGGTGCCCATACCTATGATGCCATAACTCTACTGTTGATGTCTCTTTGGATGTCAATGCAACATGGCGCTTCACTGTCACATACAATTTATATAATCCTCCAACCCTGGTACCTGTAGAAACAACCCTGTAGTGGTCCTGAACATCTTTCACAATACACCCCAATTTACAAAATTCCACTTTTAAATGATTATCAATAATAGTGGAAACAGATATCAAATTATTTTTGATAGCAGGTACATACATCACATTATGAATCTGTCGCATTTGTCCATTAGGTAAGTACACATTTATTATGCCATAGCCTTGGACTTTAAGTGACCTGTCATCTCCTAGGTAAATGTGTGTGCCATCAGATTTCTCATAATATTTATCATACCATTCTTTATTACAAGTCATATGTGTTGATGCACCAGAATCTATGAACCAAGCATTCTCATCATCAGTTTCAGCAGACAATGCAGCATCAGAAAGAAACAATTTAAGATTTTTAAATCCATCAGTCACTGAGGTGTCTCTGTTTATGAAATTTCCATTATGCCTTCTATGTCTTTGATTTGATTCATTATTCTTTCTTCTATAGCAATCTTTAGCTAGATGTCTAGGTTTTCCACAATAATCACATTCAATGTTCCTCTTAACATAAGAATCAGGAGGTGTCATACCTTTCTGCTTTTCTTGAAAACGGCCTCTGTTCCTATCCCATGGTCTCCCTCGGAATGATCTTTTACCTCTTGCAGTCAAAGCCAAATCAGAACCATTTGACTCCAGTTCAAAAATTTTCATTCACTCTTCTTCTTGAAGAAGAATTCCAGCCAGTTCTTCAAATGTAGGAGGTGTCGGTCTAGTTGAGAGTGCTGAAATAAAGACTTTATAGTCTGGGACTAACCCCTTCAACGCAACAGTTACCAAGTCGGTACTAGACACTTTTTCACCAATATCACCAAGCTTATCACTCAAGTCTTTAATTTGGGAAACAAAGTTGCTAATGCTTTCATTGGCTTCCATTTTGATAGATAGTAGCCTTTTTTTTTATAAATAAAATAGGGTTTGCATTAGTAGTTTCATACAAACCTTTGAGAGTGTCCCATGTCGCCTTGGAATTTTCACAGTCCCGAATGTGAGGAATAATATTGTCCTTCACTGACATGCGTAGCAGCACCTTTGCTTTCATTTCACGCTTATGCCAATCTTGAGTGGCAGCACGAGGTGAGGGATTGGGCTCGTCACCTTTAACAATTGTCTAGAGATTGTATGCCTCCAGAACTGTGATCAGCTTAAATTTCCAATTTACATAATTTTCACCATCAAGTTTTGTAGATTCATTTAAATAGGAGTCAGCAAGTGGATTAGCCATTATGGTCAACAACAACCTCTGAAAAAAAAAATAAACAAGAATTTCTAACTTTCACTTGGAGAAAAGCGAAAGTTGTTGGGTTGTTTAATGGGCGATGTCAACAAAAAGCAAAAAAAATCGTAGCACGTTGAGCATAATATGTGATTAAAATAACAATGGAAGATGCCCCTTCGCTTTTCAAATGTTGGTGGATAACTCTTTTCAGAGTTTGATTGAAAAATTTTCTATGAAAAAAAACACAATACTCCTGCCCCGGTCACAAAGAACTGAAATATAAAAGGTGGATGTATGCTCAATATAAGAACCGTAGGAAATGTGCAGAATGCAAAAACTGAAAAGCAACTGCAAGAAAAAGCAGAGTGCACTTCTTAGTGGGTAATCGATGTGCTCATACTGCACATCCGCACCCAAAAAACTTAAACGAATACACCTTGCGTTGTTAATTTGGTATCAACCTTTACGCCAATTGTTGAACAACGTTCAACCTTTACGCAGATCGTTGAACAGCGTTCAACCTTTACGATTGTTCAACAGCGTTCAACGTTTACGCTTACGCAGAGCGTAAACCACAACCAGCAATTTGTGACTGTTCTCAAGCTTGCTGAACGTGAAGCACAGTCAGCGCCTACAGCATATTCACTCAGCGAGTACAACGATCACAACCAAACAAAAATGCACCCAACTCAACAATACGCTGTCTCAGCAGCGAAAAATACCACTCACACAGGCTTCTCGGTCCGGCCTCGCGATGTGCCAATCCTGGGTTTTGAAAGCGGAGCTCTCACTCCAATACCCAAACAAATCCAAGACACTTACTGCCACTCTGATACCAAATTAAAACAAAGCACAACAGAGAAACGTGAGACAAAGCTCACTGAAATCATTGAAATGAACTGCACGATTACATCACACTTATATAGCAGATTGCACTCACCTAATCTTCCTGAAGAAGAGGAAACAAACCTAAATACGTGCAACCAATTTCTAAATAAACACTCTCGTTCAACCACTCAAAACTAAATCTATTTCTGCATGATCTAGATTATTCTCACAAGAATAATCATGACTAGGGTAATTTACCCATTAGTTGAAATACCCTACTGTAATTTGTTTTGTTGGCTTATTCTCTACTTTGTCAATAAATTATCCAGTGATCTGCAAAAATATCATTTTAATATTTTTGGAATAAAATACTTGGTTGGAAATCTTGTTAACCTACTACGCATTTTTTTTAGCTAGTAATTTTTTAGATTCTGGGTAATCGAATTGCTTTGTAAATTAACATTGTATTAACATTGTATTTGTAAATATTTACACATGCATACCTTTATTGACACAGATGTGATGTGTTTTATTTATAACTTTTCCGACACATATTACGATTGCTCCATGCAATTACCAAAGGCTCTACCTTTTCCTCCATTGATAACATTACCCCCCTATTAATTATAATATCTACACTTATTATTTAAGAGGTAACCCTTGCTACGTATTGTAGTAGATTACTTACCCTATTTGGCATAAAATTATTTTTTTAATTAAGGAAGGAATTCGTCTGAAGTATCCTACTTATAGTATAGCTCTCTATTCATCTATCTAGGTATGACAAATAGGAGATTATTCGGTTGTATTCATGTTGCTGATTTCTTATGTTAGAATAATTTGACTATGATATTCAATCTAAGGCGGTAGCTGATTTATCAAGAAGCAGAGTTTAATGCTAAGACTCAAAGTCTTGCCAGCACCACAGAGCTTTGATTACAGGTTGAATCAGGCTTTAAATCCTTACCAATTTAATCGGCGGAATTAATGAATGAGGTGGTAATCACAAGTTTTACTTGTAGTGTCTTGTTGATGTGGTGATGGACTGATGCGATCATCGCAATCGGCAGTTTCATATATTACCACCGTAATGTGTTTTGTGGTGTTGAAACATTGTGATGCGATCACAATCGCAATTGCAATCATATTACAATCGCCCTCCACCAAAGCCGAGGCCTACTGGTCCCACAGACCACGCGGCATGTTCATAAATAATCGCAAAGTTTGAATCGGGGGTATTTTTGTTTATGCCACAATTGCACAAACCAATGGCGGACCCGATCCATTTATTATGGAGGGTTTACTTATTACATCACGTTCGGTTCGTCAATCGGAATCGGAGGTTGGTCGTTGTTTGTTTTGTATTGAAGAGGCGGACCCGATCCAGTTTATGAAGCGGATTTAAAACTTTGGCCATTGCATCCACTTTGCCAATCGCAGTTTTTGTTTGGTCGTTTTATTATGATTAAAGACCGAACCTGATCCTCCTACAGGGTGGATTTAAGATTTGATTTAAGTTTCATTTTAATATGTTTTATGTTTTTATTATATGCGTGGCATATATATATTGAAAAGGCCCGAGAGGCTAAGGTAATTTTTTTACACAGAAAAGAATCTGTTTTTCACAACAGTGTGTTATTACAGAGACGAAAAATACACAGCAGCGTATTTTCTCAGAGAGACAGAGAGTTTATTTTGAGAGACAGTGAGGTCTCCTCTGGGACTTCGTTGTTGTAGGAGTCTAGCATAATTGTAACAGTTTATTTTATGAAATAGAAGTTTGTTTTTTTTAGAGTTGAAACTTTGTCTCCTGTCAATAAAATTTTTATATTTCTCTGTGTTAGAAGAGGAGAGTATTACTCTCTCTATTGTTGTTCTGGAATTCTTAGAAATTCCAACAGTATTTAATTTTTGCTATCATCGAGAGGAAAATTAAGATGATAGCAAAAAGTAAATACTACCTTCAAGAGTAATGAATAATGCATTCATAGTAGAAAATGTGACCAAAGTAAAATATAAATTAGCAATCTAAAATAGTTGTCCAAAGGTATAACATAAGGAAAACCATATTTATGTTATAATATAACGTAAAAGTAACAACCTCGATTGAGGAAGTTTTCTTCACATCAATAAATATATCACTTTCCAAAATAAAAATTAATCTTGTATGTAATAGAAGCAAATGCACATCATATTTTAAATGAATCAGTTTTATAATAGGTGTAGAAAGCTTAAATAAGTTATAGGCTTTTGTCATGGTCGACGTGATTAAAATAAGTGTAAAAAAATATTAAAAAGAGAAGTGAAATTGGGTGGTGGAGTTCAATATGTTGCTACGAATCGAATATGTATATTGCATGCATTAGGAAGATAATATAAGGCCAACATAGGCTTTCATTTACTCTTTTATTTAGGTCATGTAACAAGTCGACAATGAAAAAGAGATAAAATTTTATTCCCAAGTGCCTAGAAGGCTTGTAGTGAACATAAAACCTTAGTTGTTTGCACAAGAGTAAGGTTCTCACAGGGTCAAAAACTAAACGGTAAACGTTCTAGCAAAAAATTAAACTCTGAAGATGATAACAACAACAACAACAATGACGACAACAAGGGTATGCGGAGAAATATTACCTAAAACGTTTTTTTTTTTGTTTTTTTGTTTGCCAAGCCTAGGTTGGTAGCTAAAACCTAGCACCACAAACCCAAATACATGAATATAAACTCAAGATGGAAAGGTAATAATAAAAAAAGTTTCACAACACAAATTGTCTCAATGCGAATTTACCCTATTCTCGCAATGCTTCCTAATATATATATATATACCTTAATGAAGAAGGAACAATTTCTTTTCCAAAAAAAATTTATAGATGAAAAATTTATTTACTTGATGATTTGGAATGCCATTATTAGATTCAATCCTCATCCTTCTGAACCTTGAAAGTAGGAGGGGTTGAAGGAGTAGTTGAGGGAAATTTCTCACTCATCTTTTGAAGGAAGCAAGGAATTAACCTTGAGTAGAAAGTAGTCAACACATTGCTATTTTTAATATACAATCAACAATTAAAAACAAAAAAAAATCTAGTAACATACAAATGAAAGAACCTTTAAGAAGAAAGAATGAATTTGTAACTCTCAATTTATGGTTTAACCCATATTTTGCGCACCTCTAATGTGTAATTTAGTTTTAGGTCCTAAGATTGCAAGAAGAAAACCTTAAGCTCTAAGAAATGGAAAACTTTGTAAAATTTTGGCTTTGTACTATCATTGGAAAAACCTAATATTAATGCGGTTGTGATATATACTAATGGGTCCTCGCACATGCTAGAATTGTAAGACCTATCCTTAAAGGGATTAGCAAGAAATGAAAATGAAAAAGTTACTCATTTATAGCAATTAATATGATAAATTATAAAAACGGAGCTTTATAGAAAGGGAAAAATAAAATACACCTATTGTAGACTCAAGTGCTACGAGTATAAGAATCAGGATAATATATACGATAGGGAGATTTACATTGGATTCATAACTAAATTTCACGAAGGTAAAATGTATGAAACCCAAACAATATTAGAGGTAAAAAGCTTCGAGAGCAAACAATCATAAGTCCAAATGATGGCTAGTTCGAAGGAGGGGGGGTAAGTGGTTACCCAAACCACCCAGGCCAGTGTTAACATTGTTATATTAAGCCCAAGTATCTATCAAATCTCTCTGAGAAAAAGTGTCTATGTGAGGTGTAGACTAAATCGTAGATATAAACCAAGGATTCCACTTAAGAAATATAACTCCATCTACATAGCCCAATAAAGTAACTTCTTGTAAACTTATAATGTGAGGATTTCGAGATTGTGGACCTTTGGTATAGATGTTACAAATATGTATAAGTATATGATGTGGGGTCTAAGGGTATCGATCTTATAAAACTATTTTTATATCAAATGAAACTCAATCATGACCCTTGTAAGCATAGGTTTACATTTCATAAATGATCAAATAAGCTATGATATTTGAAAGAAGATCATGTGTGTAAATTAGAAGGAGCCTTGTATGTATTTTCATAGGCTATAACAATAATATAAATGGTCCTTAGCTTGAGTGGTTGGCATTGTGGCTTGCCACCTGTCATGCCCCTATGCCTTCGGTGATCTTTCAACCATGCTATAGACGGGGTGCGGCACTACCCTAATTTTTATTTTTGTAATACTCAAGTATGTGGACTACGCTTTTAGCAACACTTCTTAAATTAGTTAATCAAATGTTCTTTCAATGTGCGGAAAACATAAACATCATCATAATATCCATATTTTATGCTCATACATACAAGGGAGGAGAAACTCCTAGCTAATAATGAGTCCACCCAATAATATGTTTCATAAGTATTAAATACAATATAAGTTCCAATCTAGCAAAATACCTCCTTTGCTATTTGGCAAGGAAAGTTACTTTCTATCCAAGCTTACAATGCTTGACAATCATTAACTAGCCCACAACAATCATTTACAACAATAGAATTCACCTTGGGAATTTTCTACATAAAGCTGCCCAAGTGTTACCAGGTCACTCGAGTCACTCAGGTCAGCACTGCAAATGAGTTCAGACCTTCCCACGAGCTCCCTGTTTGTCCAATCCGCTTCCCAGCTATGTGGTTAGCTACGTCCCGTCAATACGCACCCACTACAACTTTCGACACTCAATTCTGATTTACGATGCCTTCATAAAAACCTCTGAACTGAAGTTCAGATCATGCGGACGCCCTGCCCGATGCTACCTACACTACAGATGCCCTTCCCAGCCTGACCTGCACTACTGATGCCTTGTGAAGGATTTTTGCATGCCTTGCACGTCTATCGCCCGACTTGACCCGTGCGCTACCCGTATCGACCCGTCCTGCAGTGCGGATTCCCTACGGAGGAATTCTACATGCCCTACACGCCAACAACCCGAATCGACCCATACTCGCCCTACGGTTACCGCCACTGTGTTTCCTCACCAACGAGCTGTTGGTTTTTCTTGTGGTGCTCCAATGTGCATGCTTGATCGTTGAATGATTTTCCTTTGATGACTTCTCCATCATCCACACACCATATTAATACGCATACCATGTGTGTCGTGGGTCACTCGGTGGACCTAAGTTGACCCCCATCGTTTAGCTGTCCGCCCACTGGTGTAGTGTCGGTCACACTCTAACACGTCAGCCACTCAACTCGTGCGTCAGTTTTATGACTTTGGCTCGGCGACGTTTCGCATATAATGTCGCTTTGCCAACGTCATCGTCGGTTATGTGAAACAAACCCGCTATAACTTGTGCCCATGTTGCTCACCGCTACGCACTCGTGCTCGTGTGGTTACAGTGCCACGATTCACCCGTAACATCGCACGGTGCCCGACCATCGTCCAAACGCCCGGTGGGAACACCCATTACCCCGAACGCACCTCATGAAGTCTTGGGGCCTTACATCCTCCACCACTTCAAATAATTTTTGTCCCTTGAAAACATCATCCCTTCATCGCACAATCCATTGTAACAACTCCATGTGTGAAATATCGTCACAACTTTTGTCGCAAAATGTCGTTGCACGAACTATCGTCGCATCCATGTGCATGGTATCATTGCAACTATCATCGCAAATTGTTGATGAATCCAACATCTCCAAATGTGTTCATGTCTCCAACTCTACTATGAATGTATAAATAGCATCTAGATGTGAACACCCTTGATCTGCTACATGCCTTGGTCATGTCTCCAATTCTACAATAAATCATGTGTTGGATCCCCTTGTGCTGGTGACAAGTTGGGTAGCTAGTCCAACTGAACATCTCCTTCACAAGAACATATGTTCCTTCCATCATCACCACTGCCAAAACATCCTAATATCAAGTTCCCATCTCGCTCCATAGCCTTCTCATAAAATTAGAGGTCTTCATTTCCTTGAGTAGATGACAATGAGCCTCATCCTCCATGTATAGTCTAGAAGGTGGAGGAAGTGGAGGCCAATGACCTTCTCTCTTCCTCGTTCATCAACTCTAGCCACCTATCTAGGTATTCCTCTTCTAGCCTCATCATGTATGCTTCTCGGATTTCTCCCTAAACCTGTGGAATTGCATCTTCCTTCACTTCCATTGTCTCAAGTCTTCTTGTTACATCTAAGAGACTATTGGATATTGCCATGATTTCATGTGCTTGCTCTCGAAGTTTGTCTTCTGTAATGACTAATATTCTCTAGAGTTCATCATGTCGTTGTGTGTTTTCCATACTCATAGCTGTCATTTTACAACAGGTTGTATCTCCACCTCCTATGGTTGTGATACCAATAGGATGGTCATCATTCCCATCATAAATGTACAACTTCCTCATGTGAGGAACCACCATAACTTCAAATTATTTGAATAATTCCACACCCAACACAACATCACAATCATCAATATTCACAATCATGAAGTCAACATCCCCATTCCAACTCTCTATTTCAATTGGTGTCTTTTCTGCAACTCCAATCACATAATCTGGTGGTGAATTCACTACTTTCGACTGAGCCTGGATTGGTTTGAACCTCAATCCAACTTTCCTAGAAGTATCTTCTCCAATGAATTTGTGGGTAGAACCACTCTCTACCATGGTACATAGTGTGCCCTTCGTAATCTTCATGTTCACAAACTCAAGGTTGTTCCTTTCGGGATCCCTCCTTAGGATAGCTTCATAAGCTGCTATTGCACTTAGAACTTGCATGGTCCCAACTAAAGGTTCCTTCTTCTTTTCTTCTTGTACTTTCGCTGCTAACTTCAGTATTGAAGGAAAATTCTTCACCGTATGTTCCTCAACACAAATCCAGCACTTCAAGGGCTTCCTAGTCTTCGACTTTGCATGTGCATTGTTAGAATTGGTAGCTTCCTTCTTTGATACATCATCCTTTTTCTCAAAAGGATTTTTCTTCTTCTTCTCGGTCCCCTCATCATAGTGTTCAATAAGTCTATCTACCATTGCAAATGCTTCTTCCAATGTCTTGGGTGCCTGCCTTCTCACCTCATCTCGAGCCCAAGGTTTCAACCCAATAGTAAAGTTGAATATCTTCTCCCTCTCGATCATGTCAGGTAGCTCTAGTATAGCACTTTGATATTCACTTTGATATTTTTGGAGACTCCTTGTCTACTTAATATATTTGATAATAGATCTAGCATCCTAGGTTTAATCTTGTGGACTAAAGTGAACCTACAAAGCCTCTTTTAGTTCCTTCCAAGTTTTGATGTCAGACACTGCACCTTGTTCCATTTGATCAAGTTTCCTTCTCCACCACATCTTAGCATCTCCTATAAGGAATTGTTCCACAATATTCACCTTAGCATCCTCATGAGGAATGGCTAGCCGGTCCAAGTATTGTTCCATATCCCATAAGAAGTTTCCAAGAGTTTTCAGATTCCTTGTTCCCTAATATGAATCTGGTTCTTTCACCTTAATGTGGGAATATCCCCCAGATGATCCTTGCCCCACGACCCTTTTCAATAAGGCCACTTCACATTCCAAATCTGTGACCTTTGTAAGAGCTTTGGAAAGCTAATCCATAACTCGGTCTTTGGATTGGTCCATGTCTTCAAGTTTCTTCAAAGTTTCACCAAGATGCCATTTTGTGTACACCGAACGTGTTACCACTACGGCAAGCTCATATTTCCATTTTTCTACTTCTTCTTTCAATGTAATGTTCCTTTCCCAAAGTTCTTCATGATCTTCCCTAAGGTCCATGAACAAATTTTCAAGTCTCTCTATATTCTCGATAGTTTTCTCAAAGAACTCAACTTGAGAAAGTATTTGGGTCTCCTTAATTACTTGAGGTTCTTCCACAACACCTTCTATTTTTATTGCTTGAGAACGATTCAATACCATGTACAAAACCTGTCCAACTATAGCCCTGAAATAGCTTCTGTCAGAAACCCCAATAATATAAAACCAGCTTCAACACCAATATTTATCTACGATTTTGATGATTGGGAATGCCATTATTAGATTGAATCCTCATCCTTTCAAACCTTGAGAGTAGGAGGGGTTGATGGATTAGTTGAGGGAAATTCCTTACGCATTTCTTGAAGGAAGAAATGATTTAACATTGAGTAGAAATAAGTCAACCCATTATGATTTTTAATCTACAATCAACAATTAACAACAAAAAAATTCTAGTAACATAAAAATGAAAGAACCTTTAAGAAGAAAGAATGAATTTGTAATTTTCAATTTGCGGTTTAACCCATATTTTATGCACCTCTAATTTAAAGTTTAGTTGCAAGTCATAAGATTGAAACAACAAAACCTTAAGCTTTAATACATGGAAAGCTCTGTAAAATTTTGGCTTTGTACTATCATTAGAAGAACCTGATATTAATGCAGTTGTGATATATAATACCCTAACCACCAAAGAAATTGTTAACATTGTTATATTAAGCCTAAGTATCTATTAAAACTCTATGAGAAAAAGTGTATTTGTGAGGTGTATATTCAAAGCATAGATATAAACCAAAGATTCCACTTAAGAAATATAACTCCATCTACATAGCCCAACAAAGTAACTTCTTATAAACTTATAATGTTAGGAGTTCGAGATCGTGGATCTTTGGTATAGATGTTAAAAATATGTATAATCATATGATGTTGGGTCTAAGGGTATGGATCTTATAAAACTCTTTTGATATAAAATGAAACTCAATCATGACCCTTGTAAGCAAAGGTTTAGATTTCAGAAATGATCAAATAATCTATTATATTTAAAAGAATCTCATGTGTTTAAAGTAGAAGGAATATTGTATGTATTTTCATAGGCTATAGAAATAATATAAATGGTCCTTCGCTCGAGTGGTTGGGATTGCGGTTTGCCAACCACCCCCCCCACCTAGGCTCAAGACTCCATAAGTATGCATTAGCATGTATTGATTATGTTGAAGGAGTAGTAGGCTCTAGGGAATTTTCACTCCATCCATGGTCAATATGGGACATCTTGGATCTTGCTTAGTCATTGGGTGTTTTTTCAAGAAAAAAAATATGAGTATAAATATCTCAATTAAATGAAAAAAAAAAAAAAAATTTAAACATGCCTTAGGTAAGAGATATGTTACACCTTGTTCTTTGAACCCGTAAATAAGGTGATTGGTTTAATTTAATGATCATAATGCGGTTGATTTTCCTGAGATATTATCTGCAACAACCATGGAGGTTTAGTTATCACACCGAGAGGTGCTATTCATTCCATTATAAGTCTAGTATAGGGGAGATGTGTAGGCTTTATGTGTAATGTAAGAAAGATAGTATGTGAACATTGTTGAAATGCTAGCTCATGAAGTTATGTTTATTTACATATTTTTATCCATTTTTTTTATGTAAAAACTTTCTTAAATTATCACGAGAAAAAATTTATGATGGTTAATATGTTATTTTTGGATTGGAAAATCTCTCGAGAAAATATTTAAAAATCATGGAACAATATCAATAAATTATGACATAAAGTATGTGATGTATTTATACATGGGATTACATTATGCAAAGGATATAATAAGACCATCAATCAAATGCTTGAAAATTATTATTTTTTAATAATATTGAAAAAAAATATTTATTTTACAAAGTTAAACATTATAAGTTGTGTTGGTAAATATTAAACTAATAATGGTCAATAGGAATATCAATTGCTAGTCTTATCTTGGGAAGAACTAATAATTATTTTCTAACAATATTTAAAGTTAATTACTAAACACTTAAATTCCTAATACTTAAAATAAAGTTACAATATAGCAATATTCTTAACTACAGATATTCACATACAATTTACCATGGATTTTATTAACCTTTAAATATATTTTGTTACCATACCATGGGTCAACACCATGGACTACCAATACCACATGTCTAAAAACCATAACTCATTCTAGAATCGAAATATTTTGTAAATATTTTATTTCAATTTTATTTTATAACGTTTTTTAAATTAACTTTAAAAGAAAAATATTATATCTTTGAGATATATCTAAACCCTCTACTCTCACTACTAAGAATATATTACGTAGATATTCGTTAAAAACTAAAACAAGATTTTAATAAAATGAAAGATAAGAAGTATTTTCCTTATGTGTGATGGCAATTTTGATGTAATATTTTATTTTGAGATTAATTTAAGTATATAAAAAAAAATGCATATTGAAAAATATTTCAATTTTGGCATATTATTTCCATAATCTATAACTTGTTGTTGATAATTTTTGGTAAACTATGTATTTTGTTTGTTGATATGCCTCACATTTAGGGTGAACACTTCATCCATTTTTAGGAAGATAAAACTTGAGAGATGATGTGCAGAGTGCTAGAACAAGTTAAATACTCAATAAATGGATATTCCAGTTAGAGTAGATTAGGTGAAGATTGAAGTGAATATAATGGTTTGTTAATTAATTAATATTAGTTAAGGTTAACAACCTATTAGTTAACAAAATATTTAGAATTGAATTCAATTTAAAATAATAAATAATAAAATATTTAGAATTGAGTTCAATTAAAATATTAAATATAATAGATTTAGAATTGAAGATAAATTAAAACATTTAGAATTAAATTCAAATTAAATGATTTAGGATATAATTCGAATTAAAATATTTAGAATAAAATGAAAATTGAAGACATGAATATTTAAAAAGGTTAATAATTGATGCTATGTGATTCATTTCACTAGTTTCAATCCCTCTTCTTGACCCATGTGAGCATCACCCGATGCAATGAGTGCTAAGTGGACTATTTAAAAATAATGAGAAATTAGTCAGTTATGACTACCTCTCATGGAGATGGTCATATATTAATGACTTACTTAATGTAGTTGAATCCCAAAAATGATATCTAATATAATGCACTATGCAAATCCCTCATACTTAAAATACAAAGAGTAAAGGGAGCTCTACATGAATGGTTCATGGGGCACAATACTTGCTAAGGTTTTGCAAATGGGGTAGCAAGCTAAGTGGGATTTATTGTGGGGGAAATTCCATAGTTAAGCACGCTTGAGCCAGAGGAGTTCTGGAATGGGTGACCTCCCGAGAAGTCCTCGTTACTAGATGCAAGCCCTCGAAGTGATGATTAATGCTATGTGATTCATTTCACTAGTTTCAATCCCACTTCTTCACCCTTGTGAGCATCACCTGATGCAATGAGTGCTAAGTGGACTATTCAAAAATCATGAAAAATTATTGAGTTATGGCTACCTCTCATGGAAATTCTCATAGATGAATGACTTACTTAACGTACTTCAATCCCAAAAATGATATCTAATATAATGCACGGTGGAAACCCCTCATACTTAAAATAAAAAGAGTAAAGGGAGATCTACTTAAATGGTTCATGGGGCACAATACTTGCTATGGTTTTGAAAATGGGGTAGCAAGCTAAGTGGGCTTGATTGTGGGTAAAATGCCATAGTTAAGCGCGCTTGAGCCAGAGGAGTTCTTGGATGGGTGACCTCCAGGGAAGTCTTGGTTACCGGGTGCAAGCCCTAGAAGTGATGATTGACGCTATGTGATTCGTTTCACTAGTTTCAATCCCACTTATTCACCCATGTTACCATCACCTGATGCAATGAGTGCTAAGTGGACTATTCAAAAATCATGAAAATTAGTTAGTTACAACTAACTATCATGAAAATGCTCATAGATGAATGACTTAATTAACATAGTTACGACTACCTCTCATGGAAATGGTCATAGATGAATGACTTACTTAACATAGTTGAATACCGAAAATGATATCTAATAAAATTCACAGCAAAAACCCCTCATACTTGGAGCTCTACTTGAATATTTCATGAGGCATGATACTTGCTAAGGTTTTGCAAATGGTGTAGCAAGCTAAGTGGGCTTGATTGTGGAAAAAACTCCATAGTTAAGCATGCTTGAGACAAAGGAGTTCTGGGATGGGTGGCCTCTATGGAACTCTTGGTTATCAGGTGCAAGCCCCGAAAGTGATGATTGATGCTATGTGATTCATTTCACTAGTTTCAGTCCCATTTCTTCACTCCTGTGAGCATCACCCGATGCAATGAGTGCTAAGTGGACTATTCAAAAATAATGAGAAATTAGTAATTTATGACTACCTCTCATGGAAATGGTCATAGATGAATTACTTACTTAACGCAGTTAAATCCAAAATAATATCTAATATAATGCAGTATGGAAACCCCTCAGACTTAAAATAAAAAGTTAATTATAAAAATCTATTTAATATGTAAGAATTTGTCAAAAAATTACTTTGTATGAATTTTCCACAATTTAATAACTAATATTAAATTAATTTAAACTTAAAACTAATATTTTTATTTATTTGATTAATTATTTTAATTTTGACATAAAATTAGGAATAAGTATTAGCAATAGCAAATTTTAATGAGCTTTATTAGAACATATTATTAATATAATGATAACGGGAATGATCTAGGTCAAAATAAAATTAATATAGAATAGTTTAAATTTTAATGAAATTTATTAGAATATATTATTAATATAATTATAATGAGAATGAGCTAGGTCAAAGTAAAAATAATGCAAAATAGGTCAAAGGATATTTATTGAATTGGATTAATATATAAAAGAATTTTATCAAAGAGGAAAGATTAAATATTAAAAGTAATAATTACCACTAGAATAACTAGGATTAAGATTAAATAAGGAGAAATATTAAATAAGGATGATAATAGGAAATTAGAATTAAATAAATTTAATTAAAAGAAATAATTTTTAAATGGAACAACTAAAATAAGTTTGTGAACAGGGAGGTTGAGATATTAAAGGAAATAAGAGAATAAGAGAAGGAGATATGAAATTGAAATAGAGGAAGAAGAGAGGTTTAAGAAGGGTTAGAACTTATATTAGAATAACATGATAATAGGGTTAATATATCGAACATACTACAAAAAAAATCAAATTGTTTTAACTTGAACAGTAACCACGTGACTTAGCCACAAACCAAATTTGATACACCCAATTCTCCACATATAATATTTACCTCCAATTTCATATTTACCTATGACTCCCTTCATTCACTCTTCACGTCTGCACCTTTATTTTTGGTAAAGTTCAGTTGTTGTGTTTGAAGTGCTCTTATGAAGGTTATGCTAAAAGATCATTTTGTTAGAGAGTGCTTGCTAAAAGTGAATTATACACCACACAATAATATTAGAGACTTCTGTAGAAGCTCAGATGCTATCATTAAGGGAATTTTAAGGTCTAAAATGGGCCTCCTAAGGAAATAATAAAATAATAGCTAAATCAATAAAATAATATTGATGAATTTGCAATTCACTTTTTGCACCACAATCCATGTAGCCATGGTTAAATTCAATTCAAAAGTTGTACCAAAATAAAATTAATAAAAAAATTGCATTGATGTGACAATAAATAAGAATGAGTTTTTCAAGAAAAATTCATTATCATTTAACAACTAATGCATTTGTCCTTTGTACTTAAATAACTTAAAATAAAATATAAATACAAATTCATAAATTTTTTATTATATAATATGTTATTAATTAAAATTTATATTATTTAAATTGTATAATAACATGTAATTAATGTACTATATAAATATAATATAAGAAATGTAATATATTATTTTATATATGAATTTTATTCAAAAAGTGTGAAATGACACTTATTATGAGTACTTTACTTTGACTTCAAAAGTACTTAGAGAACTACCATGGTTAACCATGAGTTTTTATCCACCATTGAGAATGTGACAAGTAAGTACATTTAACTCAAACAATGCCACCTCAACCATTAGGGAGATGTCATCCCCTAAAATGTGATTGGTTCTCATAAAGTGAATTTTGATTGTACATTTTTCTTAGGAGGCCCATTTTAGACCTCATAATTCCCCTAATGGATCAATATCCATAACTTCTATTTTGACATAAATAAATGTGGGAATATTGAACAACTAATTTCTTTGATTCAATTGGGTAATATGGTGAATGGTCCAAGAAAAGAAAGAAAAACGGAAAAGAAAATCCTCCATATTTCAGGAGGATATTCCTAACCGCTAGGAAATCATGATGGAAGAGAAAGGAAATGGGTGGAAGATGAATTAAATACTACAAGAGAAAAAGGAAATGTAGAAAAATAAACAAAATTTTAGTGGGAGATAAAGACTAAACCCATGTGAACAAATATTTAGCCAGCATAGGAAGACGTTACTAATGATATCAAGGAGGTGGCGTGTATATAAAGATATTTTTCTAATATGAAATTAGCCTAGTTCTTGGGGGAACCACTATGGTAGTGTTTCATTGGTTGGAAGGAGCGTGGTTGCTCCTATTGTATTTACTAGGAACTTAGATAAGTGTTGTATATCAATTATTTTATGTTGCATATGTGTGTGAGAATAAAAAAAATGATTCTAAATTTAAATATGAAATAAGTAATGGTATATGTTCATTATATGTAAATTGTGAATCCCACTATGATAATGAATATAAATGGACAAGTAGAATACTTTCGTCATACATAATGAACAGTTGTTGTAAACATGTTATATTTATGAATGCATAATTTCACAAATGAATAATTTACATTATTATGTATGGAAGGGTTAGTAGGGTGAGGGTTAATCTTAAGATAAAAAACATAGGACATCCCAAGTAATCCCTTCTATGTGACAAATATCTTAGGAGGTGAAACGTTTGAAAACACGAAAGCCGAGAGTCATGATTTTTACCTCCTATATGAAATGAATATCTATAACTACTTATATTTATTCATTGTAATAGATATAAGAAGTAATGAGTAGGAAAATTAAGATGTGAGGAAAAATAAATACTATCTTCAAAAGTAATGCATTCATAATAGGAAATATATTCAATGTAAAATATAAAGTAGCATTCTACAATAGTTGTCTAATATTGCAACATAAAAAAAAACCATATTATTTACAATATAACAAAAAATTAACAACGTTGATCAAGAAATATTCCATCACAGAAATAGAACTTTGACTTTCCAAACTTCAAGTTAAGCTTACACGTATTAGAAGAAAATTTACATCATATTTTAAAGGATAAATTTTATAAGAGATCTGGAAAGGCTTAAACAAGTTATAGGCTCTAGTGAGGGTCAACTTGATTAAAATAAGTCTAATCAAAGATTAACAAGAGAACTAAGTAAAATGAAATTAGGTTCTAAATATCAATATGTTGCTACCAATATAATATATATATATATATATATATATATATATATATATATATATATATATATTTTGCATGAAATGATAAGGTAAGGCTCGACCAACAAATGCCTTCATTTATTCCTTTATTTAGTTCATGTAACAAGTAGACAAGAAAAGAGAGATATAATTTCATTCCCGAGTACATAGATGGCTTGTAGTGAAAATGTAACCTTTGTTTTTTATGCAAGAGTCTCAAAGGGTCTGAAACTGACCTATAAACATTCAAGCACCAAGTTAAACTATGACATAAATGTGAAAGGAAAATTAATAATAATAGCAAGTGTGTGAGGAGAAATATGACATGAAACCAAGTTATTTTTTGTTAGCCAAGGCTATGTAGGTATCCAAACCCTAGCATTTCAAACCAAAACACATGACTCAATAAATATAAGGATGGAAATGTAATAATAAAGTAATTTTCATAAGACAAATGGTCTCAATGCAAAATTACCCTATTGTCACAATACTTCTTCAAAAAATTTAACAAAGGTATATATATATATATATATATATATATATATATATATACACACACACACACTAATGGAGATGGAACAAATTCTTTTCCAAAGCTTCATTGTAGAGGAAAAAATGACTTACCTCAGGTTTTGTGAACTCAAAATGTCATTATTAAATTGAGCCCTCATCCTTTCAAACCTTGACAGTAGGAGGGGTTGAAGGAGTATTTGAGGGAAATTCCTTACTCATATCTTCAAGGAAAAGAAGATTCAACCTTGAGTATATAGTCAAATCATTATGATTTATAATCTACAGTCAACAATTAACAAAAAAAAACTTTAGTAATAGAGAGATGAAAGAACCTTAAAAAGAAACAACGAAATTATTAATGCAAATTTTCGGTTTAACCCATAATTTACGGACCCATAATGTGTAATTTAGTCATAGGTCCTAATACCACAAGAAGAAAACATTAACCTCTAATAAATGGGAAACCATATAAAATTTGGGGTTTGGATTGTTTTTAGAAGAACCAAATATCAATGTGGTTGTGATATATACTATTGGGTTCTCCCACTAAATGATCTTGTAAATCCTATCCTTAAAGGGATTAATAGGAAATGAAATTGAAATATTTACTCAATTACATAATTCATTAAGATAAATTATAAAACAAATATTTGTACAAAATGAAAAAGAAAATATACCTATTCCAGAATTAAGTGCTAGGAGTATAAGAATTAGGAGAATAGTTGATCTAGTGAGGTGTTCATTAGAATCATAACTAAATTCCATGAAGGTCAAATTTATGAAACTTAAACACCATTAGAGGTGTAGAGCTCCGAGACCAAATAATCACAAGTGAAAATGGTGGCCAGCCTGTAGGAAGGGGGTAATGTGGTTACCCTAGCAACCCAATAAAGTGTTAACACCATTAGTCTAAACCCAAAATATCTATCGAAACTATGTCAAACCACATGATTGGGTGAGGAGTCACTCATATATGCAGCTGCATAGCCCATAAGATTTATAATAAACAATATATATATATATAGATATAGATATATATATTTATTTATTTATTTATAATAAACAAAATATATATATATATATATAAGCTATGGGGTAGAGTCAAACCGTAGATATAAATTAAGGTTTCCACTTCAGCAATATAACTCCATCCACGTAGCCCAATGGAGTAACTTCTTGTAAATTTATAATGTGAGGAGTATGAGATCATGGACCTTCACTATAGATGTTGAAAACATATATAAGCATAGTATGTGGGGTCTAAAGGAAAATACTTTGTAAAGTCTTTTTTATATAAAATGAAACTAAATCATGACCCTTGTATGAAAGGGTTTACATTTCACAAGTGATCAAATAAGCTATAATATTTAAAAGAATCTCATGTGATTAAAGTATAAGGAGCCTTGTATGTATTTTATATAGTAACAATATAAATATCTCAATTAAATGAAAAAATAAAAATTGTTTACACATTCCTTAGATAAGAGATACATTACACCTTTCCTTTTTATCCCGTAAATAAGGTGATTGACTGAATTTAATGATCATAATGGGGTGATTTTCTAGGTTCGATATTATCCGCAACAACCATGGAGGTTTATTTATTGCACCAAGAGGTGCTATACATTCCAATATAAATCATCAGCCTAAAAATGGCCTCCTAAAGAAAAACAATAAAATAATAGAAAAATAATAAAATAAGAGTTATGAATTTTGGAAGGAAAAGAAGAAAACTACTTTTTGTATTGTATTTTTAGCTTATCTCCTCATAATTTTACTCAACTTTCAAGCATAGACACTCATTGGATGTGGAATTAAGTGCCACATCCAATGAATACCCATTGTGCATACTTTTGGTAACACCCACAATGAGAAAAAATGAATATACTTTAAAAAAAATATTGTGAACACACTTTTTTAATCTAAAACAAAAACTTTTGTACTTTTGAGATATATCCAAACTCTCTACCCTCACTATTACTAAAAATATTCCATGGATATTCCATAAAAATTAATCTAAAATTTTAATAAAATGAAAAATGATGTCATGTATTGTGCCTATTTTCAATAGAAAGTTTGTTATAATCTAGTATTTCAAAATAATGTAAATTATTCTCTCTCTCATATATATATATATATATATAAAATTAACATATATAATAATAATAATATTTAGAGATTAATTTTTTTTAATTAAAATATGTTTCTTTTTTATATTGTTTTGAAATATGACATTTTTATTTAATATATATGATTTGTCAATATATGATAAAAAATAAATAAATAAATAAATAAAATAAAATAAAATAAAAAATAAAAAAATCAACATATATATATATATATATATATTCAAAAATAATAAATAACAATATTTCTTTTTCCTAACTTGGAGTATTACATCTTCAAAATGTCCAATATATGATCCATGGTAGGGAATTCAACTCGTGACTTCACATTAAGGAGTGCCTTAACATAGCATCTGATCATTGTATATCCAAGACTATGTGGACAAATACCAATAAATTTTTAAAATTAACATAGCATTTGATCATTGTATATCCAAGACTCTGTGAACAAATACCAATAAATTTTTAAAATTAGAATATTTTTTTAATTTAGATATGTAGTTATGTTTCTTTTGAATATTTAACTTTACTATTTTATTGAAATATTACATTTCTATTAATACTTTTATAAATGTATAAATTTATATAATTTAAGCATATATGGTATAGAAAAAATTTGATATGACAATATAAACAAATAGAAATGAAAAATATTATTAGAAAAAAAAAGTAGTGTTTTACTTTAACTAATCTAAAACAAAAAAATATTAAAAGTATGTATAGTATAAATAAAAATTTAGCGCACATATATATAAAATAATAATAATAAAATTTAGAAATTTAAAATTTTTTTAATTTAAATATGTTTCTTTTTATATTGTTTTCAAATATTACATTTTTATTATATATATATATATATGATTTCTCAATATATAATATAAAAAAGTAATATATATATATATATATATATATATATATATATATATATATATATATAACAATAAATTTTTTTGAATCTTAGAGAGAATTACTAGAATTACATCTTTAACATGTCCAATATATGACTTGGGGCAAGGAATTGAATAGGTAACTTTACATCAAACAGTGTCTTAACATAGCAAGTGATCAGTATATGGACAAATAACAATAAATTTTTAAAATTAGAATAATTTTTTAATTTAGATATGTAGATATGTTTCTTTTGAATATTGAACTTTAATATTTTATTTCAATATTACATTTATATTCTAACTTTTATAAATATAATTTAAGTGTATATGGTATAGAAAAAAAATGATATGAGAATAAAAATAAATAGAAATGAAAAATATCATTAAAGAAAAGTAGTGTTCTACTTAAATTAATCTAAAACAAAAAATGGTATATTTTTTAGATATATCCAAACCCTCTCCCCTTCTTGTTACTAAAAAATATTATTCAATAAAATTGAACCAAAATTTTAATAAAATTAAAAATGATGCCATGTATGGTGCTTATTTTCAATGGAAAGTTTAATATTGTCTAGTATTTCGAAATTATATATATATATATATATATATATATATATATATATATATATATGGGGTATAAATAAAAAATCAACACACATATATATAAAATAATAATAAAATTTAGAGATTAAAATATTTTTTAATTAAAATATGTTTATTTTTATATTATTCAAATTTTACATTTTTATTAACACACACATATATATATATTCAAAAGTAATAGATAATAATATTTTTTTTTAAAGTTTGGGAGGATTACATCTTCAACATGTCCAATATATGACCTGAGGTGGGGAATTGAATCGTGAACAAATAACAATAAATTTTTAAAATTAGAATATTTTTTTAATTTAGATATGTAGATATGTTTCTTTTGAATATGGAACTTAAATATTTTATTGCAATATTACATTTATATTCTAACTTTTATAAATATAAAAAATTATATAATTTAAGTGTATATGGTATAGAAAAAAATTTGACATGAGAATATAAACAAATAGAAATAAAAAATATTATTAAAAAAAAGAAATATTGTTCTACTTAAATTAATATAAAACAAAAAATGCTATACTTTTGAGATATATCCAAACCCTCTAATCTTACTGTTACTAAAAATATTAGGTCGATATTCATAAAAATTAAACCAAAATTTTAATAAAATTAAAAATGATACCATGTATTGTGCTTATTTTTAATGGAAAGTTGAATATAATCTAGTATTTCGAAATAATGAAAATTATTTTGTTTATATATATATATATGGTATAAATAAAAAATTAGCATATATATAATAATAATAATATTTAAAAATTATAATGTTTTTTAAATAATAAAATTTAGAAATTATAATATTATTTTAATTTAGATAGGTAGATATGTTTTTTTTTAATATTAAACTTTAGTATTTTATTGAAATATTACAATTCAATTATAACTTTTATAAATATAAAAATTTATATAATTTAAGTAATTGTAACTTTTACCATTATACTTGTATTTTCATTTTGGAGTTATTTTTAGTGAGATTTTTTGGAGTTTCAGGTGCTTGAATCTCGTGAAAATTTTTGAGGTAAAATCTTGGTTTTTTTTTATTTAAACTGGTTTTTATATTCTATATATGGATTCAGCACTTTCAAAAACCCCTAGGATACTTTTATTGTGCAAGGTTAACAATCAAACTTTTATTTTCAATAAATTCCTATGAGATTTTAGAAAAATTACACCATAAAAAACAACCATAAAAACTTTCTAAAAATCGCACTAAAAAATACTCTCATATATATCTATATGAAATTATTTTAACTCGAATAATGACCACGTCACTGAGCCACTAACCACAATTGATACCCAAGTCTCCACATTATATATCTACATCCATTTTCATATTTATGTATGAGGCCCTTCATTCACATTTGACTTCTGCAGCTTATGTGTTGTAAAGTTCAGTCGATGTGTTTGAAGTGCTCTTACGGACATTATTCTAAACGAGCACCTTATTCGAGAGTTCTTGCTAAGAGTGCCTTATGCATCACACGATAAGCTAAAAGATGTTTGCAGAAGATGGGAGGCTATGATCAGTAGCCCTGACTTCTATTCAGACAGAAAGAAATGTGGGAAGAGCGAGCAGCTGCTTTGATTGATTCAAATGAATAAGAGGGTCAATCGTAATGATGAGAGTTACATGCTTGTATTAAGGGTGTACGACGCTATGACGAGAACCTCCAAGATGCTACCTTCCATCGACAATCCACAGTTTGCTGGAATACCTAGTGAGTCTAAGTGTGTTGCTGTGAATCGAAAGTTGGTTGTTATAGGTGGATACTACAAGCTCAACTCACGTGTAATGAATAGGGTGTACATTTATGACTTTGAGTGTGCAAAATGGAGGCGTGGAGCTAATATGCCTACCCCTCGATGTTCATTTGCGTGCTATGTCTCTTCCTCAACAGCACTTGTCTATGTCGCTGGCGGGATTGATGAGAAAAAAACTGCTTTGGTGGCTGCTGAAGCTTATAACATGGACACATGGAAAATTATTCCTCCTATGATCCAACAGGACGGGCATGGATGCCAAGGTGTTTTCATGGAAGGTAAATTCATGGTGTTTAACACACACCACTATGATAGTTTTGTATAATTTTTCGATACGAGTACAGGGAGGTGTAGAACGTGGAAAAACGAATTGAGATTTGTTGAAAATATTAAAGTCACCTGCAAACCCCGTGTAGGTAGAAACAGAGTACAACAGGGGTAGTAGAGAAGGTTGAGTGCACACCTCTATGCATTTAACAAAGATTAAATGGAGCTGCAAGGATGAATTTAAGTTTTATGGGCGCAGCCGACTTTACAGAGGAATTGAAGAAATCATGGTTCAAACCACACAACAGCAGGTTTTATTAAAGAAAAGTCTTTTCGGGCGTAAAATCCCTCACCAACCAAACAAAGAAGTTTTTGTTAAACGTGCCAAGTCTTTAATATTTTTGAAAGGGCCAAGTATTTTTGTGGTCCCCACCAGTCATTGCCCATCGCAAATATTTGTTTCAGTGTCTTGTTGATGTAAAGTCCCGAAGCAATGCGATGTTGCGATATCGCACATCGCATATCGCAACAGATAGTGTTTATGCCACAGCAAATGTCCATCGCCGATGTTGCGATGCGATGTGGTCTCCACCACCATCGCACATCGCAACATTGCAATTCCGCCATCCACCCATCCGCAATGTTTCCGCCGAATTTTTCTTGCGATGCGATGTGTCGATGCGATGTGGTCCCCACATCACAGCATCGCACATCGCAATTTCCAATCACCAGAGTCCAAAGCCATCCCCCAAGCCATTCATTCTGCCGAAGCGCTGATGCGATGTGGTCCCACTGTCCAAGGCCACGTGGACTAATCGCATTGTTTCGCATTCGTTTTTGCCATGACGTCACATGGAGGATTTGTTACGCGAAGATTTTATGTAATCCGGTTTATATTTATGTTTGAGTTCTACAGGCCCTAGTACAAGCCAATCAAAATTTGTTTGCACAGGTTTCAGCCTCGCTAACGTAGGGGCATTTTGTAATGTGAAAAGAATGCAATCGAGTTTTTTTTAAGCTTTGAGATCCAAGTTAAAAGTTCATTGATTTTTAATTAAATGTAATTTTACGAGGGTAGTTTAAAGGTTTGAAAGAACATACCCCACCAAAGTTAATGCCGCCCAGATCAAAGGGCAAGGAAGCAGCTGAAAAAGATCGATAGTTTGCGGGAGCACGATTTACGCAGAGGTTAACAGGAGGGAGTGCCTCCTTAGTTGATCGGGCCATCAAGTGTTGACCAGAGATCAATGGTGGAGGATCACTACGATAGCATAACACAGATCTATTGTACCCGCAAAGGAGTGCCTCTGTAGGGACCCACAGAAAGGGGTTTCGCATATATTTTTAAATGTTTTGTTTTATATGTTTTAAATGTCGTGCCATATATAAGGTTGTCGATATAGCATAGTCGAGTTAGTTGTTGTTTTTCAAAAACATACTGTGTATGTTTTTTTTGTAATGCCGACAGGAAAAAAGAGAGAAAGAGAGACAAGATTGAAACGCTGCATCTGAAGCAGCTAAACCATTATGAAACCAGAACTTAGTTCTGAAGATAGAATCTCTATTTTGTAACAGTTTTTTGTTTTTTTAATGAAATAGAAAAAGTTTTCCATGTCTGTCCAGAATTCAAAAATTTATATTGAATCTCTGTGTTGTGGTAGAGGAGAATTTTATTCTCCCTGTGTGTTCGGAATATTCAAAAATTCCAACATGGTATCAGAGCTAATCCAAGCTCTTTGAAGGTGTCAAAGAAGCTGAAGGAAGAAGGAAGATTGTTGTAGCAGTTCACCAGCAAGCCCAGCAGAAGTTAAAGTCCACGTATTTCTCAAAAAAATCAAAGTTTTTTTTTGTTTAAAAGAGTGTAGTCCTCAGAGGCAGAGTTTTTATTTTAAAGAAGGAAAGACAGTTTGTTTGAAAACACAGTCAAGTTTATTGGAAAGTTCAGTTAGTAAGCCATGGCAGCTAGCACCAGTATGAGTATTGGAAATACTCAGCTCCCACAATTTAATGGGAAGAACTATGATTATTGGGCCATTACCATGAGAGCCCTGTTTGCCTCTTAGGATTTATGGGAGATTTTTGAAGACGGTTTTGATGAACCAGTTGATGAGCAAGCTTTTAATGCCTTAACACAGGCAGAGAAGGATTTATTGAAGAGCAATCGGAAGAAGGACTCTAAAGCCCTCTTCTATCTCTATCAAGCAGTACATGAGAGTGTGTTTCCAAGGATAGCAGTAGTTAAGAGATCCAAGGATGCATGGGATACTCTTAAGACAGCCTACCAAGGTATGGAGAAAGTGAAGACAACAAAACTACAATTGCTGAGGAGATATTTTGAAACTCTCTGTATGAAATAGTTTGATAACATAGACTCATTCTTCACACATGTGATTGGGATGGCCACATAGATAAGGTATCATGGAGAGACACTTGAAGAAATAAGGATAGTGGAGAAACTATTGAGGAGCCTACCCTCAAGGTTTGATGTTATTGTAACCACCATTGAAGAGACAAAGGATCTATCAAAGTTCACAGTAGATGAACTTCATGCATCACTAATGACTCATGAACAAAGATTGGGAAGATCAGTAAACTCATCTTTGGAGCATGCCTTCAAGACCCAGATGCCTTTTGGAAGAGGAAGAGGTCAAGGCAGAGGAAGAGGAAGAGGCAGAAGCCAAAATAGAGGAGGAAGAAATAACCCTTCTCATACTCATGGAAGGAGCAGCAATCAGAATCAAAGCCAAAGCCAAATCAGTAGCCAGTAAGGTGGACACCAACATGCTCATGGACAAAGGTATGACAAATCCAATTTCCAATGTCATTATTGCAAGAAATATGGGCACTATGCCAATGAATATAGGAAAAAGAAAAATGACATGAATAATAGGTAGAATGCAAATGTATCAAAAGAAGAAAAGAACACAAATAATGTGTTGTTAACATGTAATTTAGCACAAGATAGACATGATGATGTATGGTTCTTAGATTCAGGCTACAGTAATCACATGACTAGAAACATAGCAATGTTTGTCAATCTTGATGAAGATGTTAAATCTGAAGTAACAACTGGAACTGATACTAAGATCTATGTCAAGGGAAAAGGCAGAGTATGTATTTGTGCAGTAAATGGAGAGCATAAATTTGTGCCAGATGTTTACTATGTTCCTGGCTTGAAATGTAATCTTTTGAGCATTGGGCAGCTCATTAACAAAGGTTACAATGTATTTTTCGAAAATGATGTGTGCACAATAATGGACATACCTCCAAGCAAGAAGGTTATTGTAGAAATGAAACTGACCAGCAGTAGACTGTTTCCACTCAAGCTCAATACAGACTTGAAGGGAAAGAGAAAGAATGTAGCAGCTGTAACTCAAGAGGTCTTTCAAAAGGAAGTGAAAGATGAGAACTGGTTATGGCATTTGAGATTTGGACATCTCAATTTCAGAGGTCTGAATTTGTTTCACAAAAAAGGAATGGTAAGAGGACTACCATTGATTGAGAAACCAGATAGCCTATGTGAAGGCTACATCTTGGGCAAACAACACAGAGAAAAATTTCCATTAGGAAAGAGCATAAGGGCAAAAGCACCCTTAGAAATTATCCATTCATATTTGTGTGGGCTGATGCAAACATCATTAGTATCAAGCAACAATTATATGTTGACCTTCATTGATGATTTCACAAGAAAAGTATGGGTTTATTTCTTGAAATATAAAAGTGAAGTGTTTGATAAATTTTGCCACTTTAAAGCTCTTGTAGAGAAACAGAGTGGGCAGCATATCAAAGTCCTAAGGACTGACAAAGGAGGTGAGTACATCTCAAAATAATTTTTGCATTTTTGCAGAGAAAATGGCATACACAAACAATTCACAGAAAAATGGTGTTGCTGAAAGGAAAAATCGAACCATCATGGATATGGTGAGAAGTATGCTAAAGGCAAAAAATTTGCCAAATGAGTATTGGGCAGAAGCTACAAATTGTGCTGTGTATATTTTGAATAGATGCCCAACAAAATCAGTGATGAACAGAGTTCCAGAAGAAGCGTGGAGTGGAAAAAAACAAGGAGTCACCCACATGAGAGTTTTTGGGTGTGTGGCTTATGCACACATTCAAGATCAGCTGAGAAATAAGTTGGACAGTAAGGGGGAGAAGTTCATCTTCCTTGGATACTGTGAAGAATCCAAGGGATATAGATTGTAGAACCCATCCACAAAGAAATTTTTTATAAGCATAGATGTGCAATTCATAGAAGAAGAAGCATGGGACGGAAGAATTGAGAAAATAGTCAATGTTAAAAGCTATTTGTCTCATGATGAAGATGTGGTTAAAAAGAACACCTCATCAGTAGCACCACCTCCACCAACACAAGGACAGTAAGGGAAACCACAAGTAGGAGTAAGAACACCCTTGAGAAGAAATGAGAGTGCTTCTCCAAGCACACCACATGGAGCAGATTTGAGTGCTTCTTCAAGCACAACCACACCAAATGAAAGAGCAACCAGATTCAGAAATTTGAATGAAATTTATGAGCAAGAGACAACAAATGAAGGTATGAATTCCTTATTTTCTTTATATTGTCATATTGATGATCCTATTCATTTTGAAGAAGCTATAAAAGATAAAAAATGGATAAAAGCTATGGATGAAGAAATAAATGCAATAGAGAAAAACAATACATGGGAATTGGTTGATCTCCCAGAAGGTAAGGAATTCATTGGAGTAAAGTGGGTCTATAAGACCAAAATCAATGCTAAAGGTAAGATTGAAAGGCACAAGGCCAGACTTTTTTTCAAAGGCTACAAGCAACAACAAGGAAGAGATTATGAGGAAACCTTTGCACCAGTTGCAAGAATGGAAACAGTAAGAGCAGTGTTGTCCATAGCAGGACAAAACAAATGGAAGGTTTACCAAATGGATGTAAAATCAGAATTCGGAAATGGAGTTTTAATGGAAGAGTTTTATGTTGAACAACCTCTAGGCTATGAGAAAAAGGGCCAAGAGCACAAATTTTGTAGATTGAAGAAAGTTCTTTATGGGTTGAAGCAAGCACCAAGAGCATGGTACAGTAGGATAGATTCTTATCTACTAGAGAATGGGTTTGAAAAATGTGAAGGAGAAACCACATTATACATCAAGGAGAAAGATGTTAAGATGATCATTGTTGTTTTATATGTTGATGATGTTCACCTCATTGAGAATTTTAAAACAGTCATGAAGGATGAATTTGAAATGACTGATATGGGATTTTTGAGATACTTCTTAGAAATAGAAGTAGAGAAAAATGAAAATGGGATTTTTATCTCTCAAGAAAAGTATGTAAATGAATTTTTGTAAAGATTTAATATGCAAGATTGCAAGGCAGCAATTACTCCCACAGTAATGGGATGGAAACTCAGCAAAGATGACAACATCAAGGATTTTGATCCTAGTTTGTACAAGAGCATAATTGGTAGCCTCATGTATTTGACTGCAACTAGGCCTGATATTATGCATGTTGTTAGTTTGATTTCCAAATTTTTGGAAAGGCCAAAAGAAGCACATTGGCAAGCAGCACAAATAATTCTGAGGTATGTGAAAGGAACTAAAAGGTATGGAATTCTATATACCACTTCAGAAAGTTCTAAATTAATTGGATATATTGATAGTGATTGGGCTCGAAGTATAGATGATCAGAAAAGCACATCTAGTTATGTTTTTCATATGGGTTCAGGAGCTATTTCATGGGCTTCTAAGAAACAGCCTATTGTAGCATTGTATACAGTAGAGGAAGAGTATGTGGTAGCTACAATAGCAGTGTGTCAAGTAGTGTGGATGAGAATAATGTTGAGGAATTTGTGTCAAGAACAGGTAAAGGGAACAGTGATTTATTGTGAAAATAGCTCAGCTATAGCATTTTCAAAGAATTATGTGTTTCATAAAAGAGCTAAACACATAGATGTTGAGTTTCACTACATCAGGGAATTGGTGAACAATGGAGAAATTGTTTTACAGCATTGTAGAACAGAGGAGCAATTTGTAGACATTGTGACAAAGCCATTGGGGCAAAGAGTTTTGAATATTTGAGAAAATTCTTGGGTATGATAGATAACCTAGCAGCTGACTTTAAGGGGGAGTGTTGAAAATATTAAAGTCACCTGCAAACCCCATGCAGGTAGAAACAGAGTACAACAGGGGCAGCAGATAAGGTTGAGTGCACACCTCTGTGCATTTAATAGAGATTAAATGGAGCTGTAAGGATGAATTTAAGTTTTATGGGCATAGCTGACTTTGCAGAGGAAATGAATAAATCATGGTTCAAACCACGCAACAACAGGTTTTAATAAAGAAAATTATTTTCGAGCGTAAAAACCCTCACCAAACAAACAAAGAAGTTTTTGTTAAACGTGCCAAGTCTTTAAGATTTTTGAAAGGGCCAAGTATTTTTGTGGTCCCCACCAGTCATCGCCCATCGCAAATATTTGTTTTAGTGTCCTGTTGATGTAAACTCCCGAAGTGATGCGATGTTGCGATATCGCACATCACATATCGCAACAGACAGTGTTTATGCCACAACAAATTTCCATCACCAATGTTGCAATGCGATGTGGTCCCTACCACCATTGCAATTCTGCCATTTGCCCATCTGCAATGTTTCTGCCGAAGTTTTCTTGCGATGCGATGCACCGATGCGATGTGGTCCCCACGTCGTAGCATTGCACATCGCAATTGCCAATCGCTAGAGTCCAAATCCATCCGCCAAACCATTCGTTCCGTCGAAGCACCGATGTGATGTGGTCCCATTGGCCAAGGCCATGTGGACCAATCGCGTTGTTTCACGTTCGTTTTTTCCATGACGTCACATGGAGGATTTGTTACACGAATATTTTATGTAATCTGGTTTATATTTATTTTTGAGTTCTGCGGGCCCTAGCACAAGCCAATCAGAATGTGTTCACACAGGTTTCAGCCTCAATGATGTAGGGGAATTTTGTAACGCAAAAACAATGCAATCGAGTTTGTTTGAAGCTTTGAGATCTAGGTTAAAATTTCATTGATTTTTTATTAAATGTAATGTTACGGGGGCAGTTTAAAGGTTTGAAAGAACAGACCCCACCAAATTTAATGCCAGCCAGATCAATGGGCGAGGGAGTAGCTGAAGAAGATCGACGGTTTGTGGGAGCACGATTTACGCAAAGGTTAAGAGGAGGGAGTGCCTCCGTAGTTGACCGGGCCATCAAGCGTTGACCAGAGATCAACAATGGAGGATCACTGCGGTAGCACAACACAGATCTATTGTACCCGCAGTGGAGTGCCTCTGCAGGAACCCACAGAAAGGGGTTTCGTATATATTTTTAAATGTTTTGTTTTATATGTTTTAAATGTCGCGCCATATATAAGGTTGACGATATAGCATAGTCGAGTTAGCTGTTGTTTTGCACAGACAGACTGTATATGTTTTTTTTTGTAATGCCCAAAGGTAGAAAGAGAGACAGAGAGACAATATTGAAACGTTGTGTCTGAAGTAGCTAAACCATTGTGAAACCAAAACTTAGTTCTGAAGATAGAATCTCTGTTTTGTAATAGTTTTTTTTTTTTTAATGAAATAGAAAAAAATTTCCATCTCTGTCCATCATTCGAAAATTTATATTGAATCTCTGTGTTGTGGTAGAGGAGAATTTTATTCTCCTTGTGTGTTCAGAATATTCAGAAATTCCAACAAGATTGAGTGCAACTTCTTGTTTTTTGGGTGATTTATATGCTTTTAGTAAACAACGTGAGGTGATGAAGTATGATAGTGAGAAAAACATTTGGAGCATTGTAGCTTCTCTTCCACAAGGTCTTTACTCCTCTAAGTCTGCTACACAATGGGGCCACCAGATATTTGTAAGTGTGTTCGACGTGAGAGGCGATCCCCGGTGGCATAGACAAATCGGTTTCTTGTTTAAGCCGTCAACAAGGCGATTGATTGAATTTAATGTTCATTGTAAGGGTTACCTTCACTACATGATCGTATGTGCAGCAACAGTGGAGATTTAGTTATTTTAACAAATAAATATTAGTGGCTTACAGGCTGTGGTCCAACTGTCGCATGTTTGGTCCTCATAGGTTCTGAGATTCATTTTGGGGGAGGGCTATGTAGTGAGTCTTTCTTGATTCAGGTGTAATAATATGAAAATTTTATATATCTTAATAAAATAATATTATATTATTCTTTATTATATAAAATAGGTAATAATCATTATTTTTTCATTCAAATGATATTATATTATTCTTTGTTATTTTAAATAGGTAAGAATCATTCTTCCTTGATTCAGGTTTCATGACATGAAAAAATTTATATATATTTATTTGTTATTTTAAATATATAAGAATCATTATTTTTTTATTCAAATGATATTATATTATTCAAGTCTCATGATATGAAAAAAATTATATATCTCTAAATTATTCTTTGTTATTTTAAATATGTAAAAAATATTTTTTCTAGATTCAAATGATATTTTTTGTTATTTTAGATATGTAAGAATCATTCTTTTTTGATTGAAGTTTCATGATATGAAAAATTTATATATATTTAAAAAATATATTATATTAGTTTTTGTTATTTTAAATATGTAAAAATAATTTTTCCTTTGTATTGTTGGAATTTTTGAAATTCCAACATGGTATCGGAGCTAGTCCAGGCTCTTTGAAGGATTGTCAAAGAAGCTGAAGGAAAGAGTTTTGTTGCAGCATTTGATCAGCAGTGTGAAGGATCAGAAAATTCTAGGTATTTGCAAAAACATATTTTTTGTTTTGTCTTTAAAAAGTGCAGTCCAGAGAAGTCTTTTTGAAGACAAAGTTTGTCTCTTAAGAGGAGAGACTATTTGTTTAAAAACACAGTCAAGTTTAAAGCATAGTTCAGTGTGCTAGCCATGGCAGGAGCCAGCACAAGCATGAGTATTGGAAATAATCAACTCCTACAGTTTAATGGGAAGAACTATGACTATTGGGCAATCAAAATGACAACCTTGTTTGCCTCTCAGGATTTATGGGAGTTTGTTGAAGACAGTTTTTAAGAACCAGCAAATGAAAATGCATTTAATGCCTTAACACCTGCAGAGAAGGATTTGTTGAAGAGCAATAGGAAGAAGGACTCAAAAGCCCTCTTCTATCTCTATCAAGCAGTGCATGAAAGTGTGTTTCCAAGGATAGTATAAGCTAAGAGGTCCAAGGATGCATGGGATACCCTCCAAACTGCCTATCAAGGTATGGATAAGGTGAAGACAGAAAAGCTACAATTTTTGAGGAGATACTTTGAAACTCTTCGTATGAAAGAGTCTGATAACATCGACTCATTCTTCACACATGTGTTTGGGTTGGTTACCCAGATAAGGTCTCATGGAGAGACACTTGAAGAAAGAAGGATAGTGGAGAAAGTGTTGAGGAGCCTACCCTCAAGGTTTGATGTGATAGTCACAACCATTGAAGAGACAAAGGATCTATCAAAGTTTATTGTTGATGAGCTTCATGCATCATTGATGACACATGAACAAAGATTGGGGAGAACAACAAACTCATCTTTGGAGCATGCCTTCAAGACCCAAATTTCCTTTGGAAGAGGAAGAGGTCAAGGAAAATAAAACTACAGAGGAAAAGGAAGAGGCAGAAGCCCAAACATAGGAGGAAGAAGCAAACCTGCAAATACAAATGGAAGGGGCAGCAATCAAAATCAGAACCAAGGCCAAGGTATGATAAATCCCGAGTCCAATGTCATTACTGTAAGAAGTATGGCCATTATGCCAATGAATGTAGGAAAAAATAGAGTAACATGGGTAATAGACCCAGTGCTAATTTTACAAAAGGAAATATCAGTCAAGAGAAGTTGTTCTTAGTTTGTAATATGGTTGAAGAGAAGAATGAAGATATATGGTTTCTAGATTCAGGATGTAGCAACCATATGACTGGAAACATTTTCATGTTTTCCATGTTAGATGAAAATGTAAAGTCTCAAGTAACATTGGGGACAGACAGTAAGGTCTCTATCATGGGAAAAGGCAAAGTAACTATTTTGACAAAGAAAGGAGAAGGAAGATCCATATCAGATGTTTACTATGTGCCTGGTATGAAGTGTAACCTCTTGAACATTGGACAGCTCATTCGAAAGGGGTACAATGTTTTCTTTGAAGATGATGTATGCACCATCATGGATAAACCACCAAGCAAGAAATGCATTGCACAAGTGAAGATGACAAGGAACAGAATGTTCCCTCTCAGGATGAGAGCAAATTTGAAGAAAGGAGTTGAAATGGAAATAGTGACACAAGAGACATTCCAAAAAGAAGCAAAAGATGAAAACTGGTTATGGCACTTGAGATTGGACATCTCAACTTTGGAGGTCTGAATTTACATAGAAAAGGTATGGTAAAGGTTACCATTGATTGCAAAACCGGACAACCTATGTGAAGGCTGCATCTTGGGAAAACAAAATAGAGAAATCTTTCCATCAGGAAAGAGCATAAGGGCAAAGGCACCCTTAGAAATTGTCCATTCATATTTATTTAGACCAATGCAAACACCATCACTAGCAAGAAACCACTATATGCTGACTTTTATTGATGATTTCACAAGAAAAAATTGGGTGTATTTCTTGAAATATAAAAGTGAAGTATTTGAGAAGTTCTACCACTTTAAGGATCTTGTTAAGAACCAAAGTGGGTAGCATATTAAGGTCTTAAGAACTGATATAGGAGGTGAGTATATATCAAAATAATTTCCGTGTTTTTGTAGATAAAATGGCATACACAAGCAATTTACAGCAAGGTACACACCGTAGCAAAATGGAGTTGCTGAAAGGAAAAATAGAACCATCATGGACATGGTAAGAAGTATGTTGAAGGAAAAACATTTTCCAAATGAATATTGGGCTGAAGCTATACATTGTGCAACATACATCTTGAATATATGCCCAACCAAAGTTGTAATGAACAAAGTTCCAGAAGAAGCATGGAGTGGCATAAAACAAGGTGTCGCCCACATGAGAGTTTTTGGTTGGTGGCTAATGCACACATTCCAGATCAGCTAAGGAAGAAGTTGGACAATAAGGGGGAGAAGTGCATATTTATTTGATACAGTGAATAATCCAAGGCATACAGGTTGTATAACCCATCCACCAAGAAGTTTGTTATTAGAAGAGATGTAAAATTTATTGAGGAGGAAGGTTGGGATGGAAGCATTGAGAAAATAGTCAATCTAAAGAGTTGTTTTTCTCATGATGATAATGAGGAAGAGATGGCTAAGATACATCTCTCATTAGCAGCACCACCTCCACCAACATAAGGACAACAAGGGACACCTCAAGAAGGTATGAGAACACCCTTGAGAAGTGATAGCAGTACTTCTCCAAGCACACCACAAGGAGTAGATTTGACTGATTCTACAAGCACAAGTACACCAAGTTAAAGAGGAAAAGGATTCAGAAATTTGAATGAGATTTATGAGCAAGAGGTAGAAAATGAAGGTATGAACTCTTTATTTGCATTATATTGTCATGTAGATGATCCTATTCATTTTGAAGAAGTAGTGAAATATAAGAAATGGATAGATGCTATGGATGAAGAAATGAATGCAATGGAGAAAAATAAAACATGGGAATTGGTTGACTTCCCAAAAGGAAAAGAAGTTATTGGAGTGAAATGGGTTTACAAAACCAAGAGAAATGATGAAGGTAAGATTGAAAGGCACAATGTTAGACTTCTTGTCAAAGGCTACAAGCAACAACAAGGAAGAGATTATGAAGAAACTTTTGCATCGATTGTAAGAATGGAAACAGTAAGAGAAGTGTTTTCCATAGTACCACAACACAAGTGGAAGGTTTACCAAATGGATGTGAAATCATCATTCCTAAACGAAGTATTGATGGAAGAGGTTTATGTTGAACAACCTCTATGCTATGAGAAATAAGGCCAAGAGCACAAAGTTTGCAGATTGAAGAAAGCTCTTTATGGGCTGAAACAAGCACCAAGAGCATGGTACGATAGGATAGATTCCTATTTACTAGAGAATGGGTTTGAAAAATGTGAAGGAGAACCCAGATTATACATCAAGGAGAAAGATTGTAAGATTCTCATTATTGTTTTGTATGTTGATGATCTGATCTTTACAGGTAATGATGCTTACCTCATTGTGAATTTTAAATCAGTCATGAAGGATGAATTTGAGATGACTGATATGCGATTGTTGAAATACTTCTTAGGAATAGAAGTAGCAAAAAATGAAAATAATATTTTTATCTCTCAAGCCAAATATGTAAATGAAGTTTTGGAAAGATTTACCATGAAGGATTGCAAGGCAGCAATTACTCCTACAGTGATGGGATTTAAACTCAACAAAGAGGACAATAGCAAGGATTTTGATCCAAGTTTGTACAATAGAATAGTTGGCAGCCGCATGTATTTGACTACAACTAGGCCGGATATTATGCATGCTATGAGTTTAATTTTTAGATTTATGGAAAGGCCAATGGAGGCACATTCGCAAGCAACAAAAACAATTCTGAGGTATGTGAAAGGAACAAAGAGGTATGGAATTTTATACACCACTTCAGAAAATTTTGAATTGATTGGATATACTAATAGTGATTGGGCTGGAAGTATAGATGATCGGAAAAGCACCTCTGGTTATGTTTTTCTTATGGGTTAAGGAGCCATTTCATGGGCTTCTAGGAAACAACCAATTGTGGCTTTATCTACAGCAGAGGCAGAGTATGTGGCAGCTACAGCAACAAAATGTCAAGCAGTTTGGATGAGAAGAATGTTGAGGATTTTGGGTCATTAACAGGTAAAAGGCACAACAATTTATTGTGACAATAGCTCAGCTATAGCATTGTTAAAGAATTCAGTGTTTCATAAAAGAACAAAACACATTGATGCCAAGTATCACTACATCAAGGAGCTAGTGAACAATGGGGAAATTGTTTTGCAACATTGCAAAACAGAGGAGTAGTTTGTGGATATTTTAACAAAACCACTGGGGCAGAAAAGTTTTAATTATTTAAGTGTTTAGGTATGGAAGAAAACCTAGCAGTTGAATTTAAGGGGGAGCATTGAATTTTAAGTTCAACTACAAGAGAGTCGAAGGAAAATGGAAGCAGCAGCTCGTAAATTTTTCAAAACGTGCACACAACCCCTGCAACTTAAATTCTGTGTTTAATGAAACAACAAGTTTATGTTTTTGGTTCAAGGCCGTAGGCCTATCTCAGCATTGAAGAACTGTCACTTAAATCTGAAATCTCTGTGGCATAAATTCTCACCAACCAACATTTTCTTTTACCACTAGCCTTGAATTTTTTGAATGTGCCAGGTCAATGGCAACAACCAATCAGAGCTTATCGTGCAGTTTTGGTGCTGACGTCACGGAGGAGATTTGGCATGCGATAATTTTATGCATACGAGTTTATTTTCTATTTTGAAATTCGAGGGTCCCACCTCCAGCCAATGGGAGGCTAATCGCGCGAAATTGAACCCCTACGTCAGCAAGGGAAATTGGTATGCGAAATCCTCATGCAATGGGATTAAATTTTGGTTTTAAAATCTGTGATGAAGGTTTAAAACATTCAGTTAAAAGTTTAATGTTTTTTTACACACGGTGAAAATATTGTTTTAGACTTAAGTCAAAGTCTTAATGTTTTATCATACTCCGCGAAAGGCTTAAGTTTCAAATATTTAGGATAAAACATATATGTTGTAATATATATAATTATAAACATTTTCAATGTTTATAATATATATAAAAATATAGTTTTTTTTAATTTTTGTTTTTGATATGTCATATTAAAAAATAAAATAAAAAAGGCCCAAACGAAAAAAAAAAAAATGTAATTTTTTTACTCTGAATGAAAAACAGAGTGTGTGTAAACAGTGTGCTCATATATATATGCCTGAAGGCAGAAAATGAAATAGAGTTGACTGTGTATTAAAAAACAGAGAGAGACTCTATATGAAAAATTAAGAGAGCATTTTTATATGCAGTGACTGTGTGTAATGTTTAAGAAGGCCAGAAGGCAGAAACTGAAATAGAGTTCATTGTGTATTAAAAAACAGAGAGAGACTTTGTATGAAAAATTAAGAGAGCATTTTAATATGCAGTGACTGTGTGTAATGTTTAAGAAGGCCAGAAGGTAAAGAACTGATATAGCATTATGTGTGCATTTTGTAAAAGACAGAGAGAGAATTTTAATGAAGTAGAGCACTATCTGTGCAGCAGTTGTAATTTTTTTTGTAAATGCCAGAACAACAGTTCTGTGGCATCTCTGTAATAGTTTTTTTTTAAGTTTAATGAAAAAAACATTTTTTTGCATCTCTGTGTAGCATTGTCTCCATTAACCTCTGTGTTGAAGTTGGGGAATTTTTATTCCTCTGTTGTTTGGAATATTTCAAAAATTCCAACATGTAAAAATTCCTCTACTTTTTTTTGTAAGTTTGGTAGGACTACATTTTTGATGAGGCGGGTTGTTATGGCACTCATCACAGGTTCAATTCCCTTCCCCGATTAGGGTGATGTATCTATACATGTTCATGAATATGTAAAAATGTAAAAATTTCTCTATTATTTTAAATATGTAAAAATCATTTTTTCTAGATTCAAATGATATTTTTTTGTTATTTTAGATATATGTAAGAATCATTCTTTCTTGATTTAAATTTCATGATATGAAAAATTTATATATCTTTAAAAAATATATTATATTAGTCTTTGTTATTTTAAATATGTAAAAATCATTTTTGCTTTGTATCACTCTCTTGGTTTTTAAATAGGTTAAAGTCATTTTTACTCTTTTTTTTATATTGATTTTATTTTTTAATATATTTTTATTTTTTATTAAATTTATAATAAAAAATAATAATATTTTTATTTTTTTAACTTTATAATAAAAAATATAATTTCCCATTATTATAAAAAAATTACCCCAAAACATAGATCAACATTTGAAAATAATAATTTCCCATTTATAATGTTATAAAAAAAAAAATCCCAAACTTAGATCGGCATTTGAAATAGTTTCTTTCATGGATGGAGTTCAATTCCTTCTTAGGTGTCATAATGAAAAAATTATATATATCTTTAAAATAAATGATATTATATTCATCTATATATTTTTTTAAATATGTAAGAATCATTTTTCCTTTATATTTATATTAGTGTTCTTTTTAGTGTTCATTTTAAAAGGTAAGAATCATTTTTACTTTTCATGATTGACATGATTTTGATATATATTTACTTTTTATTAAATTTATAATAAAAAAATAATAATTTTCTATTAAGCCTAAACATTGATTAATATTTTGAAATAGTTTATTTTTAGTGATGGATTTCAATACACACTCCAAATTCTTATGTACAAAACGAACTTTGGATATACTAACTAAATTACTTTTCCAAATGGGTTTCATGCCTTGAAAATTTAATGCTTATGATGCATATCATAAGCATTTAGGATAAATGGGCATTCATGCTAGTTTTGTAGTGAACATAATTTGTGTATGTTACTGCAATTTGTTTTTTTATAGGATTGCAATTTTTTTTTAATGATTGGAATGAGAATAGTATTCTCTATCATTGTTAAAAAAATGTAAGTCATTATAACAGAAACATGGATACTCAATTTAATAAATGTATCAAATAAACTATTAGAAATCTAACATTGTCTCTTTAATCTAAAAGATTGTTCTCCAACATGATTCTGAAGTTTTCAAATTTTTCTTTTCAAATATTTTATTACTATTTTTAAATTTAATACTAAAAATAAAAATAAAAAGTATATATATATATATATATATATAAATTTGTAACTAGTTCAAGTCATAATGTAATGTAAATATTGAGCTCACATAATTGCAAGATCAATTCTATAAATAAGGCCAAGGTCTTTGAGGTATTATAGATATATTTTTCAGCCTTCTTAGTTGCAAATATGAATCACAATAGATTGACTAGCTTTGAAACAGTTTGACCTGTGTTGACTTTGACTTGGAAACATGGGGGCAGTTTGGTTTTGGTCCTAGATATCTCATTTTGATCTAAAAGATTGTTGGGTTTTCTAGCTTGTGAGATTTTGCCTTGGCTTGGAGCCTAATTTTTAGTATCACTTGTCTCTTTATTTTCTTGAAAAGTTAGATATTTATATAATGTCTTGATTTAGAAAACTTAAGAAATAATAAAAAGACATTAAACATTCATAAGTAATTATCAAGATAGGAAAATCAAGCCTAATCTTACTACACTTGGTTTATCAACTTAGAATCAAATCTAATAAAAAAAAAAGAAGTACCTGAAAAGGTCAAATCTATCTCTAAGCTAGTAGGTCGAACTTTTGTGACATATCTCTCTTTGTGATACACGTTTTTTTGGCATATTTCTCTCCATGATGCGAAGTTCCTATGACATATTTGAAGTGACTTCCGGAGACATAATTCAAATGTGAATTTAAGAGGCAACATCTCCTATGGTCATGCAAGTCTCAGAAACACATAAGTGATAATTAATCTCTGCTAGCCCTTGCTGAAGTGGCTAGGAAGGCCTACGTCTTCATTTAAGAATTTCTGAAAGTTATACAAATTTTATATAGAAAACGAATTGAGAATGAGTGTGCCTTCTTGTTTTCCTGGAGAGCTGGACGTTTTCAGTAAACAACGTGAGGTATTGAGGTATGATGGTGAGAAAAAAATTTGGAGACTTGTCGCTTCTCTTATGCAAGGGCTTTACTCCTCCACGTCCGCTACACAGTGGGGCGACCATATATTTGTAAGTGTGTTCTATATGCGAGGGGCTCCCCATTGGCATAAACACTGTGGTTTCTTATTGCGGTTGCTTGTTTAACACGTCGACAAGGCGATTGATTCAATTTAATGTCCATTGTGCGGATGAATTTGATGCAGGAGCATCTGACTTAGGGTAGACAAACAAAAGCAGGTTTTGTCTCATTGTGACATGTGATACTTTGACAGGTCTTTGAACCTATGAATTTTAAATTTTTTTTAGGAGACTGTTTACAGTTAGGAAGTTTTATTAAATTAAGTAGTATTAGCTGACTATTTTATTAAAATCTGTAGGGCTAGTTGGCTGTCTTATTTTTGTTAATTTGAAAATAATGGGAAAACAATAATTGAATGTAACTGAACAACATAACGGTTTCCAACTGGAAACTACCTTTTCTCGTACTCAGATAAAAAAAGGAAAAAGATGCATTTTTGTAAGGGTTCTAGAAATTGTCAAAAAGGAGAAATAAAACGAAATAGAGTAATTGCTTCACAAACCATCTGTGTCATATAAGCATAATAACTTGCTCCTAGTTAAGGAAATTTCACTGTCAAGTTACTAACAAACACATACAGTAACCAATATTTGTTTTTCACTCGAAAAAATAATTGCTACAGGAGTGCAGGAGAACTAGCAGCTACGAATTTTTTTTGAACGAATCAAAGAAATTTACAGGATGACGGAAACTTGGAGAAACATTGCAATCAGGCATTCATATCGGTGAAACGACAAACAGAAAATCGAATACATGGAATGATATTAAGCTACAGGTAAAAATTCATCAAACTGTGTATTCTTTCAAGTCAAAAGAGTAATAGCAAGAACAAAATATCTTTTAATTTTAGTATTAATTAGATAGTCGACAAAAAATTCCCAGTCCTGTAGACTGTTGAAGTTACATTACATAATAATTTTTTTGAAAAAAAGAATTACTATTAGGGTTTTAAACCCAAAACCCTACAGCTACCGAAACCGAGTTCTGGATGAACAGTGAATTACAGACAGGGTTTCAAAACCCAGAAATATTGCAGAAAAACTCATTCAGAGTGACAAAGTTGGTTCGAAGAAAAGTAATGGTAGAGCGGCACATAACTAACCCTAACTTTACTTCAGAAAAGAATCTGTGATAGATTGGAACAAGTTCGCTAGTGTAAAGTGGGATAAACTCAACATAAGGAAAAAGACCCAAATGTGGAAGCAACCCTACCCGTTGAGAACTGAAGGTCGAAGGAAAACAGATTCAGAAGGTTGGAAAACCAGGATAGTCCAATTTATCTACAAGACAAAGACATAAAATCAGTCCTGGAATCCTGCATGACACATTTATAGTTACAAGGAACAAAAAAGAGAAGAATTTAACTGTTACCTGGAGTGGGGACAAAGCACGCCAAGTATTGTTGAACCAGATAACTGATTAAACCCACCAAAGTCTGCTCACGAGGAGCCCAGGGGTTAGAACTAAGAAAAAGAACCAGAGAACACTGAATCATGGAGTGACAGCTTACCTCTTCCAGTGTCGAACAGATCTGGGCAAACCAGAAAGAAACCCCAGTGGATTCAATCTATGAACAGAAGACAAGTGAGTTACAGGAGGTTAAGAAATCCACAGTTAAAGCCAACAGGATTTACATTTTAACTTACAGAGCACAGAAAAAAAAATATCAGAACAACAGTTTAGTTAAAACAAGAAGAGACAGACCCCGTCGAAAAAGCAAACAAGCATAGTATCATCACCATAGTCACTGGAAGACCAAACAAAAGCCAGAATCATTGGAGCAGAGAACCCACAGTAAACCCTCACAAGAATCTCTAGAGGAAAACCCTCACGTTGCAGTCACCGGGTGAAAGGCAAATGACCCCTGAAGCAAAAATGTTACCAGACAAAAGTGTGCAAACCGAGTGATATCGACATACGGCAGGAGAATCAATTGACCGGACAGATTCAATCACTTTGTATTTAATTGCGAATCACCAAAATAGCTGTTTCAGATCTTACGGATAACAAAAAGCCTGAGATCCTATGCTGTGAACATTAAATATAGAATGACGTGTAAAAAATTACAAATTTTAATTGACATGTCACACACAACATTTGACATTTGCGGTTTCATTTTATATATTTGTTACTGTGCTGACCTGGTTGTGGGCTGGTCGCCATCAAATTGGTATCAGAGCAGGTTGTGATTAGGATAACATGGAGGTTGGTAGATGAGGACGGGGAAGAGGGAGATAAATTCGTAGAGTAGCAGAAGAGGGATTGAGAGAGGAAATTTGAATTTTGAATGAGCGATTAGCAGCAGTAGAGGCTAGACGGAGAAGAGACCCCGCAGTAGGGGATGACAGTGATGAAGAGGTTGCAGAAGCGACAGATGGTTTTGAAGAAGAAGGACCTGAAATTAGATTATAGAGGTCGGTTTTGTTATCAAGTAGCAAGCCAAAACATGAGCTTTCTACTTACGATGGGAATCTATCAGTAGATGTGCTCCTGGATTGGCTTAGTGAGTTGAACAAGTATTTCGATTTTGAAGAAATCGGCGAAGATAAATGGGTAAAATTCGCTGCCACCAAGCTAAAGGGACATGTGTCTATGGTGGGACAGTATTTAGGCGGAGAGGAAGAGGCTGAATAAACCGCCTATTAAAAAGTGGACCAGGATGGAGGCCAAACTGAAGGAAATTTTTTTGCCAAAGGATTATCAGATTATGCTGTACAGGCAGGTACATAATCTGAGGCAAAGGGGGTTAACAGTTAAGGAGTATACGGAAGAATTTTACAGATTGAATTTAAGGGCTGGATATATAGAAGACACCCCCGAAAAAACAACGAGATTTGTAGATGGGTTGAGGGCGGAAATACTGGATGAAATCAGTATCCTCTCACCCAGGAGCATAGATGAATCATACCAGTGTGCCTTAAAGGCCGAAGAAAATATGAATAGAAAGCAGAATGCCAGAAGAGGAAGAGTATCTGGCAAAGGAAAAGGGAAGGCTTTTGGCAGAGGCAGAGGTACAAATTCCAATGAAGAAGGCAGCAGTTCAAAATATTCGGGAACAACAGAAAAGGAAAATAACACTAGAGGGGGACGACCATACTAGTGAGGGAGAGGTAATGGTAGGGGCAGAGGAGCTGTCCAGTTCTATAGGTGTCACAAGTGGGGGCACAAGTCATATGAATGTCCTGAAGGGGAACCAGAAGGGGGTAGAGGAACATATGTTGCCCAAACAGAGGAAGTGGAAGCACCACCCCAGGAGGTAGAGAATGCACCTGAGATAGGGGAAGCTTTAGTTCTGAACAAGGTGTTGTTGAAACTAGTGAAAGAAGTTGTGGAACCGAATCAAAGAAAAGCCTTGTTCTGAACAGTTTTCAAATCACAGGGAAAATGCTACAAACTGATAATTGACAGTGGGAGTACAGATAATTTGGTGGCCACAGAAATGGTGGAGAAATTGGGGCTAAAAATATTGAAGCACCCCACTCCATACAAAGTGTCGTGGCTACAAAAAGGGCATCAACTGTTAGTTGACGAACAGTGTGAAGTAGAATTTCATATAGGCAGATACAAGGAAAAAATTATATGTGACATTATGCCAATGGATGTATGTCATATAATGTTAGGGAGACCTTGGCAGTATGACAGAAAAGTAGTTCATGATGGAAAGAAAAACTATTATAAGTTTGTCAAAGATGGGATTAAGCACATGCTTGTACCCATCAAGGAGGAAGATACAACAGAAGCTAGTGGAGTAAAAACATTACTAGTGGGTGGAAAACAATTCTTGAAACAGATTGAAGACAATGATGTTAATTTTGTTGTTGTGAGGAGACCAAAGACAGTGGTCCTGCACACAAAGATCACAGATCTGCCAGAGGAGATCTAGGACATGTTGCAGGACTTTGGCGATATTATGGTGGATTATCTGCTGGACGAATTGCCTCCTAAGAGAAGCATCAGTCATTGCATTGACTTTATACCAGGAGCTAGTCTACCAAATAAGGTAGCTTACCGTATGAGTCTGAAAGACAATGAAGAAATTCGGAAGCAGGTGCAGGAATTACTTGATAAAGGGTTAATCAGGGAGAGTATGAGTCCCTATACAGTTCCGACAGTTTTAGCTCCAAAAAAATGTGGAGAATGGTGAATGTGCACAGACTCAAGAGCTATTAACAAGATTACGATTAGGTATCGGTTTCCATTGCCGCGAATGGATGACATGATGGATTGTTTGAGTGGGGCAACATATTTTTCGAAGATTGACTTGAAGAGTGGTTAACACCAGATCTAAATCCAGGAATGGGATGAATGGAAGACAACCTTCAAGACGAATGAAGGGTTGTACGAATGGCTGGTAATGCCATTCGGTTTGAGTAACGCCCCTAGCACATTTATGCGCCTAATGAACGAAGTGCTGAAAGAGTTCATTGGGAAATTTTTGATTGTTTATTTGGATGACATTTTGATTTTCAGTAAAACGAAGGAGGAACACTTCCGACATGTTCGAAGTGTATTGAGGAGATTGCAGCAGAACAAGTTGCTAATAAATTTGAAAAAGTGTACTTTTTTTCAACAGGAATTAGTTTATTTGGGTTTTTTTATTGCAGAAAATGAGTTGAAGATGGACCCAGAGAAGATTGTAGCTATAGTTAACTGGCCATCCCCAAATAATTTGTTCGAGGTTCGAAGCTTTCATGGATTAGAAAGCTTTTACAGGAAATTCATCAGGGATTTTAGTGGGATCTGCGCACCCATGTTGGACACAATTAAGAAGGAAAATCAACCTTTTTGCTGGACTGAAGCAGCAGAGAAAATTTTTCAGAATTTAAGGAAGAATGTCACTGAGAGACCGATTTTGAGATTGTCTGATTTCAACAAAAAATTTCAAGTTCGTTGTGATGCAAGCGGTACAGCCATTGGGGCAGTACTTAGCCAAGAGGATAGATCGGTCGCTTATTTCAGTGAGAAACTGAAAGAAAGTAGGCAGAAGTATTCATCTTATGACAAGGAATTTTATGTGGTCGTTCAAGCTTTGAAGCACTGGAGGCACTATTTGTTAGGTAATGAGTTCGTTTTATTTTCTGATAATTCTGCATTACAGTATGTTATGCAGCAGCATAAGTTGAATCATAAGCATGCAGAGTGGGTGGAATATCTGTAGAGTTTTACATTTGTATTGAAACATATTAGTGGGCAGTCCAACAATGTGGCAGATGCATTGAGCAGAAGAGCTTTGCTCTTACAGGAGAGCACGGTGCAGGTGCTGGGTTTTGAGCATTTGTAGGATTTATACCAGACAGATACAGATTTTAAAGAGGCCTATGAGGCTTGTCAAAACCATTTTTTGTGGAACAATAGTCCATGGTTGGCCTATAACTTGCAATAAGGATTGTTATTTAGGGGAGGACAGTTATGCATTTCCGATTGTTCAATGAGGGAGAACATTATTCGAGAAAAGCACAGTGGAGGTCTAGTCGGACATTTCAGCATAGACAAGACATTATCCCATATAGAGCATTTTTATTACTGGCCGAAGCTACGACGGGATGTGCAGAGGTATGTAAGCAGGTGTAAAATGTGTCAGTTAGCGAAAGGTAACAGTCAGAATGCAGGACTTTATACGCCACTACCTATTCCGGGTAGACCGTGGGACTCCGTCAGTTTGGACTTTGTCTTGGGTCTGCCTAGAACACAACAAGGTTTTGATTCAATAATGGTGGTAGTGGATCAATTCTCCAAAATGGCACATTTTATACCCTGTCGAAAAACAAGTGATGCTACTCACATAGCACACTTTTTTTTCACAGAGATTGTTAGACTGCATGGCTTTCCGAGGTCCATTATTTCTGATAGGGATGTGTGGTTTACAGGACATTTTTGGCGTACCCTGCGGAAAAATTTGGACATCCAGTTGAATTTTAGCTTCGCTTATCATCCACAGACCGATGGGAAAATGGAGGTGGTGAACAGGAGCTTGGGAAACCTGCTACGAAGTTTAATAGGTGAAAATTCATGAATGTGGGATCGCTTACTTGCCCAACCAGAATTTTCTTACAACGATTCACCAAATCGTAGCATAGGCTACAGTCCTTTTCAGGTTATGTATGGCATGCATCCTCGTGGAGTGCATGAGCTGCGAGATTTGGGAAAACTTGAAAGAAGAAGCGCGGATGGAGAATATTTCACCCAAGCAATGAGTGATTTACATGAGCAGGTAAAGTCAAAATTGCAGGACAACAGTCAAAGGTACAAATAGCAGGCAGATTTAAAAAGGCGAGAAGTTCAATTTAATGTCAGGGACGAAGTAATTGCTCACTTGTGCAAGGAACATTTTGCGAAGGGGGAATATAACAAACTGAAGTTTAAAAAGATTGGCCCCTGCAAAATTATTCTCAAGTTTTCTGCCAATGCTTACGAAATATAGTTGCCACCAGGAATAGGCATTTCACCCATTTTTAATGTGGCAGATCTGTTTCCATATACTGCCAGTCCTGAAGATGACAGGGCAGCATGGCTAGAATGGGACACCCAAGTTGGCAAGGATTCTTGGTTGAGGCAGATGCCTGCATTGCAGCCCCTTGAGATCGAGGGTATCCTCAACACACAAGTAGCCAAGCGAACGCGCTAGAAAGAATACTTACAGTACTTGGTCAAGTGGAAGAACCGTCCTATTGAGGACATTTCATGCCCTGACGCAGCACAAATCCAGAAAGCTGGCTATTCTGTGGGAGATCTCATGGAACAGAGCCATGAATTTTTATTACCCCGGGAGCCTAATGCAGGAGCATCTGACTCAGGTTAGACAAACAGAAGTAGGCTTTGTCTCATTGTGACATGCGATACTTTGACAGGTCTTTGAACATGTGAATTTTAAATTTGTTTTAGGAGACTGCTTATAGTTAGGAAGTTTTATTAAATTAAGTAGTATTAGCTGACTATTTTATTAAAATTTGTAGGGCTAGTTGGCTGTCTTATTTTCGTTAATTTGAAAAGAATGGGAAAACAATAATTGAATGTAACTGAACAGCATAACGGTTTCCAATTGGAAACTACCTTTTCTTATACTGAGATACAAAAAGGAAAAATATGCATTTTTGTAAGGGTTCTGGAAATTGTCAAAAAGGAGAAATAAAACGAAACAGAGTAATTGCTTCACAAACCATTTGTGCCATATAAGCATAATAAATTGCTCCCAATTAAGGAAATTGCACTGTCAAGTTACTAACAAACACATACAGTAACCAATATTTTTTTTTCCCTCAAAAAAAGAATTGCTACAGGAGTGTAGGAGAACTAGTAGCTACGAAGTTTTTTTTTAACGAATCAAAGGAATTTACAAGCTGATGGAAACTCAAAGAAACATTGCAATCAGGCATTCATATCGGTGAAATGACAAACATAAAATCGAATACATGGAGTGATATTAATCTACAGGTAAAAATTCATCAAACTGTGTTTTCTTTCAAGTCAACAGAGTAATAGCAAGAACAAAAAATCTTTTAATTTCAGTATTAATTAGACAGTCGATTAAAAAATTCCCAGTCCTGTAGATTGTTGAAGTTACATTATATAATTTTTTTTTTGAAAACAAGGATTATTGTTAGGGTTTTAAACCCAAAACGCTACGGCTACCGAAACCGAGTTCTGGATGAACAGTGAATTACAGATAGGGTTTCAAAACCCAAAAATATTGCAGACAAACTCATTCAGAGTGACAAAGTTGGTTCAAAGAAAAGGAATGGCAGAGCGGCACATAACTAACCCTAACTTTACTTCAGACAAGAATATGTGATATATTGGAACAATTTCGCCAGTGTAACGTGCGATAAAATCAGCATAAGGAAAAAGACCGAAACGTGGAAGCGACCCTATCCGTTGAGAACTGAAGGCCGAAGGCAGACCGATTCGAAAGGTTGGAAAACTAAGGTAGTCCAATTTATCTGTAATACAAAGACATAAAATCAGTCCTGGAAGCCTGCATGACACATTTATAGTTACAAGGAACAAAAAAAAAAATTGAACTGTTACCTGGAGTGGGGACAGAGCACGTCAAGTATTGCTGAACCGGATAACTGATTAAACCCACCAAAGTCTTCTCACGAGGATCCCAAGGGTTAGAAATAAGAAAAAGAACCAGAGAACGTTGAATCATTGAGTGACAACTTACCTCTTCCAGTGTTGAACAGAGTTGGGCAAACCACAAAGAAACCCTGGCGGATTCAATCTATGAATAGAAGACAAGCGAGTTACAGGAGGTTAAGAAATCCACAGTTAAAGCCAACGGGATTTACTTTTTAACTTACAGAGCACAGAAAAAAAAAAGACCGGAACAACAGTTTAGTTAAAACAAGAAGTGACAAACCCCATCAAAAAATCAAACAAGCATAGTATCATCGCCACAGTTGCTGGAAGACCGAACAAAATCCAAAATAATTGGAGCAGAGAACCCACAGTAAACCCTCACAAGAATCGCTAGAGGGAAACCCTCGCGTTGCAGTCATTGGGTAAAAGGAAAATTACCCCTAAAGCAAAAATATTACTGGACAAAAGTGCGCGAACCGAGTGATATCGACAGACGACAGGAGAATTGATCAACCAGACAGATTCAATCACTTTGTATTTAATTTCAAATCACCAAAACAGTTGTTTCAAATCTTACAGATAACAAAAAGCCCAAGATCCTATGCTGTGAACATTAAATATACACTGACGTGTAAAACATTCCAAAGTTTAATTGACATGTCACACACAACATTTGACATTTGTGGGTTTCATTTTATATATTTGTTACTGTGCTGACCTGGTTGTGGGCTGGTTGCCATCAGAATTTAACCGTGTGATCGTCTCTACAGTAACCATGGAGATTTAGTTATTTTAACATATGATATTATTAGTTCAGAGGTTGTTTGTTTCTATTGGTTCGGTCTCACAAGTTTAGAAGTCGTCTAACAGCTGTGTACTAGTTTGTTTCTCACAAGTTTCAAGGTCTATTCCCGGGAAAGGCTATGTATTTACTCTTCCCATTGAGTTCCAATACCAAGAATATATATATATATAAGAGAAGAAAGGGAGGATATTATATTATTTTGTTTTTTTTAAGGTAAGCATTATTTTTACATTATGTGGTTGGTTTTATTTTAATATATATTTACTTTTATTAAGTTTATAATAAAAATTTATTTTTTCCTTGTCATAAGAAATGTGCCTATCAACTTTAGAAGTAACTTTTATATATATATATATATCATTTTCTTTTATATGACTCACTTTATTTTAATATATATTTACTTTTTATTAAATTTATAATAAAAATATAATTTCTTATTAGATTATAAATGTCATAAGAAATAGGCCCAAACATTAATCAACATTATAACATTAGAAGTAGTTTTTCCGACTGTTGGAGTTCAATACATAGTGCAAATCCCTATGTCAATTTTTTTTTTTTTTTGATATACTAACATATATTAATTTTTCTCTAAATGAGTTTCACGGCTTGAAAAATGTAATGAATCTGATGCATCTCATGAGAATTTAGGATAAATTTGCATACATACTAGTCTTGTACTAAAGACAATTTTTGTATTATGCTACTAACTTCTTTGTTTATAGGGATTTTGTTGGTAGAAATGAAATTAGTATTGTGTGCCTTTTTAAAAAAATAGTAAGTTATTTTAATAGAAACATAGATAATAAAATCTATGAAGTTAACAAATGTGTCAAACCAACTATTAGGAATTTAATATTGCTTCTTTAATCTAAAGGGTTGCTTTCTAGTTCAGCATGATTCTGAATTTTTTAAAATTTTAAAATACTTTGTTTATATATATATATATTTATTTGAAGTTTTAACTAGTGTTTGTCATAATGTAATGTAAATCTATTATTGGTGTATTTATTATATTCATTATTAAATTTTCTTTTGGTCAAAGCATTTTTTACATGTTTGTAGAGTAAAAATTAGTCTACTATGAGTTAATGAGAAATGTATTCGAGTCAAATCGTATTTGGACATTTGTAAGAAAAATGAATTTGAATTTTTTTTTAGTCAAAGTCCACCAAATGGGTAAGTTGGCCCTCTTTAGAACAATTTGTCCTATTCCCCCAAAAGCCACCTATTCGACCTCCTCGACAGCTATACATCACTTTGAAATACACATTCACTCATCATAAGTGCAAGATGAATTTTTTAAATAATGCCAAGGTCTCTAAGGCATTATAGATATATTTTTTAACCCTTTTGGCTACATATATGAATTACAGAAGATTTACCATATTTGAAGCATTTTGACTTGTGTTGACTTTGACTTTGAGGTGACCTAATGGAGGGCTAGACATTAAACATTCACAAGTAATTATGAAGACAAAGAAATGAAGCCTAATATTAATACACTTTCTTTCTCAACATGGAATAAGATCTAAGAAAGATCAAATAAGCACCTCAAAAGGTCAAATATGTGTCTAGGCTAGTAGGTCGAATTTTTATGACATATATATCTCTCTCTCTGATACACATTTTTGTGGCATATTTCTCAATGTGATGCAAAATTCCTATGACATATTTGAAGTGATTTCCTATGACATAATTCAAATCTAAATTTTACAGGAACCTTCTCCTATGGTGATGCAAGTCTTCGAAACACATAAGTCATAATTAATCTCTACTAGCCATTGCTCAAGTGGTTAGGAAGGCCGAAGTTTTCATTTGAAATTTTATAAATTTTATGAAAATTTCCTATGGAACCTGAGGTCTCTAATGTACTATAGTATGTGAATGCAAAATTACTTTGAGATTGTGGCATTGTACTTCTACAATATGCATGTTCCTTAAAATAACCTTTCAATGGCACCTTGTGGACAAGCCCAAGACCCAATTTAAGAGAAAATGTGTTGCTTGGTGAAGAGTCAACTTCACATTTAAGTAATAGGTCTACAGTGCATACTTGTGAATTTATATCTCTACAAATTTAATCAAGTCTCGTTGCATTTATTTGAGATTCATATGAGCCACCTATATATATATATATAGGTCTACAACGCATACTTGTGAATTTATATCTCTACAAATTGAATCAAGTCTCGTTGCATTTCTTTGAGGTTCATATGAGCCACCCATATATATATATATATATATATATATATATATATATATATCAAAGATCAAGTATTTTAGGGACTACACAAGTTAAAAGAGTGTAGTATACATCCTTGAAAGATCATTCAAGGAAATATAAAGTCTTTAACATATCATGCCTCACCATTGTTAAAAGTTACATTCAAATTTGTAACTAGTTTGAGCATCTCTATGGCATATCAATAGAAAGCATCTGAGTTTGTGGAAAAGTAACGAGACTAAGAATGGAAAGTATATCTATGAAGGCATATATGTTGACACCAAATAACAAAAACACTTGTTAATATTCAAGCTATACAAGGCATCTGAAATTGTCTGAGTAGTCAAGTTTAGGAATAGATATAGCAAATTCCTTTTTGGAAGAAACCCATACTCCATTCCATGGAAACTTGGGTGAATTTTTATGGCTCTATAAAAATGATGAAATTTAGATTTATATGGCAACCTATATGAAGACCTAAAAGACATATTTATATGCGAAGGACAAATTCTATACACAAGTTTACAAGGAAAATTTTAAGGATAACAATTTATTTTAAAGTTTAGAAACCTTGGTGAATACTACTAGTCCATAATATGCAATTTGTTAAATGTTTCATGACTCTTTTGTGAAATTATTTTGATTTCTAATGATTTTATGTTTTTGTATGTAAACTTTCAGTGAATTTTAAGGAAAAATAATTTTAAACTATAATATTTGGATGAATCATTTTTTGAAAAAATGGAGATAAATGAATCTATATTTTAGGGAAAGGATGGAAAATTTATCCACTGCAAATATTAGTCCCTAAACTTCTTGTATGTTTTTTATGGAGATATAACACTCATAATTTGAGTGACATGTGCAAATTTCACCTTTTTATGGTATATAGTTTGTGGAAGAGACTAAAACTATTTAAATTATATTTGTAATTAAATATTGAGACTTTGTGAACTATGTGGAAGAACTATGGTACGATATATGAAGGTTTATGAAGCTTATATCTATGATGACAAGTATGTGAAGAAATTATGCTAAAAGTACAAGGAATCTCTATTGGATAAATATGATAAATATCAATCGAAGAAAAGCTGAAGGATCAGATCGCTGCAAGGATGGATACTGTAAGATTGAAAAATGTACTTATAATATTTTTTCATTTGCAATTAGTGGCCTATGTCAATTATAGTGAATATAATGCAAAGATAATGATCTAATTATCTCTTGAAAGGTAGTAATTCATTATAAAAGGGATATGTATAGACATTTTTTAGATATCATTTATATGTTAAAATTTGAATTCTTTTCTTGCATATAAAGACTAGGTTTATGAAATCAAGAAATGAAATGAATTTCATCTCACGTATAGAAATATTTTCAATAAAATTTGTAGGGTTTGCAATTAACCAAATGGTAGGTTGGTAGAAATCACAATTTGTTTTTAAGAAGGACAGGTCTTAATATTTTAGATAGCGAAGCATCTAGGGTTTTCAAACCCTAGAAAATATTTGAATTAAAAAACGCTAGAAACAAGACCCTACCTAATCATTTTTGTTGTAAGAAGAATCCCTAACTCTTGAGAATGATAGAAATGACATCATGTTGATGTGAGGACAATATTCATGAAAACGTTCAATATTATGAAGGAGTTCATCTTCATCTAATGATAAGTACTCTACATATCCTTGATTACTACTATTTCTATTTTCTTTCTACGTTTCTTATTCATATTTGTTCTTTTATAGTCTCCTAATACACTCTATAAGATAAGAACTAATCAATACTTTATAGTCAATGAATGAATGGAAATAATGTATTTAAGCATGATATTAGAAGAATGTGATTGCAAAAAGAGATAATGTTTTGAAGATTCTCCCAGTAAGAGGGAGAGGATCTAGTAAACATGATTGCCTCAGAAAAGTGACACCGGATTTTGAATAAGCTTCATGATTAAAGAAGACCTAGAAATTTAAAAAAGAAAGAATCATGAAGAAATATGAAATTCAGAGGGATTAATATAAGGTTACATGAAGTATCCTATATCTTGGTATTTGAGGTTATATCGAATGAATTTGCAAGTGCTAAAGATGATGAGAGATACTACTGATGATTGAAATATAGTATATTTTCTTGAATGCATATAAGGGAGAATGGTGACGATATAAGTAATGAGTTTGTAGTAAGTGTGTATGACCTCGTGACAGGCACCCCCAAAATTCTACCTCCCACCAATGATCCATACTTTACTGGAATACCTAAATGGTAAATTTTTCCTCCTATGATCCAACCACACTATGGATGCCACAATATTTTCCTACATTACTACTATTAATGCCACATTGTTTTCATGTAAGGTAAATTCATGTTGTTTGCTAAAAATGGTTTACTGAAGTTTTCAATATGAGTGTGGGGACATGGATAATGTGGGAAAATGCCACTATAACAAAAAAGTTCATTGGTGAGGGTCATGCCTATGACATACCTTTAAGGTTCATCACAAATGTCGCATATGGTTACGATCATTAAAGAAATGTTTTTTTAATTGCATATAGTCTTGGTCCTTTAAGGTTTGTCACCAAAGCCATTTTCAATGATACTTTTGGCAAGGGTCGTTAAAGGCCCATCACTAATTCTCTATATGGTGACACTCCTAGTGAAGATATTTTATTAACCCTCACCCATTCTCTTTTTACTTACTGTTTGTGACAGTTAAAAAATGATCATCATGACTGATCATTCCAATGAGTTTTTGATGACACTATGTGCATGTCACTATATTTTTTGTCAAAAGATAATGGTTTAAGACCATTATTGTGGATTCTTTTTCATTATATTTCCAAGGCCATAGTGGTTAGATTCAATCAATTTGTTAAGACGTACTTAGTGTGTATCATTTCACACAAGTAATGAGAATATAGTTTTCCTATGAGTCAACACATGATTTGTCTTTATTACGTTTATTATCTAGAAAAATCCCTTCAGATAAATTTCCACTAGTGTGTGTAGGAACTATATTATTTAATACATAATCAGTATTTGTTGAATATATTAATGAGAGATACCTAGCACTCCTCAACAGTCCTTGCACACCTTAACATGCTTTGGCACACAATAACATTCCTTAGAGCCTCACACACCTTAGAACATATTTTTACCTAAAACATATTGCCATTACTAGGATTCCCAAGCACATGCTAACATTACCTAACATAACATAGCACTCTCCTAGCACGTGTTGGCATGTCCTGTAGTCCCAAGCATGCCCTGAAACACCTTGGAATTCATTGACATACATTAGCACTTGAGAAACATTGGAACTCGGCATGTATTGGAACCTATTATGAGTGTGCCTGGCATGCCCCTTTTAAAAAATATAAAGTCCCAACGTATTAACACTCTTATGTGTTTATTTCCTTTCATTTTAGCTTGGTTATGCCTTGTGTTGCCTTGACACTCCTTGACACATATTGGAATATCCTGGCACAGTGCACATCCTAGCATGCCTTAGCACTTTGAATGTATTGGCATGCCTTGGCACTATTTGGAACATGTTAGCACACCCTGGAATTCTGTATCACACTCTGGAATTTCTTGAAATGCCTCGATATTCCCTAGCATGCCTTAATAATTATTATCATACCTTGCCACTCCCTCCTTGGCATGAAATCTAGAACTCACTGACACTCCATGACACAACCTCATATTCATTCACTTCAAGGAATTTTGAGCTCCTTCAACCTTCTATTTTTATAGCACTCCCTAAAACTCCTTAGCATGAATTGGCACTCTCTATCACAACTTAGTACTCTTAGACATGCCATGCCACTTCATAGCATGCATAACACTTCCTGACACGCAATGGCACATGGCACATGTTAGAACTTGGAAAATCCTAACATGTTTTGTCTACATTAAGATGCCTTGGTATGATTTGGCATGGTTTAATATTAAATTTATTTTAGATCAATTATTGGAAAGTAGATGAGAAGAAACAAAGGAAGATTTGACACTTAGAATGCACTAAGACTTGGAACTTTGAACCTATTAGTACCTATTTTTGGTGTGCCTAGGATTCCCTCTTAGAATAGGTAAATTCATGATAGTATTAACCCTATTATGTGTTCATTTCCTTGTAGTTTAGCTTGTTTCTCCTTTTTGTTGTGTTGATATTCCCTAGCATGGATTTTCACACCTTTTCACATCTCGGCATGCCTTACTTGGAACATATTAGCATGTTTGACATGCCTTCGCACTATCTCAAACATGTTAGCATGAATTAGAATTCCCTAGAATGCCTTTCCACTCATGCCCTCACAATTAGCCTTACATTTTTTCACGACTTGGGGACCTAATCAAGTCCTTGGCTACTATGTTCATTTTATATTGGCCTACTTCAGCCACCAAACTTAACCAAATACACCTACTATAAGTAGAAGGTACCTTGGTCACATAATAAATGCCTATAATGCATCTTCGAACACTCATTTCCCGGCTCAACTTCCCCCACTTAACTACTTACAAAGACAAGGATCACATCTATTCATGGCCATAAAACAACTAAGCAACATGGCTTACACAGGAAATATTTCACATGTATGTTCAATTCATATAAACAATATAGAATTAATTAAGAGTTTGCAAGAACCAAATGATGCACAACATACACAAGATATAAACTGACACAAGCCAAGTACCCCAAAAATTATACACAACAATGTACAATATGCAATTATCTAGAATAGTTTAAAACATGAGCATGTCGCCAGAGTGTGCCACATATGATATAAAAATATTAGATAAAATAAAATCAGTGTTGTTCGCAACGCAAAGTCTCCCTCTGTCTAAAATTGTTATGTCGAGCCCCTTATCACAACTGTAGGCTTGCCTCCTGCAAATCCTATTATGAGCTTCCCCTAACACACTTCACCCTTGGCACAATTTAATTTGATGGCACTCCTTGTCACACACTCTTATTCATTCATTTCCATGAATTTTGACGTATTCCTCCTTATGATGCCCCAACACTCCCTAATACTCCTCAACGTGCATTCACATTGTCCAACATGTGTTTCCCTTTGTAGCTACCATTCCATCATAACTAACCTTAATTTTCAACTTGGGAACCCAACCAAGTCCTCACTTGATTACAAGAGTTTTACCAACTTACAGTTACTACAACTAGACTATGTTGTTGAATTGTGTAGCTTGGGAGATACTCCATAAGCCTAGTGAGATGGGTTTGTGTGAGTTTGGTCAGAGAATGATTTGTGGGAAAATAACCCAAGTGAAGGGGTTTTGGACTGAATATGGGGTTTTAAATCTAAAAGAAAAAAGGAAAATTAATTTTTCCTACAGTCGAAGTGGATAAAAACTATAAATTCTAGAGGGTTTCTAAGAGTCCTAATAAAATTTATTTAAGGAGGCCTTAGCATTAAGGAAAGGACATAAAGTGAGAAGGATCTCATTTGATCAAGGAGGCCAAGATAGATTTAGTCCTAAAGTAGGTCGAGTAAGGGTTTTTAAAGGGAGACCATGATCATCCACCAAGAACAATATCATCATTTGAGGGTTCACAAGAATTCTTCATACCTTAATGGGTTCGAGCTAAGAAGTATGATGGCATATTGTTGGTTTTATTTTGGAATATTGAGATCAATATAGGTTTCTCTTGATAATATCGACATGTGATTTCATTGGTGTCTATGTGTGAAGGTCGCATCAAGTTCTAGAATAGAAGAGAGGGTTGAGACCTCATATTTTGGTAGTTTTTAGGTTGCAAGGTTTGTGATAAAGGCCAAAAAATATGAAGGAGGTATTGCACTGAAATTTAGGACCTGAAAAGAAGTATTTTTAAGCATAATATTTACTGAGGTAACCCTAGTTTGGGGGTTGTAGATATCTAAATTTCATGTCAAGATTTAGTCAAAGAAAAGCCCAGAATCTGTGGATCCATATGAGATAGGTCGAGTCTCTTATGGAGGGAAGAGTTGTCATTTTTCTATGGGTGGATAGGATTTTTTCTAAAGAAATTAGAATAGAAGTATAATTCCCTAGTTAGGGAATTTTCCTAGTATTTTTAGTCCATAAGGTATGCCCTTAATACTGTGACAAATATGCATAGAAGAAGAGGGGTTTTGATGTTTGGAGTGAGGTTTATATTTGAAATACAGACCACATATATGGAAGATAGTTTACAGAAGTGTGTGTGGAGATAACAAATCCAAAGGAGGGTGGAACCTGAGCGGAATAAAAGTTCCATATGAAGAATGGATTGACATGAAGAGGAGTTGATTTTGGTGGACTTTCCATAGTATTTTGTGTAGAGATCTGAAGCAGCCTATAAAGAATTAGTAAATGGAATGTTAGTGGTTGATTTGTGACCCTATTTCAGTCATCTACAAATTTTTAAAGGATGATAAGAGGAGTAGTTCAGATATGTTCATGGATTGGATAACAAATAAATTACTCTGTTCCTTTAATGGTAACCTGAGGGGTCGGGTATGTTACAGAGTGGTATCAGAGCATCCAAGTTCAAAATTAGGCTTCGATGGGCTTATCACAACATGAAAGTCAAAGCCATCATTGGACTCTATCATGATCAAGAAACAATAGAAACTCCCCAAGGGAGGGGGCCTCATATGATTTTTGGAAATTTAATAAAACAAATGTTTAGGTGTTAAAAGTTGTTTTTAAATGATTATGACATGCATGCTTGTTATATTGTGCTCTAGTTATGTAACATGGTTGAGTATATGGTTGCTTTAATATATAGTCACTGTTGTTAATATGTCGAGCCTTTGCATGCTTGGTGGAATATGTATGAGACTATTAATATGATGCACGGAAACTTAGGAAAACTCCCTGTGTTGCTTGCATTATGTATATTTATGTTTTTTTTATATGTATTCTATTTAATCGAGATTTGTGTGCAGATGAATTCTCGCATGATTCTTTGATTACTTGTGTTGCATAGCATGGTTTCTACTATTTATTTCTCATATATATATATATATATATATATATATATATATATATGATAATTCGATGTGAACATCCAATGGCATGTATATGATATGGTACCTCAAGAGATTAAAGGTATGATGTTGTGCATATTTTAGAAAGCCAAGTCGATAAAAAGTAGGTTGTAGGTATTTTTATAGCAACAAGGATCATGATTAGTTAGGGAATAGTTGCATGATAAAAGTGCATGTTGACATGGACAATGTTATGAAATGTGCTAACTTGAATGCATGCGGGCCCTATAATGCATTTGTGTGAACATGATAATTCAAATATGATAAATATTAATATAATCTGAGATTTTTCTAGTTGGTCCTTTGAAGTTTCACATGACATGATTGTTGTTGACCTTAATGAGAAGGTAAAATTCTTGTTGTATTTAAAATTTGATTAAAAAAAATAGTGTGGCCTCAAAAGAGAAGGTGATTTTAAATAATGTCGTTAGTATGTTTAAAAATGAATTCTAATTATTTATCTCGCATAATAATGATCATGAATAATATTAATACTCTTGTGTTGCTAATATTTAAAAACAACCTTATGTATGTGAAACTGGTGTCCTAGTTTATGATATGTGGATTGATGATGATCTTAAGGATGTGTCCCAATTGCAGGATTCCATAGTTGGCCTAAAACGGTAAAATATGACAACTGATATATGTGTCATTAATTTATTTTATGAGTTGATAGGTGAGTGTATATGGTAACACATAGCAAGACTTAGTGGAAGAGGGAGGAAATAGGTTTCATGGGATTGTGCAACAAGATATCAACCAAGGCCATCTAAAACAAGGAGAGAGATTCCTCCAAGAGAATATAACCTTCAAAAATATGGAGGTTAATCTCAAGGACTTGGAAGATGAGTTAAATATATGTAGGGTAGAACTTAGAAAACTCACCAAGAAGCAATAAGAACTAGTTGAGTGGAATACTAAGTTGTAAAGGAAGTTGTGAGAAATGATATACCAGGATGAATCCTCCAAAATAAGGGGTGGTAAAATTAGGAAGAGGCCTTGTGAGGATAAGAAAGAGGGGAGGATAATATCATGTTTTTATTGTGAGGAAGTACATCCGAAAAGGGATTGTCCCCATAGGCATGAGAAGAAAGGAAATAGCCCATATATACACTAGGACATGCATCAATGATACAAGATGCCAATAAGGAGTAGGGGGAATTCCCTCAAGCTACTTGACACACACACATACACATATATATTTGTGTGAGCGCACATGTGTGTTGAAGAGGGTTCCTTATGAACTTTTGGGGAATATGAGATTTTAAGGTCGTTATGAGACATGTGAAGAAGTCTTGAACTAATTTTTTATGTGAATGTGCATATGTACATACATACCTATGAGCATTACATGAGGGGTGGGAGTGCCATGATTGTTGGATTCATGGAGATTGAGATGATTTTGGGGACAGTTTATTTATGCTTATGTGTTATGGCTTAATTTATTGACTTCTTGATTTGATATCATTTTTTTTAGACTTGTGCATGATGATGCTTCTTTTTGGTTTCGGTTGCCAAGTTGGTTTTGGTCTTGGCTATCATGTTGTTTTTGGTCTTAGTTATCATGTTGGTTTTTTTATTGTTTACGATGTTGGTTTACTTGTTGTTTTATGAATGAATGTTGTTGGGAATTTCATGTCCTTTTAAAATCACTTCCTTTGTCTTCCTCTTTCATTTTTTTTCTAATTTCGAAATTGCATGCTTGGGGACCTTGGACTAAGGATCTTGGAGTGGAAGGAAGGCCAAAGAACCCTGATGAAGAGAAATTTCTTGATAGGCATGAAGGGGAAAGTGCCATGTAAATTTCCAGGTGAGATGGAAAATTGTTAGGAAATGGGCATGAAAATAACAACAAGCAAGAATTAAAAAAATAACAGTGCAAAGAGACTATGTAACACATGATTGGCCTCAATCAGGGTGCCATATAAACCTTGGACCTATGTTTGAACAATCAATGGTTGCTATGGCCATGATTAAGTAATGTAACAACCTAATGGGTTGCTTGGGTCCATGAGAATAACAAACAAAGACATGTGAAGTCAGGAAAATGGCAAGAAGGGAGTTCTCTTAACCCATAAATGTACCTACACGTTTACTTATATACTGCATACATGATTATGTTGATGTATACTTATATATTTCATATGTGATTATGTTGATGGATACTTGTGTGATGCATCCATGATTATGTTGGTGGATGGTGGCACATGAAATACATGCTCATGTTGATTGATTAATATGTTTATTCCAATGAAAATTCCATTTATCCTACCTAGAATGTCAAAATCAATTTGAATGAAAGGATGACTGCTAAAAAAAAACAAATTATTCAAGGATATGGAGAGAACAAAAATAATTCCCATTGTGATGAGTAATTTATTAGGAAGAAAGGATAATTATGATAAATTATATTCATGTGAACATATCTATTACATCATGCCCATCTCAACATGAATAAAATAGAAAAAACAAATAAGGCAATATGTGTAATACCCCATATTTACAGTTATAATGTTTTTATGTTAGATATGACAAATACTACGTGGACCTATGAAACAATTATGATGTTGGAGGACTTATAATTTTTATATATATTATTGATTGAATAAAATTCATACCAAAATTCAAAAGACATAGTATAAATAGATCTAGAATTGTAATCCATGAGGATAGGATATAATTTCATACTTTCCCAAATTCTTCAAAAAATTCCTTTGGAAAGATATAAAATTGAAAAAAAACATAGATAGAAGAAAATATCTAAGGATTCCTCAGTAAAGAGGAAAGTTACTAGGAAGAGGTAAGAAAAACAACGTTGAGTAAAAGCGAGTTTTAAAACAAAACATTTGTGAAAAAATAAAAAAGGCTAGGATATGGGAAACATCAACCCACAATAATGGGACGTCGTTATGGAAACTTTCTGGGGAAATTTGGCTTAAAATTTCCTACACTAGTCTGACAAGAGGTTTTCAACACTGGGAAAAATTTAGATCTCTGCTTGGGGGAGAGATTTGAGGAGAAGCTCGTGGATGGGAGGAAAATAGCCTTTACAATTGGTATGCGGTATCTATACAAAAATGTATTCATTCTATGGCATATTAATAAATAGTTGATAAGAAGGATGCCTAAGTTTTAATATTCAATTCTATTTTATGTTAGTGTGGAATGAAGGTTCTCATGACTATACAAGTAGGATTTAGTACTCGCTCCACTTTTAAAGAGCTGGAGGTAGTACAAATTTTGTAGTCCTGTAATGAGAACCTATTACCGTAAATATATTCAAAACTTTTATTTAAGTCTATATGGTAATGGTAATATTTTTAGTATATTTTAATACTTTAATATCATATCGAATTTCTACAACCATTCAAAAATTCTATGGAATAGATGTGTGGTTATATAAGTATTAATAGAAATATAAATTGCGAGAAGTAATCTCCCACTAGGGGAGTTAAATATAAACTAGCGCAAACTCTAGATTCTGAAATTGAAAAGATTCTACTATCATCATTACATAAATACAGAGGAAGAAATATCTATCAATAACAAACGATTTTTCATAATTTTGAAAATAAAACCCACGATGACGTTGGGAATGAAACTGCATTCACAATCTCACAAATATTCCTACGAAATTTTGTCTACAGATATCATAAATGTAAACAATAAAAACGACATTTAAAGTGTACAAAATTATGTTGATAGGACATGGATGAAGGGTATATTCCCTTTCTCAATTAAATATCTAAACTGGTCTATAAATGTCTCACACAGATCATTACTTATTCCTGTTAAACTCATGCACAAACATTTGATTTACCAGAAAAGATAATAGACATAAAACAAAAGATAAATATGAAAAATTAACTCAATTAAAACACAATAATGAATAATATCATAATAGATAGGGTACTCCTGCACAACGTGATTTCATAGAAGCAAAAGAAGAAATTTTATAAATCTTCTAGCAATAGAAAACATGTGAAATACTAAGTCCTATAACACCTTTCATGTGTAAACATATGGGATGAATATCTATGGAACTTTATGCAAAAGAAATGTATATTAACGAAAGAACCAAATTATTATACTCAAAATCTATTAAAGACTAAACTATGCTTGTACAACATACATTCGAACTCAAAAAGTCCAATAACTACATATAATGTTTCAAATAAGGCACCCTCACCTGTTGAGACTTGACACTGAGAGTTCAAGAAATGAGCCATCAGAAGAAATGCTAGGAGTACAAGCACATAAGCACCAACATGGATGTAGGAAACTATAAGTTAGTGGAATCCATGTACAAATCTGAATGAGAACACCAAAAGGGTGAAGTTCAATTTAACCTGCATAAATACAAACATATTCTGGTTAAAATTTGGTATTCACATAAGTAAAGGAAAATTTTCATCTCAACAATTCTATATAAAAATTCAATAGACATAGTATAAAGAGATCTGGAATTGTAATCCATGAGGATAGGATAGAATTTCATACTTTCCCAGCTTCTTCAAAAAATTCCTTTAGAAATAATAAAATTGAAAAAAAAAATTGATAGAAGAAAATACCTAAGGATTCCTCAGTAAAGAGGAAATTTACTGGGAAGAGGTAAGAAAAACAACAGTGAGGAAAAGAGAGGTTTAAAACAAAACTTTTTTGAAAAAAGACAAAATAAAAGTCTAGGATATGGGAAACAACAACCGAGAATAATGGAACGTCGTTATGGAAACTTGATGGGGAAAGATGGCTTAAAATTTCCTGCACTAGTCTGACAAGAGGTTTTCAACACTGGGAAAAATTTAGATCTCTGCTCGTGGGAGGGCTCTGAGGAGAAGCTCGTGGATGGGAGGAAAATAACCTTTAGAATTGGTATGTGGTATATATAAAAAATTGTATTCATTCTATGTCATATTAATGAACAATTGATAAGAAGGATGCATAAGTTTTAATATTCAATTCTGTTTTATATTAGTGTGGAATGAAGGTTCTCATGACTATACAAGTAGGATTTAGTACTAGATCCACCTTTAAAGAGCTGGAGGTAGTACAAATTTTGTAGTCTTATAATGAGAACCTATTACCATAAATATATTCGAAACTTTTATTTAAGTCTATATGGTAATGGTGATATTTTTAGTATATTTTAATACTTTAATATCATATAGAATTTCTACAACCATTCAAAAATTCTATGGAATAGATGTGTGGTTATATAAGTATTGATAGAAATACAAATTGCGAGAAGTAATCGCCCAATAGGGGAGTTAAATATAAATTGGTGAAAACTCTACATTCTGAAAATGAAAATATTCTACTATCATAATTACATAAATACATAGGAATAAATATCTATGAATAACAAAATATTTTTCATATTTTTTAAGGTGAAACCAACATTATGACAGAATGTTTGAAAATACAACCCAAGATGACGTTGGGAATGAAATGATATTCACAATCTCACAAAGATTCCTACGAAATTTTGTCTACGGATATCATAAATGTCAACAAGAAAAAAGACATTTAAAGTGTACAAAAGTCTATTGATAGGATAAGGATGAAGGGTGTATTACATTTCTTAATTAAATATCTAAACTAGTCTATAAATGTCTCACACAGATCATTACTTATTCCTATAAACTCATGCACAAAAAATTGATTTAACACAAAAGATAGTAGACATAAAACAAAAGATAAATATGGAAAAGTAACTCAATTAAAACACAATAATGAATAAGATCATAACAGATAGGGAACTCCTGCATAGCGTGATTTCTTAGATGCAAAAGAATAAATTTTATAAACCTTCCAGCTGTAGAAAACATATTAAATACTAAGTCCTACAACACCTTCCGTGTGTAAACATATGGGATGAAGATCGATGGAAATTTATAAAAAATAAAGGTATATTAATGAAATAACCAAAGTATTATACTCAAAATCTATTAAAGACTAAACTATGCTTGTACAACATACATTCGAACTCAAAAAAGTCCAATAATTACAAATAATGTTTTAAATAAGGAACCCTCGCCAGTTGGGACTTAACACAGAGAGTTCAAGCTATGAGCCATCAGAAGAAATGTTAAGAGTACAAGCACATAAGCACCAACCTGGATGTAGGAAAATATAAGTTAGTGGAAGCCATATACAAATATGAATTAGAACACCAAAAGGGCGAAGTTCGATTTAACCTACATAAAAACAAACATAGTCTGGTTAAAATTCGGTATTCACATAAGTAAAGGAAATTTATCATCTCAACAATTCTGAAGGAAAGATTACCTGATGAGAACCAAAACAAGTTGAGCTCGTGTTGGAGGTCTTCACATGAAATTGAAATGGTATAAATAGATGATAAATGGTTATTCCATTAAACTAGGAAATAGACCAAACCAAACTAGATATTAAACAAGAAAAATGATAAAATTATTACCTCAAGGAGAGACACAGAACTCCCATGAAGTTAGCACGTTGTTGGACCTATTCCAAATTTGAAACACATTAATGCCAAATAGTAAACCAATATCCTAAACAACACATGTAAAAATAGGGAAGAGGTTACCTATGAAGGAGAGGGGACGTAGGCTCGTCCTGTAACCAAATTGAAACCCTCATACCAAATTGGAGCAACTAAGGTATTCTAGACCTCTCAATGAAATTTTTTTATAAATTAAACCAAGTACTTTAAGACAACTCGAATTCCAAAAATGAGAAGGGAGAAGAGCATACTTGGTCTGCACATCGTGATTCCTTCTCGCCAATGTTTGCAAGATTCGAGAACATTGGAGGAGAGTCCAAATCTAGTGTTTCTTTGAAACCTAGATTGGAAACCTTGGAGGAAAAGAATCAAAATGTTAGGGTTTTCTTCAAAAATACCTGCAAAATAGAATGAACCCTTATCAATACACTTTCTATGGAGAAATATAATCAATTAAAAAAAAAAATGAGTACCTTACACAGCCATTTCCCCTGAAGAACAGATGAAGAGACATGGTACAAAGGTCACACCTATAATTCAAGTTTTTGGGCTTTTGGTATACTCTAAAATATTTAACTAAAATGTATTTATTTTATGCATGTAACCCACGAGATTCCAGAGAATGGAGCAAATATGCTAATTCCTTATAGAGATAAAACTTCTCTGGAAATAGGAAATAACAAAACAAATAAGATGTTAATTTTTGTATCCAAAAATCGAGTAGAATGCTTTACCTTCTCGCAGAAACCTCCAGGATTTGGAAAGTGTAGCATTCGATTTCAGGACAACGCAAGTAAACCCTAACGAGTTCATAGCCACGGAGGAAATGCAATGTCTAAGACAATGTGAAGTCCCCTCCACAAATAATTTACCACAAATTCGTATTTCATCCACCAGTACAGTGAGCATCAGAGTAGTGTAGTAACCATGGAGTATTTACACCAAAAAAAATACTCTACCTCGAACAATAACTATTCCAGAACACTATGTGTAAAGGGAACTTACCTTGGCAGCCTGTAGGCGACATTCAAGACTGGGAAAATGGCAGAAAATCCTCCTCAGCCGTAGCGGCCATACTCCTATGATCAAAGGTCATAATGATCAGGAGAAGGGAAAGTATAGTCTTAGGGTTACGTCCTCCATTGTGGACCGTAGGTTTGCGAAGATAAATATCCATCATTTCTTCCTATGCCTCAAGGGTTTTGTAGACAATGTGACGAGAGGAGGGTGTCACATGGCCTCCACCAGATAGAAACGATAGGGTGGGAAACATCATCAAAGGAAGGACGGGTTCGTAATTGTGTGTTAAAATTTGGAATAAAGTTAATAAATGAGAAAACCATACGAACTAGGTTGGGGCATCAATGTAGTTTAAAATAATATATTCATAAGAAATTCAAAGGTTAAGAACCATATATCTAAAGGTATATTTAAATGAAAAAGCAATACTAAATGGTTTGGGAACCATTATAGTCCAAACCTATTTATACATAAATATAACTTAAGGAGATAGGATTACATTATATGGAGTAATTAAGAAATAGGTGTCATGATAATTAGCGAAGATAAAACAAAGCTCCTAGTTCATAGAGTGAATATTTCAGCCAAACATTATTGGAACCTCCACTGGAAGTAATTCCAAAAAATACAAGGGTACCATAGGAACATCATAATAAGCACATAGGTACGTTGATAAACCAATTAATGAACCAAACAAGTGACAAGAAAAAAAATTGGGAAATCACAAGTGGTTTGAGAGCCCAAGTTCAAAAACTAGCCTTATGGACCTCAACACTTGAAAATTATGTTGTCTAAATTTTTTTATTTTATAGTTAAAATTGTTTTACAAAATATGATCAGTGGAATAGTATGATTTATTAATGTTAGTGATTGAATTTGCAACAAATATAAAGTGCAAACAAATTTACAGCCATTTTCATGACGGATAAAGAAGAGTTGTATGTGGAGCTGGGGGAGGAAGATACTCCTCCGGATTCCAACACCCAGATACTAGAAATTATCACAAATTTGTAGCAGGGATTGGTTCAACTATGGACTAGAAATGAACGTCTACTGCAAGATAGAAATGAGAAAGAGATGTTGATAAGATAATTAACCTCTAAATCCAGTCATCGGGAGGGGGAACAAGAAAAAATTAAAAGAAAAGAGACAGAAAAAAACTCAAAAAATTCTAAGAGTGGGGAAGATTCTAGGAAATCATACTATAAATCCAAGAATAAGAAGGCATTTTAAGGATAATTCTTCAAGATAAAGCCTCTGACCTTTGATAGAGAAAAGGAAGATGATGTGGAATCCTAACTCCTAAACATGGTTAAATATTTTCAAGTATATGAGTATGGAAGCAATCTGAAGGCAAGGCTGGCACTTTACCAATTGAAAGGTAAAGCCACACTTTGGTGGGAGGAGACAAAAATTGTACACTTGTTGGATGAGAATACAGTCTCATGGGAATAATTTCAGCGAATGTTTAAATCTTGATACCTCAGTGAAATATATTATGGTGACAGGGCTAAATTATTTCCTGAGCATAGATGAATTTGTGACTAAATTTACAAACTTACTTCACTATGTACCTTATATAAGAGAGGCAAAAGTGAAGGTGCAGAGGTTCTTAAATTTCCTACCCATGATATATAAGGAAATAATTGAATTTGATAACCCAAATACTATGGATGAAGTTGTTACAAAATCCCTACTGTGCTACCATAAATTTAAGGGATGGAATGATAACTTTAAAACCTGGCAGAATAAAGAAAAAGGGAAGTAAAAAACAATATCAAAAATGCCCAAACCAACATATCTAAAGAATTTTGGCAGAAACCACCAGAGGAAAAAATTCAGTAAAGGTGGGGAAAATCAGTCAGCACATTCCCATACAGGATCCAAGACCATGGAAGGGAACAACAAATGGGATGCAGTATTAAAATCAATGGAACCACTGAAATGCAAGGAGTGTGAAGAACCTCACTTGTTGCGGCATTTTCCACACAACCATCGCGTTATTAAAAAAATTCAAGCAATACATGAGGTAACCACGGTGAATGATGTAACCAAAATCAATCCACAAATCAGCACCACATTAGAATACTGGCAGGCTAAACATCAATTAACCATGATTGAAATAGAAGGTATCATTTTAAACCAACCTGTGTCTATTTTAATTGATCCCGAAACTAGTCTAATCTATTTTAGTTCACAAATAGTGGAAAAGTGAAAACTGTAGATAAAATAATTTCAACACTCTTGGCTCATGCAATTGGCTACAAGCACCAAACAAAAACTAACCCATACATTTCATAAGCGCCCTGTAAATCTTAATGGGTATGTCACATATATGAACTAGATTATCCTTCCTTTAGGGTATTATGACATACTAGTGAGTATGGACTAGTTGGAACAAGAGAAAGCAGTAGTAAACTGCTTAGAAAAAAGAGTAAATTGCACAAATGAACTAGGGCAGTCAGTTGTAACAAGAGGGAAACACAAGCATGTGTCTATTAGACAAATTTATATATTACAATTGAAGCAGACAGTGAGAAATGGTTGTCCAATTTACGTGCCACAAGTTGAAGACTTGGGACAACAAACAAAAAATGATTCTATAGAAAACTTGTCGATTATTAGAGATTTTCAAGACATATTTCCTGAAGAAATCCCTCAGCTTCCCCCTCGTAGAGATATATTTTTCTCTATTGAACTGATACAAGGATCCACCCCATTTTTCTCGAGCCGCATATAAAATGAGCACACCAGAACTGTTAGAATTAAAATTGCAGTTACAAGAACTGTTAAAAAAATGCTATATTAGACCAAGTGTGTCTCCATCAGGAGCTCCAGTCTTATTTGTCAATAAAAAGTATCATACCCTTAGAATTTGTATAGACTATAGGAAGTTAAATATGTCAACCATCAAAACCGATACCCCCTACCGTGAATACATGACTTGTTTGATCATGTAAGGGGAGCAACAGTATTTTCAAAAATTAATTTGCTAACTAGGTATCACCAGCTTCGCAAAAAATATGAAGACATCCACAAGATAGCTTTCAAAACTCAATATGGACATTAGGAGTTCGTATTTCTACCATTCAAACTCACTAACACCCCTTCTACCTTCATGTGTCTCATGAATAGTGTCCTGCACAAGTATCTGGATGAATTTGTGATAGTTTTTGTAGATGACATTCTGGTGTACTCTAATAACAAAGATGAACGCCAGGAACATATACGAATAGTGCTACAAAAATTAAGAGAACACAATTTGTATGCAAAACTCAGCAAGTGTGAGTTTTATAAACCAAATATTCAGTATTTGGGACATGTTATTTTAAAGGAGGGGTTGGCGGTAGACCCGTAAAAGGTACAAGAAATTTTAAATTGGTTGGTACCCATGGTTGTGTCAGCAATATGTTCATTCATGGGTATTGCAGGGTATTATCATATATTTATGGAGTGATTTTCCACATTAGATTATTCCACTACCTCCTTACAGAAAAAGGGAGTGAAGTTTGAGTGGACAACCAAATGTCAAGAAAGCTTTGAGAGGCTGAAACAAAAATTGACTACTCCTTGATCCTAAAAACTACAAATCCAAAAAAATGCTTTACTGTATGTATTGATGCTTGTATAGAAGTATTGGTGTGAGTGCTACTACAAGATAATGCTGTGATAGCCTATAAATTTAGGAAGCTAAAAAAACAAGAGCAAAATTATGCAATTTATGACTTAGAGTTAGCTACTGTCATACATGCATTAAAAATGTGGCGACACTATTTGTTGGGTAAGAGGTTTTTGTTAATGACTAGTCATATTATCTTGAAATACTTATTTAGCCAGCCATATTTGAATGGAATACAAGCTAGATGGTTAGCTTTCCTTAGTGAGTTTGACATGGAAATCAAACATATTAAGGGAAAATAAAACAAAATTGTAGATGCCTTAAGTATACACTCTCATAAAATTATATCTTACATAGGTAGAAGTGTTAAGACAAATTTTGAAGAAAAATTTCAAGAAGTTCTGTCATGAGACCCTCGGTATCTAGAATTACAGTAAAAATTACAACAACCAATAATTCCAGGGTATACCATAAATATGAAAGGATTAATCATTTATAAACAAAGACTATACATTCCTAAAACACTAGCTTTGAAATAGATGATAATGGATGAATACCATAAGAGACCTTATTTAGGTCATCCGGGTTACCAAAATATGGTGACAACATTACTGGTTTTTTTTTTTGGCCCACAATGAAGAAGGAAACTACTAATTATCTGGCAAGATGTTTAGAGTTCCAACAAGTCATGGTGGAGCATAAACACCCTACAGGTTTTCTAAACCCCCTTTTGATTCCAAAATGGAAGTGGGAAGTAATATTCATGGATTTAATAACAGGACTACCTCAGACTAATTATCAACATGACTCCATTATGGTAGTAGTGGACACACTGACCAAGGTTGCACATTTTATTCTGGTACAATTTACCTTTGGGACAGCCCAAGTGGCCAATATTTTTATGAAGGAAATTTTTAGGCTTCATGGGATACCAAATATGATCATCTCTGGTAGGGATGTAAAGTTCACATCAACTTTCTGGAAAAATTTGTTTGGAGGGATGGGAACAAAATTGAATTTTATCACGGCCTATTCTCCCCACGCCGACGGGGAGAATGAAAGAACAAATAAAATATTAGAGGACATGCTTCACATGTATGCAATGGATAGACCCACATGGTGGGAGGATTTTCTGCATTTATAATAATTTTCATACAGCAACAGTTATCAAAACTCTATCAAATTGATTCTGTTTGAGGCTTTATATGGCATAAAATGCGACACTCCACTTAGCTCGAGCTAACCAGAGGAAAAATTGGTACTTGGACTTGAGGAATTACATGAAATGGAACAAACACTATAGAAAATTCAACAGAACATCAAGGTAGCCCAAGACCTCCAGAAGATTTATGCAAATAATAAAATAACACATGAAGAATTTAAGATTTGGGATCATGTTTAATTGAGGATAAAACCTCGCAAGAGTACCTTTAACACTGGTATTTGTTCTAAGTTAGCACCCCAGTACTATCAGCCCTTTGAGGTTTTAAAACGAGTGGGTCTAGTAGCATATCAATTGGCTCTGCCTAGTCATGTTAAAGTACATAATGTTTTTCATGTTTCATTATTAAAAAAATATGTTCATGATCCTTCTCACGTGGTTGACTGGAATTTGATATAGGTGGAAACCGAAGGGGAAATTCTTCCTTACCCACTTCATATATTGGGCTGGGAAGAAACCATGCTCTAGAATAGAACAATCTCTTGGGTGAAAGGGCATTGGAAGCACTTTACACCCGAGGAGGCTACATGGGAGCAAGAATAAATCATGAAATAAGCTTACCCAACATTGTTCAAAGAATAAATTGTTATCTTCTAACACCGAGGACGATGTTTTTTTTGGGGGGGGGGACTATATAATACTCCAGTTTTAAAGTTATTATTTTTTTATGTTTGACAGGACAAATAGTATGTGGACCTATGAAAAAATTATGCTATTGGAGGAATTATAATTTATATATATATTATTGATTGAAGAAAAATTATACCAAAATTAAAAAGACAGAGTATAGAGATATCTAAAATTCTAATCCATGAGGATAGGATAGAATTTAATAATTTCCCAAATTCTTCAAAAACTTCCTTTGGAGAGTAATAAAATTAAAAAAAAAATCGATAGAATAAAATATCTAAGTATTCCTCAATAAAGAGGAAATTTACTGGGAATATGTAACAAAAACAACACTCAGGATAAGCGATTTTGAAAACAAAACTTTTATGCAAAAAAACAAAATAAAAGCCTAGGATATTGGAAACAACAACCCAGAATAACAGGACACCGTTATGGAAACTTGTTGGGGAAGGCTGGCTTAAAAGTGCCTTAACTAGTCTAACAAGAGGTTGTCAACACTGGGAAAAATTTAGATCTCTGCTCGGGGGAGAGCTCTAAGGAGAAGCTCATGGATGGGAGGGAAATTGTATTTACAATTGGTATGCGGTATCTATACATAATTGTATTCATTCTATGCCATATTAATCAAAATTTGATAAGGATGCATAAGTTTTAAGATTCAATTCTATATTATATTATTGTGGAATGAAGGTTCTCAGGACTATACAAGTAGGATTTAATACTGATTCCACCTTGAAAGAGGTGGAGGTAGTAAAAATTTTGTAGTCCTGTAATGAGAACCTAATACCATAAATGTATTTGAAATTTGCTTTCAAGTCTGTATGCTAATGGTTATAATTTTAATATATTTTATTACTTTAATATCATTTATAATGTCTGCAACCATTCAGAAATTCTAAGGAACATATGTGTGGTTATGTAAGGATTAATAGAAATACAAATTGTGAGAATTAATATCCAAATATGGGAGTTAAATATAAACTAGTGCAAACTCTAGATTCTGAAAAAGAAAATGTTCTGTTATCATAATTACATAAATATAGAGGAAAAAATCTCTATGAATAACAAAATATTTTTCAGAATTTTTGAGCTGAAACGGAGGGCTGTAAAAGCAATTAAGAACATAGCAATAGGTTCTACTGGCTTTCACTCTCGCAAAGGCGGAGTGCATCATGGGCCTATAATCTAGTAGAGAGGTGGCGAGCATTATGACAGAATGTTTATATACAACCCATGATAACATTGGGAATAAAATTGTATTCAAAATCTCACAAATATTCCTATGAAACTCTATCTACTAATATCATAAACGTAAGCAAGAAAAATTACATTTAAAGTTTATAAAGTCTATTGATAGGATAAGGATGAAGGGTATCTTCCCTTTCTCAATTAAATATCTAAACTGGTCTATAAATGTCTCACACAGATCATTACTTATTCCTATTAAAATCATGCACATAAATTTTATTTATCAGAAAAGATACTAGACATAAAACAAAAGAGAAATCTGGAAAAGTAACTCAATTAAAACACAATAATGAATAAGATCATAACATATAGGGTACTCATATACAATGTGATTTCATATATGCAAATGAAGAAAATTTATAAACCCTCAAGCAGTAGAAAAAATATGAAATACTAAGTCCTACAACAACTTCTGTGTGTAAACATATGGGTTGAAGATCGATGGAAATGTATACAAAAGATAGATATGCTAACAAAAGAACCAAAGTATTATACTAAAAATTTCTTAAGGACTAAATTGTGCTTGTACAACGTAAATTCAAACTCATAAAGTCCAATAGTTACAGATAATGTTTCAAGAAAGGCACCCTCACCAGTTGGGACTTAATGTTGATAGTTCAAGCTATGAGCCATAAGAATAAATGTTAGGAGTACAAGCACATAAGAACCAACCTAGATGTAGGAAACTATAATTTAGTGGAAGCTATGTACAAATCTGAATGAGAACACCAAAAGGGTGAAATTCGATTTAACCTGCATAAATACAAACGTAGTCTAGTTAAATTTTGGTATTCATGTAAGTAAAGGAAATTTATCATCTCAACAATTCTGAAGGAAAGATTACCTGATGAGAACTAGAACAAGATGAGCTCGTGTTGGAGGTCTACATATGAAAGTGAAATGGTATAAATAAATGATAAACGGTTATTCCATTAAACTAGGAAATTGACCAAACCAAACTAAATATTAAAAAAGAAAAATGATAAAATTATTACCTGAAGGAGAGATGCAGAACTCCCATGACATTAGCACATTGTTGTACCTATTCAAAATTTGAAACACATTAATGCCAAATAGTAAACCAGTATCCTAAAAACCACATGTAAAAATAGGGAAACCAATTACAGAGGTTACTTGTGAAGGAGAGGGGATACAGGCCCGTCCTGTAACCAAATTGAAACCCGCATACCAAATCGGAGAAGCTAAGGTAGTCTAGACTTGTCAATGAACAAATTTTATAAATTAAAACAAGTAATTTATGAAAAATCGAATTCCAAAATTTATAATGGAGAAGAGCATAGATGGTTTTTTCAGCGTGAGTACTTCTCGCCAACATTTGAAAGATTCGATAACATTGGAGGACAGGAGTCAAAATATTTGGGCTTTCGTCAAAAATACCTAAGAAATAGAATGAATCCTTATCAATACACTTGCTATGGAGAAATATATCAATTAATATATATATATATATATATATAGTACCTTACGTAGCCAATTCCCCTAAAGAACAGATGAAGGGCCATGGGACAAAGGTTGCACCTATAACTCAATTTTTATGGATTCTAGTATACTCTGAAATATTTAACTAAAACTTATTGATTTTATGCCTATAACTCACAAGATTCTAGATAATGGAGCAACTGTGCTAACTCCTTACAGAGATATAACTTTTCTGGAAATAGGAAATAACAAAAAAAGTTAGATGTAACTTTTTGTAGCCAAAAATCAAGTAGAATTATTTACCTGCTCGCAAAAACCTCTACGATCTAGCAAGTGCAGTGTTCGATTTTAGGATGGTGCAAGGAAAACCTAACGAGTTCATAGCCATGGAGGAAACGAAAGGTCTAGGAAACTGGGAAATCCCCTGCACAAATGATTTATGACAAATTTTTCATTTCATCCACTAATACAGTGAGTGTCAGAGCAAGGTAGTAACTATGGATTATGTTTTTCAAGCTTATGTAATTATCACTTAATAAATAGATCCCTTGATTATCCATAGTGTGATGAAAAAATGGTCAATGTTTTGAATCCCAACCGGGATCCATCCTTAGGACAAGATGATGAATGAAAAGTGAAAGAAGGACACAGAGGACAAGGCTTATATATAGAGAAGAGAGGAGAAGAGGATTAATTTGCCTATCCCGAGCCAGTTGACCTTCCCTCTGAGCCTTGAGAGAAAATCTAGCATTGATGGTTTTCTACTAATCAGAATTAATAAAATTAACAAGCTTTAAATGCAAAGATAGAGGAGAGTGCCCAAGCCTATCCAAAGCAGCACTTGTTCACCTGATCTCACCCCGAATTAGATTAAAACTAATCTTTAAAAAATATGTGTTATATCTGCAAAGGTGGAAGATAGGCTTAAGGCGAGCAAAGGTAGGGATAAGATTGTTGTCACGAAATTATTTGAGAAAATGGAGGTCTGCGGCCCTTCTTTCAATTTTCATTTTAGTTTTTTCCAGATAACAGATATCTTCCCAAGAATCCCATCCGTGCAGGGAAACAATTATGGTTTTTAAGCTTCAGTGGTTATCCTTTAATGAAGAGATATCTGGATTATCCACAGTGTGATCAAACAATGGTTGACGTTTCGAAAGCCAACGGGGATCCTTCTTCAAGACAAGATGATTAATTAAAAGTGAAAGAAGGATGTAGAGGAAAAGGCTTATATATAGATAAAAGAGGAGAAGAGGATTAATTTTTCTATCTTGAGCCAGCTGACATTCCCTCTGAGCCTTGAGAGAAGCTCTGGCATTGATGGTTTTCCACAGATCATAATTAATAGAATTAGCAAGCCTTAAATGCAGAGATAGAGCAGATTACCCAAGCCTATCCAAAGCAGCACGCGTCTACCTAATCTCACCCCGAATTAGATTAAAACTAAGCTTTCATACTCTGCCTCCCACAATAACTATTCCACAACAATGTGCGTAAAGGGAGCTTACACGAAAACAAATACTCTACCTCCCATAATAACTATTCCATAGCAATGTGCATAAAGGGAACTTACCTTGGTCGCCTATAGGTGACATTCAAATCTGGGAAAACGCAAGAAAGTCCTCCTCAACCATAGTGGCCATACTATTGCAATAAAAGGTGGAAATGATGAGGATAAGGGCAAGTATAGTCTTAGGGTTATGTCCTCCATTGTGGACCGTAGATTTGCGAAGAGTAATCTCCACCGTTGCCTCATATGCCCCGATGGTTTTGGAGACCACGTGAAGAGAGGATGGTGTCACATGGCCTCCGACAGATGGAAACCATAGAGTGAGAAATGTAATAAAAGGAAGGGCGGGTTCATAAATGCCTGTTGAGCTTTGTAATTAAGTTAATAAATGAGAAAAACATATGAACTAGGTTGGGACATCAATGTAGTTTAAAATCATACATTCATAAGAAATTCAAAGTTTAAGAATCATATATATAAATATATATTTAAAAGCAAAAGTAATACTAAATGGTTGGGAAACCATTATAGTCCAAACCTATTTATACATAAATATAACTTGAGGGTCTAGGATTACATTAGAAGGGGTAAATAAGAAATAGGTGTGATGATGATTAGTGAAGATAAAAAAAAAATTCCTAGTTCTTAGAGCCAAGATTTAACCCAGAAATTATTGCAACCTCCACCGAAATTAATTCCAAAAAATACAAGGGTACCATAGGAACATAATAAGAAGCACAAAGTTACATTGATAAACAAGTTGATGAACCAAACGAGTGACAAGAAAAAAAAAAAATTTGGGGACATGGCCCAGTTCACATGCATGGAGACAAGGTGGTATTTGGATTAATGGAAACATGGTGATATTCCATGAGAGACAAAAGTGTCCTTGGATAATAGAAACATGGTGATATGCCATGAGAGACAAATTTTTCTATGAATTAATGGAAACATGGTGATATTCCATAAGAGACAATGTGGTTTATGGATTAATGGAAACATGGTATACCATGAGAGACAAGGTGGTCTTTAGATTATTGTGATATCATGTATTGTGATATGTTATGTGTATATTTGTTTTTTTTGTGCATTTTCAAGTCTTAAGTAGGGGAATGGGAAAAACTATATTGTGTTATACGTGTGTTGTGTTGTACCATGTATATAAGTGTGTGTTGTTCAATGTGTTCAAGTGAGGTAGGTATGGGACTATCTGGACTTGTGTGTTGTTTTTATGTGTCTAGGACAGGAAAGTATGAGCCTATCTGGGCCTGTGTGTTGTGTATGTGCAAAAGTGTTTAGATAGGCATGGAATTTTCTGGGGCCTTTTATTGTGTATTTCCACACATAGGCAAGTATGGGACTTTCTGGGTCTACATAGGTGTGAAACAAAATTAAATTCCTATTGATAAAATACTACCTGGTTTTTTAGTTCCCATAATCATGAGATTGTGATTGGGCTTAAGTGTTAATTTTGAGGCCAATGAATCATGTAATAAATTTTAAATCAAAGAGAAGAGAAAGCACTGGATGCTTCCCAACGGGAAACCAATATAATGTTTGTATGTGGTAAAAGTGAGGATAAGGCACAAGATTCTTGTCGGTGGGGAACTAATCTGGTGTGTGTACGTGGTGAAAGTGAAGAGAAGGCACTGGACACTTGTCGACAAACAAAAAATCTGGTGTGTTTATGTGCTCAAAGTGAAGATATTGCATTGTATTCTCTCCTACGGGCAACCAATCTGGTGTATGTGTGTGGTTAAAGTGAATAGAAGGAATTGGGAGCTTTCCCAATTGGCTATTGATTGAGTGTATGTAAAGCAAGTGACAAGAATAAAACCATGATAAGTATTAATATTTCCTGACTTTTGAGATTTTGTTTTATGAATCTAAAGTCAATCATATGATCTATGATGGTTTGTTTTATGAGCTAACCTATCTTGCCATGATAGGAATTAAAGGATAATTCCAAGTTAACTTCATGAATGAACAGTTGGTGAGGTATGATTTAAAATTATTTTATTTCCTTAATTATGGAACTTATGGAGGCATTTGTGATATGATGTAGGAAATCATGAAATTTCCTAGTTGGGTGGATGAACTTGGCTACAAGATAAATAGTTGGAGTTGAAAGATATCAAATGTGCACTTGAATGTAGATTAAATATTTGAAGCAATGGGTCGTTGTGATACAATAACGCCAATGACGTAAATTGATTTCCATGAAGCATGTTATGACCCTTGTAATTGTGATAAGGTGGTACTACCTTGGTTTTCTACCCTTCCACAGCGAGGAATCCTTACCAAGGGATGGATCGCCCAAGGGACTAAGAAGCCAAGAAAGGTATCCCTGAACTTGGAAAGTGAGTGACTTCATGGAGAGGAGGGTTGCTGGATTTCTGGAGGGACTGAGATGGGAAGGGCCAAATATAAAATTTGGGTTTCTTGGTCATGACCATAATTGATTAGAATCATAAGCACATTGGGGTTATAATAGGAAGCAACGAGTCAAGAAATGTTCATTAATGGACCATAGTGTAAATAAATACAGTGTTGGAAATTGGAGGCATACTACTGTCCAAAACAAAGGAAAGAATCCAAGCCAAATTTGGTGTAGAAAAAGCACCAGGAAATTGCAAAGAGACACAAAAAGTGGCTAATATTATTAAAATTTTATTTTATAACTGTTAGTCGTTGGGAACATAACTGTGAATGTGTGACATTTAAATATATGTAAATGTTGTAAAGAGTTGTAAATATAAATCTCCAAAGATATTACATTGTTGTTTCACTATTTAGTGTATTTCCTCTATGTATATGTACATATGTACACCAAGGGCAGTGCTTCCTCAAGGGGGATGGGATCGTGACAACCCCACCCATGATGCTCTCATGAAATACATTTTAAATATTTCTGCAATATGTGAAATATGGAAAATAGGACTGAGTCAAAGGGACACAGATTCTAGAGATAGGGAGAGGTTACTTTCTTGGGATGTTGAATTTTCTTGTGCAGAGAAAGAAACCTAAATTGCAGAAAAACCATTAAAGGATGGTTGGCGCATGAATTCAAGGAATTGTTTCTGAAATCCAATGGGCTACAAAATAAATCACTCAAGGCAATCTTTCTCAAAAAACAACAAATAGGACAAGATATTTATGAAAGGGGCTACACATTACAGGAAAATAAGGACGCAACAATAAATTTTGGCTGAGAAGATGCCAAGGAAACAATAATAAGGGAGGAATAATCCCTATAAAACAAGGGAAATGACAACATCAGGAATTCATTGGAAGACAAGATAGAGGAGAACAAATAAATAAATGGATTCAAGCATCCAACAAAATTAATCATTACGAAACACATAAGAGAAGAGAAGAAAAAGAAGATAAGGGAAGGGGATTGGTTCTTTGGGTCCTTGGAGGCTATGGGTTGATACAAGGTTCGTGGAATCCTGTAACAACTTCGGTCCCTAAAGGCTCTGAGTTGGGATAGAATTTATGGATCGCAGTAACATCTTGGGTCCCTTGGATGTTGTGGGTTGAGATAGTAGACTCTGCAACCCTCTAACATCTTGTGAGAAGCCATCCCAAAGAAAAATTAATGGAATACCTTTTTGAATACTTGTGGTTATTGCATTATTGTTACAGTCGATTCCGGACTCCTTAGAAGGGGGTGAATCACAATGTGAGCACTTGGGGTGAGGTATAGCACCTTCAGACTCCCTGTGTTGACAAAACAAGTGGAATTCAATTGGTGGGATTGAGGGAGAGCCTCTAGAGTCCCTCTTTTAGTTGGAAGTTGGTACTCAAGTCCCTTAAGCGAGCATCCCCCTCATAATTTGGAGTCTGGCACGAGGGTGGCATCTACAAGTAAGTGTGGTTTCAACTATCTATGGTTGGGTGGAGAGTCCTTTTCCTAGACTTATTTTCCCTTAAAATTCAAAGATAAGTATCTTCTTATGCTTTTCTATATGTTGATGAATCATGATTATTTTTTTATTGTAATAGTTACGGATTTTGGGGTTGTTTTTGTGTTGTTAATGGTTGAACATGTGCTTACACCTGTGTGGGAATATGACAATGATGGAGATGTTAAATATATCTGTGTTTTTTATTACTCTAAAACGAATTATATTTTTAAATAAACTAAGTGTGAGATTTTGAACTGGAAATAAAATGTTGTGTGAATATCTTACTAGTGTTGATAAAAGAATATATGATGCACAACAGTGTAATAAACCACGTGACAATAATGACTAAGCTATAACGTTGAGTTGAACTTTTTTATGCATGAAACATTGAAATTATTTTAGTTCGAAAAATTTATGAAAATAATTTTTTTTGGGAATTTAATTCGAAATTAGGGTCCATATTAAGAGAATATTTTAGCAAATAATTTTCAAATAAATTTTATAAATAAAATTTGGAGGGACATACTTCAAGAAAAAAAATTCGGCGGAAAATTTTGGAGGGAAGTTTTGGGGGGATTTTTCATTGTTTCAGCTATATATTATCATTGGGAGAGAGATCATTTGCATCATTCAACATTTCATGTTTCATTTTTATGAATTCCTCTAATACTAAAGTTTCGTTTTATGAAGCATCAACATATTTGTCACGTAACAACTCTATTCATATTGATGAATATAACGAGAGAAGTAGTGACAAAATGAAAGATGAATGTTTTCAAATGAATATAGAGTCTAATTGTCCACTTATTCCTAATCCTATGGACTATGAGAGCAACAATGACGAATGGAAAGATGAAGAATTTCCAAAAACTAGAGACTCACAATTTCTACTTAGTCCTAATCCTAAGGACTTTGAGAGGAATAGTGATGAATGGCAGGATGCAAAATTTCAGTGGATAGAGAGTCACATTTGCCACTTAGTTCTAATCATAAGGAATATGAGAGAAATAGTGATGAATGTTCAGATGACAAATTTTCGATGGATAGAGAGTCACATTTTCCACTTAGAACTAATCGTAAAGACTATGAGAGAAATAGTGATGAATGGCACGATGCAAAATTTTCAGTGGATTGAGAGTCACATTTGCCACTTACTCCTAATCCTAAGATTATGAGAGAAATATTGATGAATGGAAGGAGGAAAAAAATTCAGTAAATAAAGCATCACATTTTAAAGTTACTCCTAACCCTATGGACTTTGAGAGCATCAATGATGAAGGGAAGGATGAAGAATTTCCAATAAATCAATATTGTCAATTTCCACTTTCTCCTAATCATATGGACTATGGGAGCAGTAGTGATGAAGGTCAAGATGAAGAATTTCCAGTAAATTGAGAGTCGCAATTTCCACATGCTCCTAATCCTATGGAATATGAGAGCAGCAGTGATGAACTGAAAGATAAATATGGTGAAGAATATCCTCCAATTCAGTATTTCAAAAGCACAGATGATGGTATTGAAAATTTTCATGTCGCCGAAGATGGTAATGAATATTTTTCAAACAATGTTGGTGGTGAATTTCCTAACTATATTGAAAATGATCATAGTAATAATAGCATTCCTCCTAATGATCATGGAAATGCTTCTTCAAAGAATGATGAAATGATAAATATGTTTTCCAACAAATATTGTTTCTAGGAGTAGATGTTACACGTCATTATGTCACCATGACATTTGAATATTCATATGGGTCTATCATCATCCATATCATGTTCCCTTAGAGGTCAAAAACACTAATGTTCTTGAATCAAGTCTTGGAAACTGGAGAAAAACTTTGTAAAACCCTAAAATTCTACCAGCACAGTTTTTCTAGCCTTTCCCTATGCATGTGCTAATGTTTCATCCATAAAATGCGGTGACTTCCACACTTTTTACCACTAAAACCTGTGCACCCCCGTGAAAATCAACTAAAGGAAAAAATTAAGTTCTAGAAGCCTAGTTCGTCGAATATTCTCCCAACTGGAAGCTTCTAGAGTCGCGATCAGTTCGATATTTATCCCTCCACTCATGGAGCTTATCCCTTGGTCCATGGAACTCAAATCCCTTCATGAGAGGAATCCATCCCCCTCTTTATGGAACTGAAACTACCTCCATTTTCCTATAAATTGAGCTCAAGTTTCAGGTTGAAGGGTAGACACATGTAAATACCAATGTGATTAGAGACTAATCTATATATTTTATAAGCTGAAGAGAGTTCATAGAGTGCATACTTTCTACACTAGTGAGTTTTTGTTGGCATGAGGAAGATCACACCCTTGTGTCCATAACTTCATGTCAATATTCTAAGAGAGGGAAGCTTATCAGACTGAAGGAGAATGATTGTTCAGGACCACGGGAGAAATATGTACAACATCAAGGCATCAGGTTGTAAAATTACTCTTTCTATTCAAGATAATAAATATGGATCTCTTTTTCTCATTTATTTGTTTCTGTGCTCATTGGAATAATGTCAATACTTAGACTCCTTGATCACTAATTTGGATTAGTATTTTTTTATTATTATATGTTGCAAATGCTTTGATTATTTGTCTTGTCTTTGATTGCAGGTTCTACTCATTGGAGAAGTGACAAGACAAAGGGCTGCATCAAACATTTGGATTTCAAGGTAGGGGCATTTCCTCTCTACTTTACTATTATAATGATCTTGAAATGAAATTAATCTAGAGGAAGAGGTATTCAAATGGATCTTTGTTTCTAGTTACTCATTGGAGTAATAGGGAGATCGCACTTGTTCGCAAGAGGGATCAATCCATGTAACAAATTGGAAACCATACTAGGGAACTAGAGCTTAGTTTTCTTTGTTTCTATTTAGTTTGAAATTTCAGTTTTTTTATTTTGACTTCTATGAGTCTAGTTGGGTATATAAATTTTAAGAATCCCTGAAAAATAAAGCTTGTTATTTATTTTTTTCAAGTTTTTCCTTGCCTGCACGGTTTTCGATAGAAAACAGTGCGGAAACTTGCACAAATTTTAGTTCAATTTAGTGCGCATGTGCATTGTATTCCACTGTAAATTGCGCACCCCCTAGAAATTTTTAAAAAAATTAAATTTCTTTTCTTTAGAGCCAGATAGCCTTATTCTTTAAGTTTTCCCTGATCCATCTTAGTTTTCAAATATGGTATGAGAACTCCCTTTCAAAAAAAATTGAGTTTTGTGTGATTTATCCTCCTATTTGCATTTTATAAGTGAAAGTTTACCTTGGTTTATTACTGCTCTGTGTGAAATATACCTTCATTTTCCTCAGCTTACTAGTATTATGATTTTCTTTTTTTTGAGCCATCAATATTGTTGCAAACCTTACTTTTATGAATATTTTTTCCCTATTCATTTTCAAACCCGAAAGAGCTTCTAGCTTATTGAAGCCTGATTCAACACCAAATCACTCTTGGATGATTTCATTTCTTCTTACTTGGATTACTTGGTTAGATTTTTCTACTTAGCTTAGTTGGTTGGATTTGTAAGGATGCAAATTTATAGGTTTCAAAGAAGTGTATATTGCGGTTTAAAATAACTGCACATTTTGTTGACACAGTTGAATTAGATGTGGTTTTGCTTGACATAATAGGTATTGTGTTGGGCAGTCCTTACTTGTATGATAGGAAAGCAATCTTCCATTGCCATGAGAACAAATACCATTTATTCAAATATGGCAAGGATTACATTGTTAGAGAACATCGGAAGAATACAAATATTTCTATGGTAAATGCTGGACATGTAAAGAGGCTGGTAAATTCAAGTAAGAATTTTGTTCTTCTAATGATTAAGCCTAAATCTGGTAATAGTCATGAATCATTTGAGGATTTTGATCCTACATTGAAATAAGATTTATATTATGTATTTGATGCACATCATGAGATGTTTGAGGAGCCAATAGGATTGCCTCCAAAAAAGGAGATTCAACATGAGATTCAATTGTAGCAAGATTGTCCTCTTCCAAACATCAGCATGTATTGCATGTTGATAATGGAGAATTCTGAAATAAAGAGGAAAATCAAGGAGATGCTAGACAAAGGACTCATAAGGCCAAGCACTTCGCCATGCGGTTCACCCATAGTCTTAATTCTGAAGAAATATGGGACTTGGCGCATGTGTATAGACTTCAGAGCTTTGAACAAGATAACAGTAAAGAATCGATACCCACTCCCAAGGATAGATGATTTTCTTGATCAGCTGAAAGAAGAATTTTTTTCACTAATTTAGATTTACGAAGTGGATATCATCAAGTAAGAATTGCTAAAAGTGACATATCGAAAACTGCATTCAAAACAAAATGAGGACTCTTTGATTGGTTGGTTATGTCATTTGGCTTGTGTAATGCACCAATGAATTTCATGCGTGTTATGGATAGTGTTTTGCCTCCATTTATTGATGACTTTGTGATTGTGAATTTAGATGACATATTAATTTTCAGAAAAACTTGTTTCTTAAGATGTCAAAGTGTGACTTTGGAAAGACTTCTTTCATTTATTTGGGACACATTGTAGGATCAGGTGAGTTGAGAATTGATGCTTCTAAAGTGGAAGCCATTGTGAATTGGCCCACACCCAAAACAGTAACCAAGGTAAGAAGTTTCTTAGGTGTAGCTCAGTATTGGAGAAAGTTTATTGCTAACTTTTCTGCCATCGTAGCTCCTATGCATGTAGTGAAAAGTGTGAAGAAAGGCTTCTAATGGGGAGGAAAACAACAAAAATATTTCGAAGCTTTAAAAAAAATTATCAATTCAACTCCATTCCTTGCATTACCGAATTTGAGACAGCCATTCGAGATACAAACTGATGCTAGTGATTATGCCATGGGTGCAGTTCTTTTGCAGCATGGTAAGCCTATCACTTTTCATTTGGGAAAAATTCAATGGCATTGTAACTGATTATCCTACATATGAAAAAGAGTGTATGCATTGGTACAAAGTGTCAACAAGTGGAAACACTACTTGATGGGTAAAGAGATGATTATACATACCGATGACCAACCATTATAGTACTTGCAGTCACAAAAAAAATTGCAGCAATCACGACATTTCAGGTGGATGGGATTTCTTCAATAGTTTCACTTGGTTATAAGGTACAAGAAAGGTATTTTCAATAAATTTTTTGATATGCTTTCAAGACTGATTATAAGTGCTTATACTTTACTTAAGAATGATTCTTTTGTACATGAGAGTTGCATATAACAATATGCAAATGATGTTGATTTTCAAAATGTGTATGCTAGTTTGAGTGAAGGGAATCGAGTTGAAGAAAATGATTATCACATGCATAACAATTTGTTGTTTCATTTGGGAAAACTGTGTATACCACAAGGAGAGAGGCTAAGTGTAATGAGAGAAGTTCATTCATCTCTTATAGCTGGACACTTTGGGGTAAGCAAAATAGTGGCGCATCTACAGAGGTATTTCTATTGGCCTCGCATGATAGATAGTGTGTCGTGTTTTATAAGAGGTTGTTCTATGTGTGCAACAAGCAAGCCTAGTAATAGGAAGCTTTGGTTGTACACGCCACTACCAGTACCATCAAGGCCATGGGAGAGTGTCTCCATGGACTTTGTTGGAGGTCTACCTATGTCAAGAAAAAAACATGATTATCTTTATGTAGTTGTGTATGGATTCAGTGAAATGTGTATAATTATGCCATGTAAGAAAACCATTATTGTTGAACAAACTACTGAACTTTATTTTCAACATGTATGGGTTCAATATTGATTGCCTACTTCTATTGTTAGTGACAGGGATTCTAGGTTCATTGGGAATTTTTGGTCCAATCTTTGGAGTATGATGGACACAAAGTTGAAAAAGAGTATTTCTTTTCATCCGCAAACTGATGGCCAAACTGAGGTGGTGAACATAACCGTTGTGCATATATTGAGAGGATATTGCAGCAAACATCCTAAGATGTGGGATGAGCAACTGCATTACATTCAACACGCTTACAACCGGGCAAAGCACTCTTCTACAAATACATCACCTTTTGAAGTATGCTTTGGGTATTTGCCAAAATATCCATTAGACTTCATCTTTGAGAAGGATGTTGCAATTCATGGGCATAGTGATATTGACAAGGCTCGAAATTTCATTGAGAAAATTCAGATTATACATCAATAAGTTCATGAACAGCTTGAGAAGAGTCAAAGAAAATACAAGGAGAGGCATGATAAACATAAAGTTGATCACAAGTTTCAAGAAGGAGATGAGGTATGGTTGCACATAAGAAAAGAAAGGATGCAAGGAGAAGGAAAAAAGCTCAAACCCATTTGCTATGGTCCATTCAAGATCATAAAGCAAGTTGGTAACAATGAATTTTAACTTGAATTGCCTTCATATATAAAAATGTATTCAGTTGTTAATGTTGAAAACTTACGTTTTTATGAGCCACCTTTGATCGATGATCAAGGAAGTGATGTTCAGTTGCCTTCTATTGAATATTTCTGCCAGAATTTCTGGATGAGCTCAAAGAAGATACAATTCTTGACAAGAGGACAAGAGCATCCAAGAGGGGCAGTATTGACTACCTTCGAGTTGGGCTCAAAGGCAGTAAGCCAAGTAAGGCAAAGTGGATGGAAGTTGGAAAGGTGATGGAGTTGTACCCTCATCACCTGAAAAGGTAATCAAGTCTTTTGGGGTCCAAAAGCTTCCCAATGGGGAGGTGTGATCAATTGTTCATAAATTTTTCTCAAAATTAAAAGTTACAGGATAGGGTTGAAACAAGGATGGTTGCGTAGATCTTATCTTCCTAATTCTGGCCTCGTGAATGGTTCGAAAAATCGATGTCGTATGAGGGACATATCGCATTCTGATTGATTTCCCAAACAACTAAATTTTGTGACAGGTTTGACTAGGATGCCCAGTCAGCATGCAGGTGCATAGTTAGCAAAAAAGGAATATCTCAAAGAATATTCCTTTTCTCAGAGCCAGTCAGAGGCTGACAAGTGCCACATTGTGTTTGGTTGGTTGATTGTACGTTTTATTTGTTGGACCAATGGGAGGGTGACAAGTGGCTAGCCCCAAGGCCACGATGTGTCCCCTGAGTAGTAGTGTAGAATTTAGGCTGAGGTCTGCAGGGTTCAACCTCGCGACCTCCGGCTTGCGCGCATATACCTCCACCAACCATGCTACATTTTTTGTTAATTATTTATGGTCACCAGTGCTATTTAAAGTTTAAAGTGGGGGTTGGGACTGCCGGTGGTCCCAACCTACCAACGGTCCAAGATATGTGGTCACATAACATTTACAACCAACCTCAACATCAAACCGTTAAGGCTATCCGATAGGAGTTATTTCAAACTATTTCATATTTCAAACTTGTGACATGGCAAGGTTTTTACAATGTTTTCTCTGATGGTTATGGTAACACAAAGTTAAATCTGACTTAAAATCTGGTTCACACAATTGTAACGTCAGCTTAATCCTATGGTTCCACTCGGTGTTAATGAAACCGTAGCGTTTCGGGGGTTGGCATGTGGCCACCCCCACTCCTTAACAATTAAACTTAAATGTTACAGTTTGGAAATGGTGGAGAATTAACAGAGCCATAAAACTTGCAGAAATTTCCAAATGTAACTGCAGTTAAGTGCAGTTCACCAAAATTGGTGGAGCTTTTCTAGGAGTTATTGGGAAAATGACTTGGAGGGTTTATTTTCTCCCAAATGGAGTGAATGAGCAGTCTATCTAGACTAATTGAAGTATTCTAGAGCCATTGGTGTAGAGAAAACAACCATTATAGAAATGTAAACACATGTATTTGCAAAATTTTGAGCATAATGAAAGAGGGACATGCCATTGGTGTTATGCCGAATTATGTTTTACGGATAAAACACATTCCCTAAATGTGGTTCTATTCATTTAGAACAACAGATCAAAGACTTTGTAGATACTTTTCCTTGTATTAAATAGACACATAGAAAGATGGAGAAACTTACTTGGAGTCCAAGCGTTTCCTATTCTCCTTCTATCGCTCTTGTTGTACTTCCAATCCAAGCTTGATCGCCAGACTAGTTCCTGCAAGTATAAACACTAAACATCAAAGAGATTGCAATATACATATTTCTATTTAATTTAATTAGTTAAATCAATGAAACAAGAAACATATACATCATCTAAGAATCCATAATATGAAAGATAGAATCTTATACAGATACATATGTGGGAAAGTAAACAACAATCTTTATTAATGGATAGAAGGAGGAGGTTACAACCAGCAATTGATTTGATGTCACCAACTCCAGTATCATCCAAGCCTCGTCACAATGAACATCTCTCCAGCAGCATTTCACTCAAATCAAACCCTCAATTGAGAATCCAGCATCATTTCTCTAACTAATTTATTCCTTTTTAAGCACTAGGATCTGTGCACAATTTATAGAACAGTTGAAGGTAGTTTCACAATCAATTACTTTCTAATAATAGGCCAGACATTTTTCCCAACTCAGAGGTGTTGAATGGACACATGGATTTAAAGTTTGACACATGTGAACTCTTCTAGAAGGCACTGGCTATGTGGATATTTCGGAACAATGAGAATTTCTCTCCCAATTGACCAACACACCCTTGAATGGAGGTAACTACATATGCAAAGTAGTTAGTCCCTTGAGAGGTTGCGTTGGTGAGCTCACAGGTGATATAACATGTACTTCAAATCTTGTAAACCTTGCAATGGAAGTCATGGATGATTTTTTCTTGTTCTTTGTCTTAGGGCATGTAGGAATTGAAATGATAGGGGATGATAGACCATATTCATTGGTTCTAGGGACTATGTCCAATTTAACCAAGTCATTGGAAATGGTGTCCAAATTGACCTATAAAAATTGGGAGCTGGACCAAAAAATGTAGCCAAGGAGGGGTGAATTGCTTCATCATGCCTGCTATATAAATGTTATGTGTGGTTTTATTTCTCTGTTATACACTGATGTTCAGTGTTATTTGCTCTTATTTTCATGCTTCTAATTCACTAAAATCACTTAAAATTCATGATTAAAATCCTCAATACTTAAGCAAACTATGGAGCAAGTATGCACATGTTGTATCACTGAAAAGACACTTAAAATAGAAAACTAATACAATCCTTTTAGATCAGTAATACAAACGGTAAACCTCAGATTAACCATTGTCGAGGAGCCTAGGGTCACTTGTCAGAAAACCTTGGATTTACCATGTCGATGAGCCTTCAATAGGATTGATCTTGATACTCTGCCCTTGCATGTATATCGGATCATATATTGTTCCCCCAGGTGCATTTGTCTTCGTTGGTGACCTTAGTGGCCATAATCTTTAGGATTTTTCCCAAGGTGATGGTGGAGGGAAGGTCCCACTGTACCTGGAGCAGACGTCAGCTAGACTCACTTGGACTTTATAGAGGGTACTCTTCACTTTGAGATGGCATAAGTGGAGGGACTTGCACCAGACTATTTCAGGGTAACTGTTCCAACTTCCAAGTTTGCCACATTAAACTTCTACGACGTTGGATTTCATCACCAACTAGTGTTTTTAGTGTGGAAACATATTGTTCATGCATGGTTTGTCTCTTATATTTTTTAGGTGTGTGTTCAAATTTCTTGTTTTATTAGCAGCCTTAGGTCTATTTTGTTGAAACAATTTTTGATTTCGTGTGTTAAACATTAACCGTGGTTGAATTACCGAGACACTCTCGTAGAATGCAAGGGAAACCCCATGAGTATACACCAATTCAATTAGAAAAGCTGAAATATGAAAGAGGTCAATAATCAGGAACCGGATCTACTAAACAAGAGGAAACATCAGTAATAATACATCCTGATTATGAAGTAAATCAACCTCAGACAAAATAACAACCTGAAATTTCAGAATTAATCACAGTTGAGTCTGAAACTGGTGAATTCTCAGATACTCAACTTATTGAACCTGAAATATCTGAACCTAAAACTGAATCTACTTCATCTTAGTCAACTTCGGAGTTCATAAACCGAACCCCTGGTTTCCCTCATTCACCTCAAGTGAAGCTTCACATTACTAAGAACCTTCCTCCTAGCCTGATCAACATTGAAGAGATTATTGACACGGAAGAAGAGATTGCAATTCCTTCACGTCAAGAATATTTAGATCTAAGGTATAGTGAACTGATTTATCCTTATAGTCCTTTTAAACAAGACCCTTGGAATCAACAATTAAAAAAATTCTACATAATACTGGTCTCAATTATTCACCATGCCACATTCCTTTTTACTCCATACCCAGAGATAGTTACTTGTCTTCATCAAGCATTTCAAGTGAGTCATCCATGTTTTCTTCATCACCAAAATTTTTTTTGTATGGTGATCCATCAGTTCCTGTTGGATACCATTCACTCTCTGGTACTTTCTCAAGAGCATCTCCCTCTTTTAAAACACTTACACAATCAAATGGTCTTAATGAATCTAATGCCAAAAATTTGACAATGGAGCAAGTTTATATGATGTCTGGAAATATTCCTTCACCTGACCCTCAAGGTAGAAATTTACCACTTTGGGGGCATTATACGCCTCAAGGAAAACCTCTTCAAGGGCAGTAACCTATGCCAGGGCAACAGCCACTTCAAGGGCATTACCCTATGCCAGGGCCACAACTACTTAAAGGGAAGTACCCTATGCCAAGGCCACAGCCTATTCAAGGACAGCAGCCTCCTCTAGGGTAGAAATTTTATCAAGAGAAACAATCCTTTCAAGGAGGTCAACCCTTTACTGGAAATTATCCAAAAAATTATCAAACTTACGTTCCAATACCTCAAACCGGTTATGGTCAACCTTACGCACCACAACCTTTAATGGGAGCTCCTTGTCCCATAGTTAATATAGAGTGGAACCCGTCGTTGAACCAACATAATTTGCAACCTAATGTGCAAGTACCTTATAATCAACCTGGTCAACCAACTGGTCAATTCAGTTATACCCAAGTCCAACAACCTGCCCAACCAACACTTCAAATTGAACCTTAAGTATTTGTACCTAGTAGTCAGCAAGCTGGTCTGAGTACGCCGAAAAATCCTATCCAATCTGCTGTGAAAACTTATGTTCAAAAACCAAGTACACCTATCCCTGGAGTTTCCCAAGTCCCTATGTCTACAACCCTTCAAATAACAACATCAACTATATCACAGGCAATCCCTCAAGTCAATGCTCATCAAACTAGACCTGTGGTTCAATCTACTATTCAAACCTCTGTAGGTCAACCTGGTGCAGCTAAAATTCCAACAAGCCAACCTTATATGCACCATTTTGTTTATCAACCTTTTTAAGGTAGTTTCAATATGGAGCAATACAACAAAATCCAGTCTACCAAACTCAACCATATCCTGGTTATACGTATCAGATACCATCTCAACCTCAATTTGGTATGGCTAACCCTGGATATCTCGGAAGTATTCCAATCCCATCTGCACAAGCTATTCCAGGATATCCTATATATCCTCCTCCAGGTACTACTATTGTTCCTCAAGGTTATTAGTTTGCTCAACAAGATCCTAACTGTCAGTCACCATTCATTGCAACTTTAGACTTTCCAGATTTGTCGTGCCTTATGAATGATCTTATTTATTATCTTCCATTTTGGCCGCCAATTCCGAATACTTTGCCCAGTGACATACCTAAGTTTGAAGGAAAATCAAGAGAAGACCCCTAAAATCATGTGATGAATTATCATCTTTGGTGTGCATCCAACTCTTTAATCGATGATTACATTTGATTGATACTTTTTCAAAGAACATTGATAGGCTTAGCTGCGAAGTGGTATATTGAATTACCATGTGCCTCTTTCAATAATTTCAACACATTAGCAACAAATTTCTTAACTCACTTTCAGTTTCTAGTATGTTATGACAATGGCGTGCAACTCTTAACTTCATTAAAACAGAGTACGTCTACATACATTTCAGATCACATACATGAATGGAGACGTAGATGACATTTAGTGAAATTTTTCATTCCAGATCAAATCTTGGCAGAATGGTTCATCAAATCATTACTTCCAAAGATCATTGAAGAGGTAGCCAAGGGAAGCGTTGTTACAAAAGAATAGGTCATAGCTCAAGCAAAATAATTATACCTTGTATATACACAGTCTTGTACTTTATACGAAAAAATTCTTGACTTTCCATGCCCAGGTCAAATTACTGCAACTCCTTCTGGTTCTCATTCTGCAGATGGTGCAATTGGTACAGTTAATGCTAACAAGAATAAGAAGAAGTCATACAAACCTACTTCTCCCATAATAACTTTACCAGATTCACCTAAAGGATATTCTTCCCTTGAAATTTCTGCTGACATTCATGTTGTAGATTCATCCACGACTAAAGCTAAAATTGGAAATAAGAATAAAGGAAAGAATAAAAATAAACAAAATACATCTCCTAAAGAGAAAACAGAAAAAAACGAACCAGCTAATGAAAAGCGAAAACCTTGTTATCCTTGTCTTATATGTGATGAGGATCACTATACTAAAGAATATCCACATTGGTCCGAGGTATCCAAATTTGTCAAAGGTTCACCCACACATGATGTCTTGAAGGATCCTTTTCCCACTCAAGATAGTAAAATGATTGTATCTTCTTCCAATTCATTTGCAGATATTTTAATGATGTCTTAGGTCATGGTTGTGACATGATCTTAGGACTATGGAACTAAGAGTCCTGTAACTAGTAAAGAGACTGAAAAATATATTCAAACACCAGTCATACCTCCTTCAGTTTCTGAACCACTTCAAATCAAGAAACCTAATCTTGATCTAGTGATTAAACCACCTGCTAAAGGTGTACCTTGAAATTCAGATTTCAATCCACATGCAAGAGCTGCTCAAAATTACAACATTATTGAAGACTTGGTGATATCCCCTTCACCAATGTTGGTCTTAGAAGTGCTACAATCATGTTCAGCACAAAGGAAATTACTATTATCAACTATCAGAGCTATTTATCATTAGGACTCAAACCTAATGGCCTTTGATCTTGAAAATTTTGTACCTAGACTCCCTCATCAGATGGCTTTTCAAATTCTCGTATTAGTCAAATCAAGATGAGTTTTTCGTACTGTAATTGATGAGGGGGCATCTACATGTATAATGTCATTAAATTGTTGGAAAACCCTTAGTTCTCCAACACTCAACCAATCATTGAATATCCTTAAAGCCTTTGATGGAAGAGGATTTCATCCATACAAAATACTCTAGGATCTACCTATAGAAGTAGAAGGAAAAACCGTTAATCCAGAGGTGGAAGTTGTTGATGCCCCTCTTGATTACAAACTTCTTTTGGGTCATAGTTGGTCTTACACCATGACTATTGTTGTTTCATCAGTATTTCAAGTAATCATGTTTCATCACAAAGGAAATATTGTTAAAATCAATCAGTTTCCATAATTTTCATCAAACCCTACTTCTACGGATAGCATCCAACATGTCGGAAAATACGAATATGTTGGTGTAGAATTAATGAAGGATTCCACTCTCATGGGAACTTTTTCTATACCCCCACACAACGTACCGTGAACAATTTCCAATATAAATATGATCTCATCAAGCACAATACCATTTGATGAAATATGGAATGTGCCTTCAAAATCAGAATTGGACTCTTTCAACGGCAAGATGCCTTTGAGCCTTTTTGAATTGGCATATGTAGTGGTACAATTGTATTCTGATACCCCATCAACTATTCCTGATCAAATGAATGTGATCAGTCAAGAATCATCTTCTCTATCGAGCTCAACCTTGACACCATTTTCGGATCCCTTTCAACATGTATTTGAAACTGATGAAAGTATTTGGGAAATTTTATCATCAGAATAATTACCATGGGATGATATACATCAGAGATCTTCGTTTTTGCCTGATCTTGATAAGCTTGGAAATTATTCTTCGTCTACTTTTACAATTGATCATGTCAAGGAACCACATAATCCCACATCGATTACACATTTGGATTCTGAGATAAATTTGGAAAATATTTCTACAACAATTCCTATTGACATATCAATTAAACCTCGAACTATTGAAAACATTCATATAGGTGCTTCTTGTTCGATGGAAGAGATTAACACTTACAAAGCCCTATTTCAATAATTCTGAGATATTTTTTCCTAGTCTTACGAAGAGATGCCAGGTATCAATCCTAAGATTTTAATTCATAAAATTAAGACATACCCGGATGCTAAGCCTGTTAGACAGATATTATGTCCAATACATCCACAGAAAGCTGCAGTAATCAAACCTAAAATTGAGAAGCTATTACAAGCAGGATTTATTTATCCAATTCCTTTGATAGATTGGGTGTTTAACATAGTTCCCGTTATGAAGAAACAAGGGACTATAATAGTATGTGTTGATTATCGAGATATTAATAAGGTGTGTCCAAAATACAACTATCCTACACCCTATATCGATAAAATTGTTGATGATTGTGCTGGAAACGAAATATTCTCATTTATGGATGGTTTTTCTGGCTACAATCAAATCAACATACTCCCTGTCGATCAACCTAAAACAACGTTTATATATCCTTGGGTCACATTTTCTTATTGCAAGCTACATTTTGGACTAAAAGATGCTGGTGCAAATTTTCAAAGAGCTATGTCTTATTCTTTTCATGATATCAAACATATTGTATAGCCTTATCTAGACAACTTACCTGCTCATTCTTTATGTAGAGAAGATCATCCTATGCACTTACAAGCTATCTTCATGAGATGTAGGCATTAAAAAATTCATTTGAATCCACACAAATGTGATTTTTGTGTACAATCAGGGTGATTACTTGGGTTCATCATTTTGAACGATGGCATTCGTATCGATTCTTCAAAGGTTGAGGCTATTATCAATTTACCTCCTCCTTCCACTCTTCACCAACTCCAAAGTTTGCAGGGGAAAGAAAATTTTTTATGTAGGTTTATCCCGAAATATGTGGAGTTAACAAAAGGTTTTACCTGATTGTTGAAACAAAATGCTCCTTTTATTTTGGATGATATTGCTGATAAATATTTTGATGCACTTAAAAATGCGTTGACCCATGCATCATTGTTGCATCCACCCAATTACCACCACGATTAATTTTTATACTTAGTTGCCTCTGATTCCACGATTGGAATGGTTTTGGATTAGGAGGATGATTCTCACATTGAACATGTGATCTATTACCTAAGTCAAAATCTCAACTCAATGGAAATCAAGTATTCGCATGTGGATAAATTGGCCTTGGAAGTAGTTCAAGTTGTCCAACGGTTTTTTCATTACATATTGTTTCGTAAAAAAATAGTGATATATAATTGCAACCCAATGATGTACATATTGAAAAAAAATTGCTCAGGGGAAAATAATCTAAATGGATTGTATTCCTGCAAGAGTTTGATTTGGAGTTCAAGAATTCCAAGTCAAAGAAATCACTAGTGTTTGTTGTGGCAGATAATCTTATCGTGGATGAATCTATGTTTCTCATCAGTAATTTAGATCCTTGGTATGGAGATATCATTATATATCTTCAGACCCAAACCTTTCTCTAGGAGCTTTCATGATTAAATCAACGAAGAATCTCATATTAATCCCAACAATATGATATTGTTGGGGACACTCTTTATTGTCATAGTGCATATTCTGTTTTTCGACGATGTATAAATCATGAAGATCCTGAAAGTGTTTTGAATGATTGCCACTCTGGAGTGTGTGGTGGTCATATGTCTGGGTTTTCCACAACCCAAAATATATTGCGCATTGGTTATTTTTGGCCGTCTTTATTCAAAGATTGTATCATCATGGTCTGAAAATGCCACAACTGCCAATTTTTTTATCGAAAGATGTGTGCACCTCCAGCTCCTCTTCAACCAATCATTTCTACAGGTCCTTTTGCAAAATGGGACATCGATTTCATTATATGTAACCCTCACTTGGCCGAGAGGCATGGGTATATTATTATCGTCGTAGATTACTTTACCAAATGGGCCAAGGTGATGCCTACATTTGCAGTTGATGGCAAACTGCATCTACATTCATATTCAATCATGTAATTTCTCGATTTGGTGTCCCTCAAGCTATTATTACATACCATGGGATCCATTTTTGAAATATTATGATGACCAAAATTTCTAATCAACTTGGCCTGCGCCATGATAATTCTACTCCATATTACACACATGCTAATGGTCAAGTTGATGTCGTCAACAAGGCTTTAACCACCATGATTAAATGGATTCTCGAAACTCATAAATCGAATTGGAATACCATGTTTTTTCTACATTATGGGCATACCATACCTCTGCAAAAACTACTACAGGGTTCACTCCTTTTCAACTTATTTATGGTTTAGAAGTTGTGTTACCCATTGAATGTAAAATACCATCACTAAAATTAGCCATTGAGTTGTTACCAGCTACCTCTGAAGAGGAGTAACGCTTTCTATACTTCGCACAATTAGATGAGACTTGACGCACCGCTACATTGGTTTTTGAAGCTAGGAAGAAACATGTGGAAGCTCATTATGATCAAAGTGTTAACCATCGCATTCATTTAAACCATGACCTAGTTTTAGTATATGATCAAGCTAACGACAAGCTAGGATCTGGTAAATTCGAACCGATGTGGCATGGTCCCTATTTTGTCAAGTATGTGCTTGCAAAAGGAGGCTATGAATTAATTGATTATGACAGAATCTCTTTAGATAAGCCCAGAAATGGTCTTTATCTTAAGAGATATTATGCTTGATTTTTCATGTGAAGATCTCCCTTGTACAATAGATATCTTTTAGAACAGTGTGCCTTAGATTAGTCAAGTGTGCCTAGAATAGTTTTTGCTATTACTACTATCACTTCTTATCTTGATTAGTCTTGATATTTTAGATGTCGACATCCCTTCAAACTTACATTGGTTTTTCTGATGGCGCCTTTTGTAGTACACAAAATATCTCTTCCGCAACTTGGGTTATCTATTCACCCATCGATGAGTTAGTTTCTATTCATGGGATATGCCTTGGTCAAACAACGAACAATATTGCAAAACATAGCACAGTCATTGATTTATTATCTGATGCCATTACATTTGGTATTCGACGTTTGATCATTATTTTGGATTTTCAACTCATTCTATTACATTTAAACATATTTTATGCAATTAGAAATATAGTGTTTTAAAGATTATTTTTGAAGTTTCATCTCTTGGAATGACAATTTGATTATATCGAATATCAACATATTTCAAGAAAGTTAAACACATTGGCTGATGCATTAGCTAATCAAGTTTTATATATACATATGCATCATTAACAAATTAAATCAAAACAACATTTAATCCATGTTGAACAAGATACTCAGAGAACGAAAGTAGTAATATCATTAGGATAGATAAGTTTTTGTTCAAAAAATATTATATTGGTTGTGATCATAGGTTCAAACAACTTATGATCTAAAATATACTGATACAAAAAAAAAAAAAATGTCAATCTACATTGACCATCAACAATCCATGAGGATGGTCATGATAATAAACTATAGCACATGCCACCTTGTGCAGAAATCTCCTGAGTGGGCCTGGAACACCAGTGATGTATCTCTTGAGCCTGAGAGGGATATCATCAGTTCTTGTCTCAAGAATATCAATGGTCAACCTCTCAAGGTTGTGCTTCATATCTACCAGGATATTTTTTGTGTTAGTCACCAATAATTTTTATCTTATCCAAAGATGACTAAGTTGACAATCCCATATTTCTAGAAACAATATTGCAGAAAAATTGTGAGTTCTAGAAATCTCACAGCCTTCATTATCCTAAGTCTATCAATTCACTGAATATCTTCACTTAAATCCTCCAAGTTATCCTGCCATCTCAAAAATAAATTGTTTTTAGGCTATGTTTCCCATTTTTTCACCTCCATCATATCTGTCCATTTTCACTCATTTTCACTTATCCAAACAATCATTTTCCCCCTACAAAAAAAGGGTTTCTTCCTTTCTCATTTACCCTCCATTCCTATAAAAAAACCATTTTTAAATCATTAAAACCCTTATAATGGTTTAAAAAACTCTCTTTTATCTATCGAAACCCTTTTTTAAGCTTTAAAAACCCACCTTTGGCCTAAAAATTCTCCTTTTTAACTTTGGGCTTTTTAAGAGCCTTTTTCTTAAAACCCTAGCCCCTTTCCCGTCATGAGACCAAGGCCCATAACCATGCACTAAAGACCTTGTCCGCTCTTCATCTCTGCCCCCGGTCACCTAACTCCTTCGTGAGACCACCCTTCTCGTACCTTATCCTTAGCCCCCTTCCCTTACCATTTACCTCACACCCTCACAGTTCATCGGAGTAATCCACACTGTCCATCGAATCGATCCAACGGTCACATGGGCACTTCTCAGTCTGCAATTCAAACCTTTGGTGCCCCCGTAGTTGACCAGCCTCACTACGAGAGATCTCAGATGAACGGCTGAGATTCACTGCGAAAGCACTAGCTAGGAAATTGCTCCATACCCCCCAGTCCCCCCGTAGTTAATCCCAACTGTCAATCTTCAATATCCAATGGCAACCATGGTTACCCCCTTCGCCTTTCACCCAGCCGTCCCTCATCTATTTTTGCGCCCCCCCCCCGGGCAATAGTTCTCGACCATCAATCCCATCAATCCGACGGCTCCTGCTAACCCACAAATATAAAACCTGCCTACCAAATCATAGGCCTAATCAGATTTAAAGGCCTGATTACTGAGTTTAATGGATTATACAAAGATAAAATTAGACCTAAAGAGCCTCGAATACATCAACAGAGGCATTTATTCATCCAAAAAATCTAACTGCCACCTGTGGCCTACTTTCTGTCCCAAAGGGAAAATTGGCAGTTATTACACAGTCAGAAGATATTTTAAGCTGTCAAAACAGTTAATGTAAAGATAAATATAGGCCTCAAAGTCAAAATTTTCACCTATTTTATCCTTATAAATTTAAGACAAAGTTATTAAACAGAGAATTAGTTACACACATGTTCCTACCTTATGCCTTTCATGGTTTTCAAGGTCAACGATGCATTTACTCTGTCATTAATAACATTTTTCACCCTAGAAGAGTTCCACCTCCTCATTTGTAGCATAAATAATGCATTTGAACTCATTGTATGTGGGCATTTGATGACTCTTTGAAGTAATACATAGTTCTGTTGAAGTTGAAATAAATTTGATGTTTTGGAACCTGTGGATGTTTTAACCTGTTTGTTGATGGAGAAAGCTCTGTCATTGGATCCCTAGGCTTGGTTGTTGGTGAAGTATTCTAATATGTTAATGTTTTCTCCTGTTTTCCATTCTGTTTCATCATTTCTTACTACAGTAGACTAAAAATTTTAAGCTAAGAAATGTCTCCTAGAAGCACCTTAGACCTGTTTACTCTCCACTGTTTTAATGTTTCTTCTGTTGAGGCATTTTAGAGAATTATTAATTTCTCTCTTGAACCCTTATGCTTGTTTATTTCAAAAATATTTCAATACATTTGGTCTCAAGAATGATTTATGGTTTTCCCTGCTTACTTGCTACCACTTGAAAATCGTTTCTTAAGTCTCCCTTTAAAGTACCATTGTTTACAGTCTGCCAAAGAGGCCTGTTTTGATCATACTCTTTGTTCTTGCTGAGATAATTGTTTTGAAGGTCTTTATAGCTGTCATCAAAGACGTTTAGGAGTTCCCTCTTCTATGAATGTAGTTATTTGTGATTCTTTTAGGTTTTCTTATCCTTGAAAGTGAAATCTTTGGATGAAATAGAGTGTTCCTCAACTCCTAGATTTTATTTGAAAAGTTTGTCTTGGAATTATTATTTGCTGAATCGTGATTTCTAGAATTTATGGTTAGCCCTGTCTATGGAATGCCTCTTCATGTTCAGATAATTTTTTAAGTTGCTTTGTTGAGAAGTACATACAATTAAGGATTCTTAATTGCCCTTAGTTCTACTTTTCATTCTAAACCTTTAATGTCCATTTCATCTCACCTGAAAGACTCTATAGATCCACTGGCCAAGTTATATTTGCCCTCTGATACCCCTGATCTGTTTACAAACTTGTTACAACTTCCACTTGACTCCATTTCCCAATGACTTAGAGATTTCCCTTTTCTATCTATGCTTCTTAGATCATCATGTCCCTCCAAAAAATCAAACAAAATCATGCTTAATAACTAGCCTAAAATCAACCTTTTACAAGAAAACAAGCTTACATCTTTGCAAACAATTGAGAGATCCCTCTCTGAGACTAGAAAGGCTAGGTCCTAGAGCTCTAAAGACTAGTTTTGATGTTGCCTTGTCATTTAGTATTCCAATCTGCTAAATCACAGGACCCCAACATAATGGCGATCATGGTGGGACTCCTGAGTACATATTAGCCTGACAAACTATTATAGGCTCTTTAGTCCTTTAATTACTACAGAATATTAGCTGATAGTCCATAGAGTAGACTCTATTTGTTTCACCACCTTAGCTAAGTGTTGAATCAGGTATAGGACACTCGCACAACCATAGAACTACAGAAAACTCAGAAAAACCCAAAACATTTCAGATTGGTTTTTAAATAAATCATTGGTGGTGGACCATAAAACATTTTACCTTCAGAAAAGCTAAAAATTTCCACCTGGAGACTCCACTAGCCCAGTAGCCCTATTACTCCTCTAGATCTCTGGATTTCCTTTAAACTGTGTTAACCAGCCTTGAGGAAGTTTAGAAACCTAGCCCCTATTATAGTGAGAGGAAAATTTTTGAAAAAATAGTCCTAAAACTTTAAACCTCTCTAAATTTTGGAAACTGAAATCTGGCTTCACATAGGGTCAACACCAGATCCCATCCAGATCCTAATCCTCCTACCATATTTGATAATCCATAAAGGATTTTGTGGCAAAATTCTAGATCTGGAAAACCAACTACTGATAGGACCATCCCAAGAACAAGATCTGTCCCTGAAAATCTCATAGTCTTGAAAGATCCTCACTTTGACTTACCTCACACAAAGAAAATATTTAGAAATAAATCTCAAAGTGATTTAAACCAAGCTGATTTTGAAACCACAGATTTGCAATAGAGCTTTAGCAGAGAAGCTTCACCTTCTACCCCACCTGATTCTCAGCTTCTTCATCATTTCAGCTCCTTCCATAAAAAATCTGCTCATCATCAGTTTGTTGGTCCAAGTGTTTCTTCCACTCCTGTACACACATACAATGTTCAAAGCACTCCAACTCAACCCACTTTACCTCTTGTAAATTCACTTCTTGTAAATCTCCCATTATTTCCTATCATGGCAGCATGGTATGCTCCACTAGTGTTACCACAACCTATGGTTCCCTTACCCAATGACTACCAATCCAAAATTCCCCATTTCATTGGAAATGAGCATACTACTGCCCAATAGCATGTAGATAAGATGAATGATGCTTTTGATTACATGGAAATAGAAGAAGAGACCATTAAGATGAGAATATTTTCCAAATTTTAGGAGGAGAAGCCAAAAAATGGTTTTAAAACCTAACCCCTAATAGCATAAATGACATCCCTTCTTTATATCAAACATTCATAAACAAATGGGAAATTAAGAAGAACCCTCTCCAAATCCTTTCAGGATATACCAACCTCGAAAGAAACATTGGGGAAAGTGTCCAAGATTATTGCACTAGATTCAATAGTGTTTATAATGCACTTCCCCCAGACATGAAACCTCCACTAGGCTTAGCATTGGCTAAATTTCCAGAGGGATTTGATCCTGAAATGGCCTACCAGCTAAGAGAAAGATACCCCTCAAATTTAGAAGATATGCAGAGGGGAGCCTTAAGTGTAGAAGCAAATCTGATTGAGAAAAGAGCTAGGTTAAAAGTAGAGAAAAGAGTTACATATAGGGATGATACAATGGCATCAACCTCAACATCAGATACTCAAATTGATAACTTAGTGAAGGTAATGAAGAGAATGCTTAAAAAGATAAATCTAAATGATAGAGTGCCTCTTAGAGAGAATCAAAACAACCCCCAAAACAGAAATATAAACCCAAATTTCAGAAGAGACCCTAATCAAGATAGGAAAAGAGATAATGACCAACAAATTAGACCTCCCTTCCAACATAATTATGTAGATCAAGAGGAGGAAAGGGAAATTTAAAGGTTGGAATAAAATCATGTAAACCTGATAGGCCCTAACAGTGAGACAGATTTTTTTCTCACTGAAGAAGAACAAGAATTCTTCTCCTCAAAACAAATTGCAAACAACCATGAAGATTCTAAAGATTATAGATTTGGATATGAAAATGCAATCATAGAGGTACACAAACAATATAATCTTAGAAGCAAAGGGAACCCAGATATTTATAATGACAAAAACATTAGTACTGTTGTTAGGAAAACTTCAGAAAATCAACATAAAAAAACAACCAGTAACACCAACACTGTGGCCAAGAAAACTGATCTAAATAAAGACAAAAGCAGCCAGCAAAGGGTTGAACAAAGTTGTCCTAGTACTTCTACTACTGACCTTAATAAATCTGTCCCAAATAATAGTCCAAATAAAGTTCAGCAAATTAGGATTGTTGAAAGAGTTGTAAATGACAAAACATATGTAAATATGTCAAGAACAATAGTTCCTTTCAGCCTTGAAGGGGAAATTTACAAGATCAAAATCACCATACCCTTATTTTAACTAGTAACTTAGGATGTATATAAGAACCAAGTTTTGAAAGCTTTGAATATAGGCAGTGACACTGACACTTTAAACTTGACAGATGATAAACCATAATTATTATTTGGTCCTGAAGTTGAAGGAAAATACCAAGAAGGGGATGTCCCTCCCTTCTATGTCAGCCTGAATATACATGAGAAGATCTTACACAATGACATGCTAGACTCAAGTGCTTCACACAATCTTATGCCCAAAGTAGTAATGGAAAGCCTAGGCTTAGAAATTACTAAACCATATAAGGACCTATATTCCTTTGATTCAAGTAGGGTCAAATTCTTAAGCCTAATCAAATATTTGTGTGTCACCTTGGCACAAATTCCTGCTAAGAGTCTAGTAATGGATATAGTAGTGGTTTAAATTCCCCCTAAGTATGGCATGCTTCTATCTAGATCATGGGGAGCCAAACTACAAGGGAGCCTTCAAATGGATATGTCTTATGCCACCATCCCGGTGTTTAACCAAACTAGAAGATTATACAGGAAATCCCACATGAAATACATGGTGAGTAACATATATAGACCAAAAAATTCTCCTATTTACTCCATCCATTCAAATTTGGATTCCTTTATCTTATATAATGAAGATGAAATCAGCCAACAAGAAAAGGAAAACAAAGAAGAATTTAGTCTACCAGAACAGTCAAATCTACCATCAACTCAAGAAAAGAACAGTTCAGACTTTAGCAGCGTTGAACAGCAGAAAGAAAAAGAAAATGAGATTGAAATACCTTGGAAAATAAACTTTGATGGCTCTTGTAGCAAATTAAGTTTAGGGGTTGGTGTATGGATATAGAACACAAACAAAGGATTTTCCTATAAACTGGATTTTCCATGCACAAATAACATTGATGAATATGAAGTCCTCCTTATTGGCCTACACTTACTCAAAGATTTAGGAGCTAAAAGAATATCAGTACAAGGGGATTCTAAGCTAATTATTAGATAGATTAAAGGGGATTATTCAACCAAAAACCCCAAACTCAGAGAATATAGAAATGCTACCCTTGATATCCTAAAAACCTTTGAAAAATATGAACTCATTTTCATCCCAAGAGCTCAAAATAATCTAGTAAATGAACTTGCCTTTGCTGCTAGTAATTTCCAAATACCACAGATAAATGAACAACTCAATATAAAGGTAAAAAACAGGCCTGCAATACCTGACAATGAATATTATTGGCAAGTGTTTGAAGGAGACAAACACATAGATGATTTTCTGCAATCAAAGAATGACTTTTCCATACCAACACCTGCTTCAAGTTATGAGGAAAACGGTTTAAATGAAGAACAAATCCCTGAAACAAAGCTGTCCTTTTATGTTGATATAAGCCATTTTGAAAATCCTTTAAGAGTAGAAATAGTTGACAATATAGATAAAAAAGACCTGGAATTTTTACAATGTAAAAATGATACAATTCCAAGAGGTCTTGCACCATTAGAACAATTGTTTGACTTCAATGATGTAGCCAAAGAACCAAAAATGGAGCCTATAGAAACAAACATAGAAGAACATAACATAGGCAGCCTAGCAGAACCCAAAATGATCAAGCTATCCAGCACTCTTCCAGCTATCAAACAACAATACATAGAAATTTTCAAAGAATTTAGAGATGTGTTTGCATGGGGATACAAGGATCTAAAATCATATGATACCAGCATCATTCAACACAAAATCCTCTTAAGGAAAATCAGAAACCTTTCAAACAAAAACTCAAAAGGATAAACCCTATTTTATTGCCTTTAGTTGAGAAAGATATTAAGAAAATGTATGATGCTGGGATCATAGTTCCCCTCAGATATTCAGAATGGGTTTCCAACTTAGTATCTGTTAGGAAAAAGACTGGGGAAATTAGGCTCTGCATTGATTTTAGAAATATAAATAGAGCCTCCCTTAAAGATAACTATCCCTTGCCAAAAATGGATCATATACTTCAAAGGGTAGTTGGGTCTAAAATAATTTCACTGTTGGATGGGTTTTCAGGTTACAATCAGGTTTTAGTACTCCCAAGTGATCAACATAAGACTTATTTTACTACACCTTGGGGTACATTCATGTATGTCAAAATGCCATTTGGTTTGATGAATGTAGGGGCCACCTTCCAAAGCACCATGGATATAGCCTTCTCAAAAGACATATGCTATTTTATTATCATATACCTTGATGACATTACTGTTTTCTCCAAAACTGATGAGGAACATTTGATTCATTTAAAGAAAGTTTTTGAGAAATGTAGAAAATATGGCTTATATTTGAATCCCAAAAAGACACTTTTTTGTCTCCAAGAAGGAAAGCTTCTTGGCCACATAATTTCTGAAGAGGGAATCAAAGTAGACCCTAAAAGGATTGATGGCATATTGAAAATCAACCATCCTAGAAACCTCAAAGAATTACAATCTTTCATTGGGAAGATAAATTTTTTAAAGAGATTCATCCCCAACCTTACTGAGCTATTAAGAAATATCACAAACATGCTTAAGAAAGAAATAGGTGTTAAATGGAAAATACAAGCTAAACAATCATTTGAACTAGTGAAACAAGCTCTTACTCAAACACCGGTTCTTATAAGTCCTGATTTCACCAAAGATTTCTACATCTTTTATTTTCATCTGAACATACAATAGCTGCAGTATTACTACAGAAGAACACCATGGGGCAAGAACAACCAATATCCTTTTTTAGTAGGTCCTTAAGATATGCTCCACTCAAATATAACATCATGGAGAAACAATTCTTAGCTTTGGTAAAAGCATTGAAAGACTTTACAGTCTATATTTTGCATTCTCATATCATTACTTTTGTCCCACACACAGTTTTCAAGGATATTCTAAGTCAAGACCCTGATGGTAAAAGGCGAAAATGGATTGTTATTATTTTAGAATATGACTTAGAAATCAGGCCCACCAAACTAATCAAAGGGTAGGGATTAGAAAAACTCATGGCTGAGTCAAACTTCCAAGCACTAGATATGAATATGGTTGATATTTTGGAAGAAACAGAAGAATTCGCAGCTCCATTTATTGAAGAAACATTTGTGAATTCACCTTGGTATGCTGATATCGTATATGTGCTACTTAGCTAAACACCCCTCCTTCTCTATCCAAAACTAAAGCTAGATTTTTAAAACAGAAGGCTTTAAATTAGTACATATTAGATGGGGTTTTATATTGGAAAAATGTTGTTGGAATATTTCTTAAATGTTTTCCTGAGATTGATGCAGGAAAAATCATGCATGAACTGCATGAGGGAGAATGTGGATGACATCTGTACTGGAAGACTACAACAAATAAAATCCTCAGATCTGGTTACTATTGGCCCACCCTTTTCCCATACACTCAAAAACTTGTCATGTCTTGCCATAAGTGTCAATTTTTTTATGTCAAGAAAACTCCTTCCTTTACCCTTAAATCCCATCAATGTTGAGGCTCCCTTTCAACAATGGGGCTTGGACTTCATTGGGGAAATTCACCCATCTTCATCATCCCAACATAAGTGGATCCTCACTGCCACTGATTATTTTACCAAGTGGATAGAAGCCATACCTTCTAGGAATGCTATTGACTTTGTCATTATCAAGTTCCTTGAAACCAACATACTATCCAGATTTGATTGTCCTAGAAAAATTATCACAGACAATGTTGCTACCTTCAAATCTAAAATAATGATTGACTTTTGTCATAAATATCATATTACTTTGGGTCATTCCACTGCCTACTATCCTCAAGGAAATGGATTAGCTGAATCCTCCAAAAAAAGCCTTGTCAATACTATCAAAAATTTTTTGGAGAAAAATTAGAAATCATGGCATAGTAAGCTTATTCATGCTTTATGTCCTGATAGATTAACCACCAAAAAGTTAATAAATATGTCCCCCTATCAGCTGGTTTATGGCACGGATGCAGTCTTCCCAACATCTTTACGAGTTCCTATCATAAAACTCCTTTAAGAAGTACAAACTGAAGAAAATGATATGCAGAGAAGGATCAATCGGACCATTCATTTACACCAGTCCAGAGAGGAAGTGTACAAGAGAACAGAAACAGTCCAAGAGAGTATCAAGAAATTATTTGACAAAAGGACTAAAGAAAATAATTTCCAAGTTGGAAATATAGTTCTAAAGTGGGATTCTAGAAGGGAAGAAAAGGCAAAACATGGCAAATTTGAGAATTTGTGGAAAGGGCCCTACATCATTCATTCCATCAGGGGTCATAATGCATTCTTTCTGCAAGAGATGAATGGAGAAGATTTATTTGGAGGTCCTGTCAATGGCAGGATGCTTAAGCACTACTTTTGTTAAGAGTCCTAAATTCAAAGTTTTTATTCATTGTACATAACCCAATTGAAAATAAATCATGAAAAATACAAAAAAATAAAAAAACAGAAAAAGAAAAGAGGGCAGATTCAAAAGAGGTACAACCCCATACCAAAAATAGGAAAAATCTGAAACTGTGCAAGTCTAAATGCCACTGCTTGAAAAAGGAAGTATTATTTAGTTATACATCCTAAATCATGACTAAGTAAATTTCAATTTTGTGTTGATAGGTTAGTGAAAACAGATTTTCCAAATAGTGTAATCCTGGCTGATCAGTAGAATAGATTAGGATAGAGAAAGAATGGTTCTAACAAGCTTAAAATATTAACCAAGAAAAGAAAAGAGAAATGGCTCCAAAAAGATCAAACTTGAGCCAAAGAAAGAAATAAGGATGTTTTTAATTTTCAGATCTTAAGCCTTCACATTTTTTTTTAATTTTCTGCAAATAAAGTCTATCTGCAGCTTGTACATACAACCATAGACACCATAGCAAATCAGACAGTCTAATCCTGATTTGACTATGTTTAAATTTTTTTTCTTAGAAATAGAGAATAAAATCTGTCAAACAGCCTAATCTTGATAGATAGATAGTTAGGTAGAGAAATAAAGAGTTCAACGGTTTAATCTGGACTCTTGGAAGAAATAAGGATAGGATTAGATTGTTTATTTTTGTTTTCAAAAATAAAATGTCAAAGAGTCTGCTAGTTCAAATGCACTCAAAGGAAGAAGAAAAAATGCTAGGACAAGTGGGATTGGGTAGGTAGAGATGTTGTTTAAAAGATTTTTCATGTTGCAGATCAGTGAAGAATTATCAAAATGCAAAGAAAATCAGCAAGAAAACAAAGAAATTTTTCCCAATGGATAAAGCACTGATCTATTGAAACTTAGAGATTTCATAAGCTGAGGTTCTGGACACCTAAAAGGAAAGTTGTCCTCCCCAAGTGGAGCCATTGTTAGTCATCAATAATTTTGATCTTATCCAAAGATGACTAAGTTGAAAATTCCAGATTTCTAGAAACAATATTGCAGAAACATTGTGAGTTCTAGAAATCTCACAACCTTCATTATCCTAAGTCTATCAATTCACTGAATATCTTCACTTAAATCCTCCAAGTTATCCTACCATCTCAAAAAGAAATTGTTTCCAGGCTGTGTTTCCCATTTTTTCACCTCCATCATATCTGCCCATTTTCACTCATTTTCACTTTTCCAAACAGTCATTTTCCCCCTGCAAAAAAGGTTTTCTTCCTTTCTCATTTACCCTCCATTCCTCTAAAAAACCATTTTTAAATCATTAAAAACCCTTATAATGGTTTAAAAACCTCTCTTTTATCTATCATAACCCTTTTTTAAGCTTTAAAAACCCACCTTTGGCCTAAAAACGCTCCTTCTTAAATTTGGGCTTTTTAAGCGCCTTTTGCTTAAAACCCTAGCCCTTTTCCCATCATGATACCAAGGCCCGTAACAATGCGGTAAAGACCTTGGCCCCTCTTCATCTCCGCCCCCAGTCACCTTACTCCTTCATGAGACCACCCTTCTCACACCTTGTCCTTATCCCCCTTCCCTTACCATTTACCTCACACCCTCACGGTTCATCGGAGTAATCCACATCATCCATCAACTCGATCCAACGGTCGCGTGGGCACTACTTGTTCCGCAATTCAAACCTTTGGTGCCCACACAGTTGACCAGCCTCACTACGGGAGATCTCAGAAGAACGACTAAGATTCACTGCGGAAGCACTGGCCAGGAAATTTCTCCGTACCCCCCAGTCCCCCCGCAGTTAATCCCAGTCGTCGATCTTCGAGATCCAACGGCAACCATGCTTTCCCCCTTTGCCTTTCACCCAGCCATCCCTCATCTATTTTCTCCCCCCCATGATAGTTCTTGACCATCGATCCCATTAATTCAACGGCTCCTACTAACCCACAAATCTGAAACCTACCAAATCAGATGCCTAATCAGAGTTAAAGGCCTGATTACTGATTTTAATTTATTAAACAAAGATAAAATTAGACCTAAAGAGCCTCAAATACATCAACAGAGGCAGTTATTCATCCGAAAAATATAACTGCCACTTGTGGCCTACTTTCTATCCCAAAGGGCAAATTGGAAGTTATTACAGGGTCAGAAGATATTTTAAGTTGTCAAGACAGTTAATGTAAAGATAAATATAGGCCTCAAACTAAAAATTTTCACCTATTTTATCCTTAGAAAGTTAAGACAAACTTATTAAACAGAGAAGTAGTTGCACACATGTTCCTACCTTACGCCTTGCATAGTTTTCAAGGTCAGGGATGCATTTACTCTGTCATTAATAACATTTTTCACCCTAGAAGAGTTCCACCTCCTCATTTGCAGCATAAATACTGCATTTGAACTCATTGTATGTGGGCATTTGATGACTCTTTGAAGTAATACATAGTTCCGTTGAAGTTGAAAGAAATTTGATGTTTTGGAACCTGTGGATGTTTTAACATGTTTGTTGATGGAGAAAGCTCTGTCATTGGATCCCTGGGCTTGGATGTTGGTGAAGTATTCTAATCTATTAATGTTTTTTCCTATTTTCCATTATGTTTCATCATTTCTTACTACATTAGAGTAAAAAGTTTAGGCTAAGAAATGTCTCCTAGAAGCACCTTAGACTTGTTTACTCTCCACTGTTTTATGTTTTCTTCTGTTGAGGCATTCTAGAGAATTCTTAATTGCTTTCTTGAACCTTTATGCTTGTTTATTTCAGAAATATTTCAATACATTTGGTCTCAAGAATGATTTATGGTATTCCCTGCTTACTTGCTACCACTTGAAAATTGTTTCTGAAATCTCCCTTTAAAGTACCATTGTTTATAGTCTGCCAAAGAGGTCTGTTTTGATCATACCCTTTGTTCTTGCTGAGATAATTGTTTTGAAGGTATTTATAGCTGTAATCAAAGATGTTTAGGAGTTCCCTCTTCTATGAATGCGGTTATTTGTGAATATTTTATGTTTTCTTATCCTTGAAAGTGAAATCTTTGGATGAAATAGAGCGTTCCTCGACTCCTAGAGTTTATTTGAAAAGTTTGTCTTGGAATTATTATTTGTTGAAGTGTGATTTCAAGAATTTATGGTTAGCCCTGTCTATGGAATGGCTCTTCATGTTTAGATAATGTTTTAAGTCCCTTTGTTGAGAAGTACATACAATTAAGGATTCTTAATTGCCCTTAGTTCTACTTTTCATTCTAAACCTTTAATTTCCATTTCATCTCACCTGAAAGACTCTGTAGATCCACTGGCCAGGTTAGATTTTCCCTCTGATACCCCTGATCTATTTACAAACTTGTTAAAACTTCCACTTGACTCCATTTCCCAATGACTTAGAGATTTCCCTTTTCTATCTATGCTTCTTAGATCATCATGTCCCACCAAACAATCAAACAAACTCATGCTTAATAACTAGCCTAAAATCAACCTTTTACAAGAAAACAAGCTTACATCTTTGCAAACAATTGAGATATCCCTCTCTGAGACTAGGAAGGCTAGGTCCCTAGAGCTCTAAATATTTATTTTGATGTTGCCTTTTCATTTAGTATGCCAATCTGCTAAATCACATGACCCCAACATGTTGCATTATCGTGTGGAGGTGCTACGAGTTGTGCCTCTCACCTGTCAAAGAGACGAAGTGTTGTTGGTCATGTCAGACAAACATTTTCATTTAAAATTTCTGTCAGTATTGGATGATAAAAAATCAAATAAAAATTAGATTAAAAACTTCAAAATTATTCACTAACCTTTCTCATCCCATTGTGCCCCTAGAGGCAAGGATGTTTCAGGATTACCTCTATAGTCCATTCCCGCATAAGGAAAATCTTCAATAGTGAAGACCTGGTTCCTGAGCCACATGAAATAAGCCAGAGTGAACCGAACTATTGAACCACCCTCACCACCATGGCAAGCCATCAGCACTACCCATTGCACCATTCGAGGTTTCTAAGGACTTCCAGGATCCATGGAATCAGTTGAGCAGCAAGAAGTGGAATTCTCGCTAGAGAAAATGAGATAAGAATGGCACCATATCCCAAGTTTTTTAACTTCCCATTTTTTTCTCTGGTCAATCAGCCCTTCATATTGGCCAATACTCCTTCACTCCAATTGAATATTGTCCCTCGGAAACACTCAGCTGCATTTTTCATTTGTGATTTGGTAGCCACATGAGGAGCTGCACTCCCGCATAACCTGGTCACTGTGAATGCTATGATTTTAAGCTCCAGTTGCAAGATGTTTTTGATGTCTATGCAACTGTCCTTCAACTCTGAATTATTGCTACAATAATGAGCCTTATAGCTGGTAGTGGGAAGACCTCCTTATCTAGTCCCAAATAAGGAAATGTTTCTCCCTCTCCAAGGTAATCCGATAAGGAAGTATATGTCTTCAGGCTCAATCTCAAGCCGGTGGTCACCAATGACGAAAAATTGATCTTGTGCATCCCATGCATTCACAAGCCAAGTCATTAGCTCAACGTGTGCCTTCATTCCCTGAATAGACTAGAACTTTTACAACACACAGTTTTTCAATACACGCATGGTTTCTTGATCATCCATGGCTTCATTATCTATGAGCTCATGTTCTCATTCCCGACATTCTAGCATGATTAAAAAACCTACAAATCAATAAATTAAAAAATTAAAATTATTTGGAGGAAACTTGAACCATTTTTTATGAAGCAATATAATTTTTCAAAAAGTTCATGGCACTTGCACAGGTTCTATGTGCAGACAGTGCGAACGTCCGCAAGCGCTCCATGCAAAACCCGTGGCGGCTCGATTATTTTTATTTTAAAAAATCATCAGGGTGCGTGGTTATCATATGGAGAACCCACGTACCACCGAAGGCAGATTTTGAAACATATTTTTCTCCTAAAAAATGAAATAAAATCTTAAAACAAGAAATGAAATGGATGAAAACATAGCTAAGGATGATGTGGATTACCTAGTTCTGACGGTTTGGGAAATGAACGGTCAGTTATTATTTTATTTTTTTACTTTTGAAAGTTCAAATCTAAATATTTTTAATTTAAAAGTAGTTATTTGTAATATTTTGATTTTTTGCGCAGGATATAGGATTTTTGGTGAAAAGAATTATTTTGACATCGAGTATAATTTTATCACTTTTTCGGGCTCTGTAAAAATATGAAAAAGTGAAACCCTGGAGTCCTCTTTTAAGCCCTTTTCAGAGTCTCAAAACATGAAAAGATCGCTGAGTACTTGACTATTCAAACTCGTTAAAGTAAATGAATAATCATCCATTTAGTATAAGTATACTCCTTTTTCGAACTAAACTGGACTAATTACGAAAAAGGTATACGTTGACTAATCATGGTCAATAGAATTCTCTCCTTCATTATTTTATCCTTTTCCAGGTCCAAGAGACTAAATTTACAAAAAATAATAACCGTGGAGTTTACTTATTTTTTTCTTCTGACTCCCTAAAACTGATAAATGGTGAGTTATTACTATATTGGACTCGTTAAATTTAACAATAAAGGACTTGTCGATCACAACAGGACCGAACCACTCCTTCTTAGGGTTTGATTTTAATACTAAGATGGACTAATCCGAAGGATGAGCTTACACAAACAAGAAAATTTTATCCTCCTCAAGCTTGACAAAAATAAAGAGCTACTTTCCAGTAATGCTGGGGGAAAAAGAGAGAAAAAAGAATCCAATTGTCATCCTTATTTACAAAGAAGCATGCCACTCTTGAACACAAAAATTTGTCACACTTGTACCTGGGTTGGGCAATTCTTTGTCTAACAGTTAATTGAACCACATTGAAATTCTTTAGCCCGTTTCTAGGTATTAGATTTAGGTCAAATGAGGCTAAGCCATCTACAATGTCGTTATGTGTTCAAGAGAAAGTTCAATAAACCATTCATTGAAAAAAATTGTCTCCATTCATGTTGACCATGCCTGAGTCGGTCCTTACAAAAAATTTCTTCAAAACTTGATCTAATGGTTTCATGTCGTAGGCTTTCCTATGAAAGATCACTTTCTATCGACATCGGCTCATTATCTAGAAAGTTGATCTAGAATCCTATCAATACCTTGGGATATGCATGCCCTAATGGCAGGTTTCTCGCCTTCGACGATAGGTTGCATAATTGACCTTCGATCAAATGATTCTATGAGTGTTTTACTGAAAATCATTCATTCACACTTCATATATTGTAATGGAGTACTTTGAGAACCATTGTCATTATTGGTGGTTTCTCTCACACTTGTTAACGGTTCATATCATTTAATAGTAATCAAGTGGTTTCTACCATGTTCGACTGCGACACAATCAATCGCATGGATAGATTCATGCTAGTTCGGGAAGCGGAAATCAAGACCCTGGATCTAGTTTCTACCATCTAGTATGTGAGGAGTTTTATTATTCTTGATACAATAGACAACTTATGATAGATGGTTGCATCCATAATGTCTCTACTTTTGATGTAATATTGAAACCATATATGTACCATAACATTTAGTTATTTTTTATCTGAGTATGGGAATTCCTACCTCAACGATGATATATATATTTGCATTGAATGTTTTTACGGGTTTTGGACTGGTGTCTCTAATCCAATCCTCAGAATGATAAAGAACTTCACTCTTCGGAATAATCTCAGACTTCCACTTTAGGGGGGAATCTATTACATGTCATTTTGTCACCATGACATTTGACTGTTCATATGGGTCTATCACTATCCATATCATATTCCCTTAGAGGTAAAAAAAACTAATGTTCCTGAATCAAGTCTTGGAAATTGGAAAAAAGCTTTGTAAAACCATAAAATTCTACCTGCACGATTTTTCTAGCCTTTCCCTGCACATGTGCTGATGTTCTATCCATAAACTGCGGCAAATCCTGCACGTTTTACCACTAAAACCTGCGCACCCCCGTGAAAATCAAGTAAAAGAAAAAATTAAGTTCTAGAAGCCTAGTTGGTCGAATATTCTCCCAACTAGAAGCTTCTAGAGTTGCGATCAGTTCGAGCTTTATCGCTCCACTCATGGATCTTATCCTTTGGTCCATGGAACTCAATTCCCTTCATTAGAGGAATTCATCCCCCTCTTCATGGAACTGAAACTACCTCCATTTTCCTATAAATTTAGCTAAAGTTTTAGGTTGGAGGGTAGACACATGTAAATAGCAATGTGATTAGAGACTAATATATATAGTTTCTAAGTTGAAGAGATTTCATAGAATGCATACTTTCTACACTAGTGAGTTGTTGTTGGCATAAGGAACATCACACCCTTGTGTCCATAACTTCATGCTAGTATTATAAGAGAGGAAGGCTTATCAGACTAAAGGAGAATGATTGTTTAGGACCCCGGGAGAAATCTGTACAACATCAAGGTATCAGGTTGTAAGATTACTCTTTCTATTCAAGATAATACATATGGATCTCTTTTTCTCATTACTTTGTTTCTATGCTTATTGGAATAATTTCAAAGGCTTTGACTGCTTGATCACTAAGTTGGATTAGTAATTTTTTATTATTATATGCTGCAGATGCTTTGATTATTTGTCTTGTCTTTGATTGCAAGTGCTACTCATTGGAGAACTAATTTTGAGCGACGGGACAAAGGGCTACATCAAACATTTGGATTTCAAGGTAAGGGCATTTTCTCTTTTCTTTACTATTATAATGATCTTGAAATTAAATTAATCTAGATGAAGAGGTATTCTAATGGATCTTTGTTTCTATTTACAAGCTGGAGTACTAAGGAGATCGCTCTTGTCTGCAAGAGGGATTAATCCATGTAATAGTAGGAGTAGACCTTTTCGTATCAATCCAATATTTTCTAGTTATACAAGGGGTAGAGTAGTATATCTCACGAGAAGAAGTTCTATCAATGAGATCATTTCAAGTGACTGGTGTAAAATGGATTTCTTGAAACATATGGATTTAAAATTTTGTTTAGAGAAAAGGAAGAGCTATTTCTGAATAAATAAAGGCATACAAAATTCATATTTAGTGTGGTGCATGCAATCTACAATGGAAGATTGTGATTATCATATTGGGTCTTTATTACTCTGTATAAAGGCTTTCAAAATGATTCATTTAATTGGAAATTTTTATCTATCAAGAATCCAAGATAATTTGGAAAATGATCCTACATATTATTTAGAAGTTTGTCATAAACAAGAGTTTGGGCCACTAGAAAACACTGCAATGTCATGGCTGCAAGACTTCTTTTAAAAACGTGGAGAGTGTATGCCAAATAGAGATACAATACATATTCTAGATAATTTCTCAAGATGAGAAATCTACAACTTATATAAGGAATATGCAGAAGGTGTTGAATGAAATGGTCATTTTATTAAATATCAATATTTAGTGCAGATATGGAGGAGAGAATTCAACAATGTTCGTATTCCTAAGAGGACAAGGATGGGGGTTTTTGATAGTCTAATTTGATATACCATTTCACAGACGAACGGATCGAGTGATTGAGAAGAGTTGAGTCATGGAAACCTAGGGTTTCCCTCTCCCTTGCAGCAGGCGCTAAAAAAGCTCCTGATCCCCCCCATCTGTCTCTCTAAGCACGTTCACCTTCGCACTCATAGGATTAATGGTATGGCAGCAAATACAAGGGGGTGGAAATGATACCCCCCCCCCCCACTAATGGAGGCACTGACGATTCAGTCAATAATAGCAAAACTGGTTAGACTGAAATGCCTCAGAGCAATCCGACAGGCCCTGGAAGGCCTGGAGAGATCCTTGCAATTCCAACAAATAACGCACATGGCAGAAATGAACAACGCAATGCTTCATCCTCCACTTGTATCGCAATAGCACCCAAGTGGCCCGAGATCCATTTCCCATCTAAAAGGACCAATGGCAAGATACAACATATGCATGATCACACCCTCATTGGGAATTTCATAGGCTTTTGGCCTGTAGAGAAAGCCCTCTATGGTTGGATAAATGTTAAATGGAAGCCCAAAGGCCAAGTCACTCTCCAGCTTGGACCCAAAGGATTCTTCAACATAATCTTCACATGCCTTGAGGAAAAAAACAGAGTTATGGATGGGGGCCCATACTTCTTTAACGTAGGAGGCATGTTCCTTAGGGATTGGATCAAACTCTTTAACCCTGACAAAGAGGATTTCAACTAGGCGCCGGTATGGATCCGTCTCTACTCCCTTCCGCAGGAATACTGGGAAGAAATCACCCTCAAATAAATTGGCAACAGCCTAGGATCCTTCATCAAGATCATCGAGGAAACTAAACATAACTGCTATACTGCTTATGCCAAGATCTGTGTCTACATGCATCTCGCCAAAGATCTCTCAGACTCGATATGTCTTTTTCATGATGATTTTGAGTGGATTCAAACTATTGATTATGAGTACGTTCCCTTTTGTTGTCACAAATTCCACAAGCATGGCCATCTTTTCAGGGATTTCCCTCTTAATATCCCCTCTAAGCCATCCTCTGGCCCTAACCCCTCTGACATGAATGGCTTCACCAAAGTCTCATCCCGTAAACGGCATGCAAAAAAAACTATCCCAATCCCAACCCCTCTCAACCCTCCATAAGCAATAGCTTTCACCTTCTAGCCAACCGAAACCTGGAGAAGGAGCCCCCTACTACCTTCCATGGCAACCCCCCCCCCCCCCCCCTCCATTGACCCCCCCAACATACCCTCTACATATAGCGTGAACCCTTCTCAAAGCGCTAAACCCTCGGATAAAAATCAGCAAGATAAGACTTAAGGACCCAAGAAGAAAGACAAGAAAAAGGAGATCTCGCCCTTAGCCTCCATCTAGACCCAAAATCCACCCCTAAAGCCTAATTCTAATATAGAAATTGACTCAACATATCACCCCGCAGAAGGAATCTCAAGAGCAAGGGAAGAATCAGACCCCTATCATCTATATGGATGAAGAACCAGAATTCATAGACTTTGGAGATCTGGATATCACTGGCCTTGAAATTTCTTGTAAAACTAAGGAATTCCACACCATACCAACCAGACAAATCGACAGCCTAGAGGATGCTCTTCTCAAAGCTCATCTTCTAAAAGGAAGCAAGCAACTGGGCATTCAGGGAGAACACATTCCTCGGGAAACTATCAACATAATCAGAGAATCCAAGAAAAGAGGCAGACCCACAAATCTGCAAAGACTGATTTTAAGGTCCTTCCCCACCATTCTAAATGATGAAGCTCACTTCATGGAACATTAGAGGGACCAATAGCCCCCAAAGTTTCGTATGATAAAAAATAGAATCTGGCATGATAACCCATCCATCTTCTTCATGCAGGAAACCAAATTCTCCAACACCACCTTTCATTCTATCCTTTCTAGGCTCTAGCCTAGCTGTAATAAAATAGTTGTCGATGCCCTTGGTGCCTATGGGGGGCTTGCCATTGCTGGGAACCCTTCCATCATATCCCTCTCGGACCCCCATGCATCTCTCAACTTCATCCAAGCTTCCTTCCATCTATTAGGCACCAGCATCCAAGGTCATCTCACCAATGTCTACTTCCCCCAAGCCTCTGCTCGTAAAATATAGCTCTTAGATGACATAGCCTCCCTCAATGCCTCATGAGATCACCCTCTCTAGATTCTGGGAGGCGACTTCAACATGATCACCAGCCTCAATGAAAAGCGTAGAGGCCGCATGCACATGGATAATGACACCACCACTTTAAGGACCTCATTCTTCATAATTAGCTAATCGATTTTCATGTGTCTAATGGGCTTCACACTTGGAACAACCACAGAAGAGGTTCCCAGCAGATTTCTTCCTTCCTAGACCACTTTCTCATCTCAGATGCCTTAATTCAATTGAGGGGAGACATATTTTCCACCATCCTACCAGCAGCAGGGTCTGATCATTGGCACATCCAGTTGCAGTGGATGCGTCCTGGCAGAGTTCAAAACAAACCATTCAGGTTTGAGAAATTCTGGCTTCCCCACCCAGGATTCAAAGAAATGGTCATTGAATGGTGACACATTATCATCCCCCGTGAAGGTTCCAAGATGTACAAAATTCAACAAAAGCTAAGGATTTTAAAATCCAGATTAAAGCACTAGAATCAGACCTCCTTTGGCAACATCTTCCAAAGCCAAAGGGACTTGGATACTCAGATGGCCACCCTCCAACAAACTTTCATCTCGAAAGGACGCACAGAGGACTTGGACTGCCAGGAACAATGTGTCAAGAACCAAATAGAAGAAAGAGGAGTGCAGGAAGAGATTTTATGGAAGAAAAAATCCAGAATCTGTTGGCTCAAAGAGGGGGAGAAGAATACTAAAATTTTTGACCACTCTACTATCCAATGAAGATGACCAATGAAAACTTGATCCTAAAAAATGATCAAGGCATCAATATTGAAACTCATGAGGACATAGAACAATAAATCATCAACTATTTCAAGGATACCCTTGTGGAACCACCGGTGGATAGACATGATGCCATTAAAAACATCACTCAGCACATCCCAACTATCATAATGAATGATCATAATCAAATGCTTTTGAAACCTATTCAACTGCAGGAATTGGATCAAGATATGGCTCAAATAAAGGTTGGGAAGGCCCCTGGGCTAGATGGCTTCACTACCAATTTCGTCCACTTATTCTGGGAATACATCAAGATGGAAATTTTGGAAATGGTGGAGGAATCCCAAAGTATGCACTAGATTCTCCTTGCCCTCAATGCCACTTTCCTCACTCTTATCCCTAAGGAGGAGCATGCTACCACTCCGAGAAAATAAAGGCGCATTTCCCTTTGCAACATCATGTACAAGCTCATTTCCAAAGTGATTGCCAATTGTCTCAAACCTCTGCTGCCCCTCTTAATCTCCCCAGAGAAAACTAGCTATGTAGAGGGAAGAAAAAATCTTGATGGCATCATTATCACTCATGAGGTTACACACTCTCTAAATACCTGCAAAATCCCAGGTATGCTCCTCAAGATTGACCTTTCCAAAGCTTTTGATAAACTCAGCTGGAACTACATCCACCAAATGTTACTTGCCTTTAGCTTCAGTCCTACCTGGATTCGCTGAATCATGAGCCTGCTCTCCTCCCCCATCTTCTCAATTTTTCTTTATGGCTCTCCCTCCCCTCCCTTTACAGCCTCCAGAGGTATCCTTCAAGGTGATCCCCTTTCTCCTTTTCTCTTTTCTTGATGGTTGAAGGGCTTGGAAAACTCATCACTCATTATGTCAGATCTGGCTCTCTCAAAGGGTTGCGCATTCATCACTGTCCTCCTATTTCCCACTATAAATTTGTTGCTGACAACATGATCTTTGGTCATCCTTCCATTCAGGAAGCCAAATCCTTCAAAGCTATTCTGAACTGCTTCTCCCTTGTTGTTGACCCTACTGTTAATAATGTAAAATATCAAATTTTCTTCTTCAATACTCCCATCCTCACCTAGCGCAACATTTCCAGAATTATGGGGTTCTCCATCTCCTCTCTCCCTTCAAAATATCTGCACCCCCCCCCCCCCCCCCATTGACTCAGCCATAAAGCATGCCTCTTGGAATGATCTCTTGGATAAATTTGAAAACAAGCTTTCCCTATGGACCCATCATGCTCTCAACTTAGCTAGACACCTGGTCCTCATTAAGTCTGTGATATAGTCTATACCTCTTTACCTCTTTCCAGTCTTGGCCACCCCCAAGTGGGTCCTCAAATCCATCAAAAACCTTCAAAGAAACTTCCTGTGGGGAGCTAAGAAATATCACTGAAAATGGGCGCTAGTCAAGTGGCATGATGTTTGCGTCCCTAAAAATTCAGGCAAACTAGGGCTCAAAGATCCTCAACACATCAATGCAATAATGGGAGTAAAAATATGGTGGCACTGGATCTCCAATCCTGAAATCCCATGGGCACATCTTTGGCTCTCCAAATATGCAAATAATTGGCTAGTAAGGGATCTAATTCACCTCGACATTGAGATAGACATCTCCCTCATATGGAAAGAAGCCAAACAACACAGGGCTATCATTCGGGACCACAGCTTCTGGGAGGTACGATCAGGATCTCAGACTAAGTTATGGGAGGATCCTTGGTAGTAGATGCCCAAACTAGCTTCTCTTTTCCCCAATTCAGATTGGCATGATATCCTAATCAATCAGGAGAATCCACAAATCAAGTACTTCTGGAATCCTCATATTACTTTGAACTTTCAACAGTGGCTTCCAGCTGACCATCTGCAAGAGGATCGAGGGCTTAAACTCACTGAGGACATCAACCAAGAACTGCTCAAAAGGAAAAATTTCTTTACAGAAGGGGATGACATTGTGCGGTGGGGATACACTTCTCGAGGCACCTTCACCACCAAAGAAGCATACCTCTTGCTCCTCCCCAATCCTCATACTCCCCAAGATTCCATCTGGACCCAAATTTGGCACCCCAGAATCTGGCACAAAATCTCCACTTTCCTCTGGCTTCTCAGCAAAATACACATCCTCACCTATGATAACCTACTCAAAAAGGAATCATCGATCCTTCACGATGTCCGAACTATGGTAATGAGGAAGAAAACATTGAGCACCTATTCAACTCGTGCACTATTTTTAATATTCTATGGGACAAAGCGGCGTTTCTCAATAGAAGATCAAATATAAACAAAGGTGACATTCTCAATACTATTCGAACCTGGCCTTCTACCCCCTTCCTCAAAAATCTGCTCAAATCCCTATGGATCATCCTCCCTGGGCATATTCTTTGGACTATCTAGAAGGAACACAACTGTCGAATATTTTGGGATAAATCCACCCCTCCTGACATCCTATGGACCACCATTTGCAGTAACCTTCAGGAATCCCTCGCACTTCAAAGATGAAAGGACTATGATCTCCCTTCTCACCCCCGAGAAAAAATCGTCTGGACAAATTGGAATCTCTCACTTCACTCACATCCGATATTTGAGCCCCCTTCAAACCATCATCCCAACTCTCCTAACACTTGGTCCCCCCCTCCTCCTGGCCTCTTCAAGCTCAAATTTTATGGTGCCTACAAGGGCAATCGTGGGGATGTAGGTTTTGGAGGGATTTTCAGAAATTCGAAAGGAGAGGCCCTACTGATCTACTTCGGCTCCATTGTTTGGGATACCAAGAATTCAACTGAGCTAGAAGGGATTTTTCAATATCTCCTCCTTACTCAAGAGAAAAAATTCTTCCCCTTGGAAATTTAAGGGGACTCCCAAATCATCATCGACATATCCGATTGTCTTCAAGCTAGATCTTCAGCCTCGAAATTCAACATGAGTTGGAGATTAGCAGCTCGTTTCAAGCTCCTTGGGCATTGGCTCCTTATCCACGCAGTTGTCACCTTCAAACACATCAGAAGAATTGCCAATGTAGTGGCAGACCTCTTAGCCAACAAAGGAGTTACTCATGACGCCTCCCTTACAACTAGTCAACTCCACACTCTTGATGATGAAGCCCTTAAAAATGACTCCACTCTCCTGGTGCACAATGATCTTCGCCCCCAGATATGGGTGCCCAACATTGACAATATGGGCCACTTAGATGCCATGTGGTAGGGCACTTGTCTGCCCCACGCGCCTACACATGGTCGCTCGCCCGTTGATAAATGCATAAGCATGCCTTCCTTTATTACCACCCTTGCTGGCTTTCATGCGACGTCCTTCGGCTGTTGTGCATTAACTTGGCCTCGTCCTACATCAATGGCTCTTAAATCTTCCATCCGCGCTCCTATTACACCCATCTGGCTTTCCTTCAGGCTCTTTGTGTTTTCCTCCAACATTTCCTCTTCTCCCTCAGCTCCCAACTCTGCTCATTCTTGGTGTGATTGTCCCTCTATGAAGTTTCATCGTGGGTGCTCCCCTGCTACTACTGAGAGCATCCCCTCCCTGTCTCGAGCCCCATCCACCCTGCTCATCATGCCAAGGGATCACAGAATGCATTGTCATTGTGCAAGCGAGTGTGGCCTCCTGTCTAGACCTCCATTGTCGATGGCTATGGGAAGGGAAGTGAACCTCTCCGTGGATTGGGAAGAGCTGAGTTTTCTTGACCTTGTCAAGCTCTCCACCCAATTGTCTCTTCACCTCCCAACTCCCACGTCTGAATCCTCAGGTCTTTGCCCTAAAGAGCGCCCTTAAAAATCCACAATTCAATTTGTTCCTGTCTCCATTCCCCACAAAATGAAAGCTATACATGTACAAAGTGCTTCCAATAGTAGCCATCGCTCCATCAGTGCCACAGCCTCTTGCAGCGGTTGTGGATCCAATAGTGATGAGGATGGCAAGGAAGACGACACCAGCTTGCATGCAACCTCCTCCAACATGCCAGCTGGCCAAGATTTTCTTTTGCCTCCATCTTTTGTCCATGTGCCGAAAAGGGAGGAGGACGAGTCTTTTTATGCTTGTAGGATCATGGAAGAAGCTCCTAGCCCTCCTGAGAAGAATGATGGCCTTCCCTAAGTGCAAGTGCTAGGTTCTCACCTCTAACTCCAGCTTTCTTTTGGCATTATCTAGTTTGCTAATGTTTTGGAACCTTTTACTATTAAGTTACAGTTTCAGTCTCAAAACTAGATATGTTGGTTTCCCATCTTGGGAAGCTCTTAATATTCTCTACTCATGGACTAGTTTCCCCACCTAAGGCAGTCCTTATTTTGCTGTTAAAATTTTGATACTTCCCTCTAGAATTGGCTTGCCAATTACGGAGGACAAGAATTGTATTTATTTTCCATGTATAATATAATAGAAGTAGACTAAATTAGAAAAAAAAAAGGATGGGGTTTTTCAATACATGTGCTTCTCTAAAATAAAAAAGGGATAAATGTCAAGGAGTAGAAAGAGGTAAGCATTCATAACATTATTCTTTTAAATTGTATAGTGATCAACTATGAAAATGTATTTATTAATACATTTATTTTATGTTATGTGTAGATTCCATTGTTAAATCCCTTCAAGAGCATCGTGAACAACAAAAAATTGAAAGGAAAAAGGTGTACAAGCATCGGAAGAAGTGTTATGATAATCCAAATAAATATTTGGGTTTGATAATTGATGGTATGGACCAGAAGAAAACACTTCTACCACATTTTGTTCGCACACCCAAAAATTTGCAGGAGGAAAATTTTATTTAGTGTCACTTGGTCGGTTGTATGGTCTTCAATGGGAAAATTTCACCAAGAGTTTACTTCATAGCTCCAAATATTCATAATAATGGAAATATGACAATAATCATAATTCATGATGTTCTTTCTCATTGGGGTGGTAATCTTTCTGAAATTTTTCATCTACAATTAGACAACACTTGTCGTGAAAACAAAAATCATCTTGTTTTTTGAGATCTAAACATGCCTGTTGAATTGAGAATTTTTCATAAGGTGAAGGTTGGTTTACTTCTTATTGGGAACACTCACAACCATATTTATCAGATGTTCATTCGTTTTTCAATAACATTGAAGAGGAAGAATGTTGGTAGCATGCCATCATTAATTGAATGTATTAAGAAATCATATATGCCAAAGCCTATTCTTCATGTGTTAGAAGAAATTGTTGACATGCGAAGGTTTATTCTTGGATCGCATGGTGAAGATAAATGCATTGAACAACTTAATCACATTGGATTCCAACATCAATTTCGTATCAAACAACTTGATGGGAAAACACTTATATGGGGAAAGAAATATTCAGCAACTACAGAATGGGCGCCATCATCAAGTTTGGAATTTTTTCGTCAAATATATTATTATTACAATAATTTGGTTAAGTTCATAATCCACGAAGGCAAAAGAGAGAGATATATTATTCTGAATGTCTAGAAGAAATTAAATAAAACAATTAGATATTCTTATGAGTACTTTTATGTTGATGATTTAGTTTAGTGGGAGTCATTTGATCAGAGTGATATCCTTTCAAGACCAGCAATTGAAGATATGTTTTTGAAGACTCCATTTATTTTTCCACAAAATGTGTCAAATGAACAGGAGGAAACAAACATTCTTGAACAACAACAATCACACAGTATTATTAATTCTACATAGGTGGAGGAAAGAGAAATGTATATTGGTTCCAAAAGATCTCATGCACAACATGAAACCATGGAAGACCTCGATAGGTGTTCCGTACAGGATATTAAGTAGGGTTTCATGATCGCAGTCTTAGCAAATGAAGATCCACATCTCTATCCATTCTCAGTTGACAAGGTTATAAAGGTGATTACATAAAATGAGGATTTTATAGGTGTTGAAGTACATTGGTATGCCACAAACACACACCCATTAAATGGTGTGTACAAACCAGAGATGGTAATTGATAAAAAAATTGGTGGAAAGATAAAAAGAAAGGGTACAAATATAAATTTTCGTTGCACAGACCTCTTAAAATTGGAGGAATTTGACATACTTGTTTATGACTTCAATTTAACAAAGAGAGGAACTCTTCACTCCAGGACGATAGAGATTCTTAAGAGGTTGCTACCATAAGAAACAATTTTGAGATGGCAGTCTGTTGAACCCAATTGTAGATCTAGAATAATTTTGAAACCTCAAGTGTTGCGCATGCATGTTGACTCAGATGGAGCACTAGTTGATGAAAGAGAAGAATATGGACCATCTTCATCTGCATCCAGTCATTCATCTAAAAATGTGAATTCTGATGGTGTGCAAGAAAATATCAATGATTTTGAATAATTGTGTAAGAAAATTGATATAAATGGTTTTTTCATTGAGAAATTTAAATGATATTTTAACTTCCCTATGATCTTACATGAATTTATGAGTCATTTTTATGTTTTTTGGATTATACATTTTAATTATGATGAATTTGTTTCTCTAAAATATTCGCAATGCAGCAATAACTTGGAGAAATAATTTACGTTTCACTGGGTTATTTTAGTCATATAATTTTTTCATAATATGATGGTTGAAATATGTTGAAAAGTTAATATTTTTAAATTCTATGGGTGAAAAATTGTGAAATTTATTTTATCTTTGACAATATGGTTGAAAACAATTATAACTTTAGGGATTGTTAGTGCCATGATATTATATGTTAAATGACATGTATACAAATTATTAGAATTTTAATGTGTTTAAAATCTCATTATTTTATATTTAACGTCATTACTAAAAATATGTTGAAATTGTACCCGAAAAATAAAAATGGTATTCTAGCACTAACCATTGTGTGTTTTTTCCATTTATTTGGCACATAAAAATTGGTTTTACTGCCATTTTTCAAAAATGTTGCAAATTAACCCTGAAAAAATATAACCTCATTCTGGAATACACACTTCGTTTTTGGGTTGTTTTTCATGTTTTTTGGGATTTTTTTTGCTAGAGTTCTCGCTTTCAGTTTATAGTTCCCGTTTCAAAGTTTACAGTGTTTTGTTCTTGTAAACCCACTTGGATCTAATTAGTTTGGTATCAAATTGAGGTTCCATTGTTGAAAAATGTAACTATTGTCGGTCTTCATAATTTTATTTGAGTGATTATGTAATGTATTTATCAAAAGAAAGAAAAAAAATTATTATGCAATAAAAATACTTATTATGCATGGGTTTCATGCTTTTTTATTTTATTTTTATGTCAAATCCTCCATTGTAGGATTCTAGGGTTTGTTTCAAGAGGAATTTTCCTTGCCATTATGTAAAAGACTCTTCTTGGGCTTTATCATTCAAGAAAGAAATTTATTTTAGTGTCAAATAAGTAATTTAGGTATCCTCCACCAAGTCAACCTCAACCTGGACAAGTCAGCCTCATTGGGAGACAAAAAAAACTATATAAAGGAAATAATTCTACCTCATTTAAAGTACATTCTAAAAATTTTGATTTGCAGTTGTTGGAGAAGGAAAAAGGGTGTGAAAATTTTGGAATAAGGTGAAAAGCCCTAGTGAAGAAGAGGAAACCATAGCAAATAAGTTTGGACATTGTTTTCTCTCTTGTAATTCACACATGCGAAATTCTGGAGCTACAAGAAGGTTGAAGTTGCATGGTTGTAGTAGGGCCAAAATTATGATGTTCGAAGGCTGAAATTTTGGGTTATTGCTTGGATGAAGCTCGTAGACAAGAAGAAACTACCGAAGTTTTCATAATCATCTTGGAAGGTTGACTTGGTGGATGAGGAAGGTCTTTTTCTCAGTTCCAAGGTATTAGATTGTCCAAAGTTTTTTTTGAATCTGCTACTGAAAGAGTTTGACTAGGTTTTCCCCTATATAGGGGTTTTAGTTCTGGTTCAGCTCCTATATCTAGTTTCATTGATATTCATGTTTTGATTTGATGATTTCTTGATGAAAAGAAGATAAAAAAATAACATGAAGGAAAATTAATAAGAATACAAGAATATCCCAAGTAATTATCAATATAAGAGCATATTTCTTCCTTTATAATTTTTTTAAATGTTATCAGAGGTAAGGTTAAGGAGGAAAGAAAAAGGAAGCTTAAAGGTTTATTAAAACCATGGTTAAAAAGGAAGTAATAGAAGAATATCATTAAGAAAATGATCATATAAGAAGAAAAACCTATTATCTATATCAAGTAAAGGACACATTATAAAATGTATGGCATCCTTTATGAAGACAAAAAATAATTGAGAATGAGGCTCCAACTACAATGCATGGAAAAAGAGTATGGATCTTGTTCTTGCAAAGCATAAATTTTTGGGTTTTTTCTAAGGAAAAGTTAAGAAACCTACAATTGATCCACGTAATAAAAAGTACTTGAAAACTAACATCTTGGTCATCAATTTAATAATAGATGGAGTGAAGTATAATCTATTCCCATACATATCTAATATATATTCTACATAAGAAATGTATGATTCCATCTCCAAGTTGCTTACCATCAAGAAAATTGATAAGATAGATAGTCCCAAGAATGAACTAACAATAATGAAGATGAGAAAATATGATATTGTATCATCATATTTTGTAGGCATATCTATAATAACAGATGAATGCATGTTATTGATGAAGTTGTACCAGAGAAAGAACCTGTGATTGCTACACTACTACATCTACCAAAATAGTGGATCTCTTTTGCACGAGTAATTAGCAGTTGAAAATACACACCAGCATTTGAAAAAATGTAGAATGTATGCAGTCAAGAAGAATCTTTCATTTCACTAGTAAGTGACAAAAAGGAATATGAAGAAAACAAAACTTCAAATTCCCATTGTTCTCATCACAAGAAGAATATAGTATAGAATAATTTCAAAGGATGAAAGAAGAATGTTTATCTATCAAATATTGAATGATACAATTGTCATAAGATGGGACACTATTAAAGTCAATGGGCTCAAAATCAAATAAATAATAAGAGAGAAAGAGAACATGAAAACATTTTCAATTTAGCCCCACCTAAGAAAAACAATACTGAAGAATCCAAATTCAAAGACTTATTTGCTAATGTCTCTTAAGGATACTATCCCTTTCATATCCTTCTACTTTAAGTTTTTCAATGTTTTATTTTTTGTTTTGATTTCTTGAGTTCATAGATCTAATATATCTTGTTACAATGTTTTGGATTATTTAAGTTATAGGTATCCCTTAGAAATAATAGTTTAATAAGGAGACTTCACAAATTTATCATAAGATAGGTATAATGTTCTTTGTTTCATATTTCATGTCTAATTTCCTCCTCACATCAAGGAATGCTTGTATTTTATATTTCTAGCCTTTTTATTTATGTTTTCCTCGGTAGGAAATATTGTATAATACACAAAGTTTATAGAGGAAACTTTAAAGGATATACTTCAGTCATGAAAGAATCTATGTTGCAAAGGAAGCCCTTCATAATGATACCTTAGATGATTTGTTAAAGAACAATTCAAGGTATGTCTTAGATTGCAAGTTTTGTCACAAAAGGTATGATCATTCTCATTTGAAATTTTCTTTATATTACTGATATATTTATGGGTAGGGTTTTGAATCATAAATATTATTGCTAGGGTTATTAATCATTAGATTGAATTTAACCTTGATATATTGTCTTGTGTTATTTGACCTTTCTTGTGAATACCTGACCTTTAGGGTTCGCTGCAACACTCTAACCATCTTGATGCTAAGGGTATTTCAAAGTTAATAATGGAATACTAATCTTCTTAGGGGTTGTTGATAAATTCTAGAACATATAATGAAATCCTAATCTTTTGGAGTTTAGGGTTTTGATAATTTCGTGGTAAAAAACCTAGTCCTTTAGGGTTTGCTATTAATGTCTAACTTATATAATGAAACCCTAGATTTTTAAAAATTGGTGATTTAGGGTTTATGAAAAAAACCCTTTTAATAGCTAAAATAAAGTCTTAGGAATGAAAAAATAGGTGTATATTCTTTCATATCCTCAAAACCCTAGCCTTGTAAAAATTGTTATCTAATTTAAAATTTGATGTTTGCATCTAGGGTTTAAAACAAAAAGCATAGAAAGAAAATGATATAAGTAAGTTATAATGAAACCCTAGATATGAAATGCTAGTATCCTAAATTTATTTTATATATATATAATTTGACTTTATTCGTGAAATATAGGGTTTAAAACAAACCCTAGTTGAGTTTTGACATGTAATTCTAAGAGAATAGTATTCAAACCTTATTATTGGATTGATATCTTGACTAAATTTCTAATATCTAAGGCTTTATATCTTAGAGATGCAGTCTATAGTTTATGAAAAAACCTTAGCAAGATGTTAGAGTATAGTATATAAAAATGTGAACCTTGTTAACTATCAAACTAACTAGGTGTTTGATGTATAAAGATTCAATGTTTTGATGCTTCCATTATAATGACATGACTTTGATATAGTTGACTTCATGCTTCCATATATTTGTATTTGGTTATACTTGTTTTCAAATTTTTTCAGGTACAAAATCTTCAAGATGTTGAAGATTTTAACAATTAAAGATGATAATAATAATGAGCATGATGAAGGATGCTATCAAGTTGAGAGGGGGCTTGGATAGAAGAAAGTGTATATATCCCTAGTTAAAAGGGAGGGAATATTAAGACATTCATAATAAATACCTAATGAAATTGAAGAATGAATGAAATAACTACAGATAAATTTACAAACAAAAGACTTGAAAAGTATTGAGGTTGTATTTGGTGCTACTGAAGAAGTGAAAGAAGAAATCTTCTGAAAAATTGTATTTGGATAACTTGATGATGATATAAGTAACATTCAAATTATTGGGGATCGTGATGGTTTGTGTTTACTTTTATATATATTTGAAGGTTTATTGATAATTGGGGTTGTGATTGTGAACAATCTCTCGGTAAATAATTTGGATGTTTGTTAATAGGATTAATCCCTCTTACGGACAAGAGCGATCTCCCTAGTACTCCAACGAGTAACTAGAAAAAAAAGGCCATTTGAATATCTCTTTATCTATATTAATTGTATTTTAAGATCATTACAATCAAGAAAGTAGAGAGGACATGCTCCTACCTTTCAATCCAGATGTCTGATGTAGTCCTTTGTTCGTCACTCCAAAGTATTTCTTCAATTATGAGTAGAACCTGCAATCACAGATAAGACAAATGATCAAAGCATCTGCAATATATAATAATAAAATACTAATCCAACTTAGTGATCAAGGAATCTAAGTATGGACATAATTTCCATGAATTCAGAAACAAGACAATGAGAAAAATGGATCCATATGTATTATCATAAATTAGACAGAGCAATCTTACAACCAAATGCCTTGATGTTGTACAGATTCATCCCGGGTGTCTGAGAAATCGTTTTCCTTCAGTCTGATAAGCCTTTCTCTCTAGAATGACCAGCATGAATTCATGGGAACAAAGGTGTGATCTTCAATGTGTCAAAAAAAACTCACTAGTATATAAAGTATGCACTCTATGAACTCTATCTAGCTTAGAAACTATACAAATCAATGTCTATTCACATTGGTATTTAGGTATCTCTACACTTGAACCTGAAACTTGAGCTCAATATATAGGGAGATTGAAGTATTTTCAGCTCCATAAAGAGAGGGATATATTCCTCTGATGAAGGTATTTGAGTTCCTTGGACCAAGGGATAAGCTCCATGAGTGGAGGGATAAAGCTCGAACTGGTGTGACTCTAGAGGCTTCTAGTTGGGAGAATATTCGACCAACTAGGCTTCTAGAAGTTACTTTTTATTTTTACATGCTTTGCACAGGGGTATGCAGGTTCTAGTGGCGAATAGAGCGGTGATCGCAGCGGCTAATGGAAGGATCATCAGTGCATGCGCAGGAAAAGGCTAGAAAAACCATGCAGTAAATATTTTAAGGGTTTTACAGAGATTTTATCTAGTTTCCAAGACTTGATTCGGGAACATGAGTGTTTTTTGACCTCTAGGGGAACATGATATGGATGGTGATAGACCCATATGAACAATCAAATTTCATGGTTACAAAATTACGTGTAACAGATTGCCCCCTAAAGTGTGAAGTATGAGAGTTTTTCTAAAGAGTGAAGTGATTTATCATTCCAAGGATTGGATTGGAGACACTGGTCGAAAACCTATAAGAACATTCAATGCAAATATATATATCATCACTGAGGTAGGAATTCCCATACTCAGAGAAAAACTAACTAAGTGTTGTGGTATAGATATGATTTTAGTATTACATCAAAATTAGACCCAATATGGGCGCAGCCATCTGTCATAAGAATTCTACTACATAACGAATAAAAAAATTCCTCGCAGCTTGGATGGTGGAAACTAGATCCAGGGTCTTCATTTCTGCTTCTTGAACTAGTATGAATCTATCCATGCAATTGATTATGTCAGATTCAAACATAGTAGAAACCACTTGATTATCGGTCAATGATGAGAACCGTTAACAAGTGTGAGAGAAACCATCAAGAAGGACAATGGCCCTCAAAGAAATTTAATATAATCTATGAAGTGTGAATGAATAATTTGTATTTGGACACCAATAGAATCATTTGATCAAAGGTCAATGATCAAAACCTATTGTCGAAGGCAAGAAACCTTCCATTAGGGCATGCAGATTCCAAGGTACTGATAGGATTCTAGATAAAATTTCTATATAATGAGCTAATGTTGATAGAAGGTGATCTGTCGAAGGAAAGCCTACGACATGAAACCATTAGATCAAGTTTTGAAGAAATGTTTTGCAAGGATTGACTTGAGGATGTTCAACGCGAATGGAGACAAATGTTTGCAATGGATGGTAAACTGAACTTTCTCTTGAACACATAAAGACATTGTAAATGGCTTGGAAACATTTGACCTAAGATAGTACCCAAAAATCGGTTGAAGACTTTCAATATGGTTTGATTAATTGTAAGACAAAGGATTTCCCATCCCAGGTAAAAGTGTAACAAAGTGTCATGTTCAAGAGAGACATGCTGCTTTCTACAACAAGGACGAAAATTGGATTCTTTTTCTCTATTTTTCCCCCACCATTACTGGAAAGTACCTCTTTATTTTTGTCAAGCTTGAGGAGGAAAACATTTGCTTGTTGTGTAAGCTTATCCTTCAAATGAGTCCATCTTAGTATTAAAAATGAACCCTAATAAGGAGTGGTTTGGTCCTGTTGTGATCGATAGGTCCTGTATTGTTTAGTTTTAACGAGTCCGATATAGGAATAACTCGACATTTTTCAGTTTTAGGGAGTGAGAAGAAAAACATTAGTAAACTCCATGGATGTTATTTTTCATAAATTTAGTCCCTCGAGCCCGAAAAAGGATAAAATAAAGTAGGAGAGAACTCTATTGGCCATGATTAATCAATGTATACCATTTTCGTAACTAGTCCAATTCAGTCAGGAAAAGGGGTAAAATTATATGGAATGGATGACTATTCATTTACTTTAACGAGTTCGAATAGTCAAGTACTCGGTGATATTTTCATGTTTAGAGAATCTGAAAAGGGCTTAAAAGAGGACTTCATGGTTTCACTTTTTCGTATTTTTACAAAGCCCAAAAAAGTGATAAAAGTGTACTCAATGTCAAAACGATTATTTTCACCAAAAATCCTGTACCCTACACAAAAACTCGAACAATTATGGACATCTGCTCTCAAAAAGAAAAATATTTTGATTTTACCTTTTAAAATTAAAATTAAATAAAATAATATTATTTTATTCATTCAAAACTACAAAAAGAAGTTTAAACAAGTCATTTTCACCTTTTGATTTTCAAAACAGAGCAGAGAGAGCTTTTGCCCAAAAAATTCCAGAGTTGATATCAGAAGAACCGACCAACCATTTTGAGAATCATTTGCACCAGGTAATCCACATCATCATTGTCTTTTTTTTCATCCATTTAATTCCTAATTTTAAGATTTTAGGGAATTTTTTAGAGGGAAAATATGTTTTAAAATCCACCCTTGGGGGTGTGCTGGTTATCGTGGAGAAAACCATGCACCCCAAAAAAATTTTAACAAAAAAATCGTTGGGACGCCTTGGGTATTGTGTATAACGCGTGCACAAAAACACACTATGTAAACACAGCACCTGCGCAAGCGCCGTGGGGTTTTGAAAACATAAATTCATCCATAGAAATGGCTCAGATTTCACCCAACTGATTTTTAATGATTAATTTGTTGATTTGTAGGTCTACAATCATATTGGAATGGCGAGAAAGAGAGAATGAACTCGTGGGAAATGAAGCCATGGATGATCTGGAAACTATGCGCTCATTAAAAAATTGTGGCTTGTTCAAGTTTTGGGAAATTTAGGCGATGAAAGCATAGTTTGAGCTAATGACCTGGCTAGTGAATGCATGGGATGTCAAATATCAATTTTTTGTTATTGGAGACCATTGGCTTGTGATCGAGCCAGAGGACATATATTTCCTCACTGGATCGCCTCATAGAGAGAGGGAGATTTCCTTATTTGGGACTAGACTAGGAGGTCTTCCCACTGCTACTTACAAGGCTCGATATTGTAGCTGAGATTCAGAGCTAAAGGGAAATTGCATAGATATCAAAACTATTATGTGATTGGAGCTCAAGATCATAGCATTGAGGATTACCAGGTTGTGTGGGAATGCACCTCCGCATGTGGCTACCAAATCACAGATGCAGACTACAGTTGAACATTTTGGAGGAACAATATTCAACTAGAGTGAAGGAGTGTTGGCTAATATGAAGGGCCAACTCACGAGAGCTAAGAATTGGAATTTGAAAAACTTCGGATATGGGGCCATTATAGTATATTTTTCTTTATATAGGATCCCACTCCTTGCACCTCAGCAGTCTTTGGTGGATTCCATAGGTCATCAAGAACCTTGTATGGTGCATTGGGTAGCATTGATGGCTCGCCATGGTGCCTAAGCTGGTACAGTGGTTCATTATACTCCTCAGTTTTTCACATGGCTTAGGAATTAGATCTTCATGATTGAATATTTTCCTTATGAAAGGATGGATTATAGAGGTGATCCTGATACATCTCTTCCACCAGGGTCCCAGTGGGATGAGATAGGTTAGTGAATCATTTTGAAGTTTTTATGTTATCTAATTTTTATTGTCCAATACTGACAAAAATTTTAAATGCAGATGTCGGCCCAACACGACCAACAATGCTTCGTCACTTTGATAGGTGAGAGGCATAACCCATAGTAGCCCCACCATAGAATGATGCAGCAGAGATCCTCGCAGAGCTGAAGCATAACCTAGATAGGTTGACTATTTATATTCCAGAGACAGGGACAGATGATATACCTCTCAAGCTTTAGAGATATGTGACTGGTGTCCCAGATCCATTCAGGAGGTTTCTACACAGGGTGGCACTAGCCATAGTTTTCTATCATGATTATCATCGTGGATAGTTGATGGTCAATTTAGATTAACATTTTTTTTATATCAATATATTTTAGATCATAAGATGTTTGATACCTATTATCATAGACGATGTAATAATTTTGGACACAAACTATTTAACCTAATGATATTACTATTTTAGTTCTCTAAGTGTCTTTTTCAACATGGATCAAATGTCGTTTTGCTTTACTTTAATGTTGCAGATGTCTATTTAAAACTTGATTAGCTAATGCATCAGCTAATGTGTTTAAATTTCTTGAAATGTGTTGATATTCGATATAATAAAATTTCCTTTCCAAGAGACGAACCTTCAAAAATAATCTTAACAAATTTGGATTTCTGATAGCATAAACTCTTTTTAAATGTAATACAATAAGTTGTGAATCTAACCTAACAATCAAACTTCGAATACCAAATGTTATGGAATCAGATAATAACTCAATGACTGCGCTATATTTTGCAATATTGCTCTTTTTTTGACCAAGGCATATCCCATGAATAGAGACTAACTCATCAGTGGGTGAATAGATAACCCAAGCCGTGGAAGAGATGTTCCATGTACTACAACAAGCGTTGTCAAAAAAACCAATTTAAGTTTGAAGGGATGTCGACATCTGCAATATCAAGAGTAATCAAGATAAGCAGCGAAAGTAGTAACATTTGTAAAACAAAAATAACTAATCCTAAGGCACACTTGCATAATCTAAGGCAAAATGTTCTAAAATATAACTAATGTATAAGGGAATCTTCACACAAAAATTCATGCATAATATCTCTTGAGATAAAGACCATTTATGGGTTTATCTAAAGAGACGTTGTCATAATAAATTAATTCATAGGCTGCTTTTTCAAGCACATGCTTAACAATATAGGGATCATGCCACGTCATTGGTTCAAATTTACGAGCACCTAGCTTGTCGTGAGATTCATCATACACTAAAACTAGGTCACTGTCTGAATAAATGTGAGGGTTAACACTTTGATCATACTGAGCTTTAACATGTTTTTTGTGAGCTTCGACAGCTAATGCAACGATGTGACAAGTCTCATCTAATTGTGCTAGGTATAGAAAGTGTTTCTCCTCTTCATAGGTAGCTGGTAATAATAAAATGGCTAATTTGAGTGATGGTATTTCACATTCGATGGGTAACATGACTTCTAACCATAAACAAGTTGAAAAGGAGTGAACCCTATAGTATTTTTTGTAGAGGTACGGTATGCCCATAATGCCGAAAAAATCATGGTATGCCAATTAGAATTATGAGTTCCGATAATACATTTAATCATGGTGGTTAAAACCTTGTTAACGACCTCAACTTGACCATTAGCTTGTGGGTAATATGGTGTAGAATTATCATGGTGTAGGCCAAGTTGATCAAAAATTTTGGTCATCATAATATTTCGAAAATGGCTCCCATGTTCCGTAACGATACCTTGAGGGACAACGAACCAAGAAATCACATGATTGAATATGAAAATAGCTGCAGTTTTACCATCAGCCTTGAATGTAGGCATCGCCTCGACCCATTTTGAAAAGTAATCTATGGCAAAAAGAATATACCCATTCCCCCGGCCAAGTGAGGGTTACATGTAATGAAATCGACTACCCATTTGGCGAAAGGGCCAACAACAACGATTCGGTGAAGAGGAGCTAGAGGTGCATGCATATTTCAATCAAAAATCTAGTAATTGTGGCATTTTTGAACCACAATAATATAGTCTTTGAATAAATATGGCCAAAAATAACCAATGCACAATATATTTTGGATTGTGGCAAACCAAGACATATGACCACCACACACTCCAAAATGGAAATCATTCAAAACCCTTTCAGCCTCTTCATGAGTTATATAATGCCGAAACACAGAATGAGCACCATGACGATAAAGAGTGTCACCAACAATATTGTGTTCTTGCTATTGGTACTGGGTTCTCCATTGATTTGATCATGAAAGATATGGGCGAAAGGTTTGGGTCTGGAAATATATAATGATATCTCCATACTAGGTGTTAGGCCAAAATTGTGAATTATGGATAAAACATGCTTCCATAGACAAACGAAAATCTAGAACAATAGATTAAAGACTATACGACTACCTTTCCTAACTCAAAACAGATACACAGAAAGGATTAGAGGCTTACTTGTGATCCAAGCGCTTATAAATGGCTCCTTCTGTCGCTTCCGTTGTAGCTTCAAATTCAAACGGTTTGTCTAAAATGCTTCCTGCAAGAAAGAACACTAAAACAACAAAAGATAGCAATAATACAGATTTCTATTCAAGTTAGTTAGCTAAATCAGTAAATCATAAACAATATACATCAACTAAGATCTTGCAATATGGAAAATCAAAGCCAGTACAGATGCATATAGGGAAAAGTAAGTTGTTTTATTTATTGATGATAGAAAGAGAGGTTACGACGAAATTATTGATTTGAAGTGACCCTTACAGCAATGATCCTCAGCCCCATCACAGTATAAATATCTCCAGTAGCTGTTACACAAATCTAACTCTCAATTGAAAATCCTCTAGCATTTCTCCACTCAAATTCTTCATTCTCAAACACTCAGATCTGTGCTCAATTTATAGATGAACTGAAGTCATTTTTGCAATGAACGACTTTCCAATAATAGGCAATACATGTTCCCAATCATGTAGAGGTTATTCTAGAAGGCAGCCAAAGTAAATTCGTGGTGAAATTCAGTCCCAATGTGACCAATGCACCCATAGATGTCGAGAAGTGCTTTGCAGAGCAGCCTTGCATGGGGCTATCTGCATATGCAATGCACTTAGTCCCCTTGGAGGCTGTGTTGGTGAGCTCCCACATGCTATATAATAAACTTCAAACCTTGGAAACCTTTGCTTGATGAAAGTCATGCTTGATTTGTCTTGTTCTTGTCTTAGGGCATGTAGCAACTTGAAATGATAGGGAATTATAGACCCTTAGTCATTGGTCCTGGAGATGATGCCCAGTTAACCAGGTCATTGGGAATGATGCCCAAATTGACCTATAACAATTTCCCCCTAAAGCATGAGGTCAAAATAATAATAAAATTTGATTGAGATACTTTACATTGTGATGGGCTGGAAAAGAAGCAGAGTGTTCACCTACATCAATCTTACAATACCTTACATCATGATATCATTAGGGGAATTTTGAGGTCTAAAATGGGCCTTCTAAGGAAAATGTAGAATCAAAATTCACTTTATGAGAACCAATCACATTTTAGGAGATGACAGCATCCGTAATGGTTGAGGTGGCATTTCTTGAGTTAAAGGTACCTAATTGTCACATTCTCAATGGTGGATAAAAACTCATGGTTAACCATGGTAGTGCTCTAAGTACTTTTCAAGTCAAAGTAAAGTACTCATAATAAATTTCATTTCACACTTTTTGAATAAAAATGTATTATTGTCATTTCATATTTATTGAAAGAAACAATGCATATCCCTATACATTTATTATATTATATTATATTATATTATATTATTTTTATATAGTATATTAATTACATGTTATTATACAATTTAAATAATATAAATTTTAAATAATAGCATATAATATAATTAAGAATTTATAAATTTATATTTATATTTTATTTTAAGCTATTTAAGTATAAATGAAAAATGCATTAGTTGTTAAATGATAGTGACTTTTTCTTAAAAATCTCATTCTTATTTATAGTCACACAAATACAATTTTTTTATTAATTTTATTTTGGTACAACTTTTGAATTGAATTTAACTATGATTACATGGATTGTGGTGAAAAAAGTGAATTGAAAATTCATAAATATTATTTTATTGGTTTAGCTATTATTTTATTATTTCCTTAGGAGGCCCATTTTAGACCTCAAAATTTCCCTAATGATCCTCTTTGATCATAATTTTTTATGGTAGGCATTCCCATGTTCAGCACATAAAAAATCTAATAACATGTACATAATTTAGAAAGTTGTCAACAATGGAATGTTTCCCAATGCAGACATGCCTACAGATATAGGCCCATGTTTGGATGACAATCTGTATGTAAGGTCACCGTACAGATGATGTGTACAACAATCCTAAAATTGCAGCCCGGATGGCTGAAACTAGATCTGGGGTCTTCTTATCTCATTCACTCGATCATTCAGGTACAAGTCTAGCCATGTGAATATATGATTTGTTGTCGAACATGGAAAGGCATCGTTTGATTACCAGCCAATGATGTGATTTGTTAACAAATGCGAGAGAACCACCATTAATGAAAATGACCCTCAAGGTACTGCAGTACATTTCATAAGGCATGAATAGATGATTTGGTGTTGAACGCCAAACAAAATATTTCGATCAATTATCTGGAAGCAAGGATCTTTTCGATGCTGTAACAAGCCTCATGGTACTGGAATATGATGTTTCTAAGTGAACTTCTTGGATATTGATTTGTTGTCGACAGGAAGTCGCCTTATTTCGAAACAGGAGTTACTGATTTCGGAGACAAGGGTATGACTTGATATAGCAATTTTCAGGGATGACAGTCATAAGAATAAAGTTTTACCAGTATTGCAGAAGGATGAGTTTATTCACTGGATGACTTCTCTTGAACATATCGGCGACACTGTGATGATTTGGTAGCATTGACCCAAAACCGAAGTGAAGGTATGATGAACCATAGGTGTGAATGAACCGTAAATATGATTACCCAACCCAAACATTCACGAACATGGAGTGAAGGAAGTGTCATGTTCAAGAGCGACTTGCTACCATAAAGAGATTTTTCTCACTTTTCCCAAATTTTCCCTAGTCATTTTTCGACCAGCACCTCTTTATTTTTTAACAAGCTTGAGGAGGATAACATTTTCTTGATCTATAATTCAACCCTTCGGGCAAATAAAGTATCTCTATTTAATAATTTAATGAGTCTAGTGATGAATGAAACTCACTTCTTTCCATGATTGACAAGCCCGTCGCTATTTTATGTTTCAACGAGCTTAATGACAGTGATAGCCTAGTCCTTTTTCATGTTTAGAGAGTTTGAAAAAGTGGATGAAAGAAAACTCCATAAGTACTTTTTCATAAATTTGTCACTCAAATCCGAAAAAGTGTAAAATAATATCTGAGAGAACCTCTTTAGTCATGTTTAACCAAGCTATTCCTTTTTCATAAATAATCTAACTCAGTCCGGAAAAGGGTTAAACTTATACTGAGTAGATATCAATTCATTTACTTTTACGAGCTCGAAAAGACAAGTGCTTGACAATCTTTTCACATTATCGAAGTCTGAAAAGAGTTGAAAGAAGACTCCAGGGGTTCCATTTTCGTTGTTATAGAAGATCGAAAAAGAGATAAAAGTGTGCTTCAAACCATTTTTCGTTTTTAACAAAGCTCGAAAAATAAGGAGAAAAAGTATGCTTTGTGGTCAATTCATTCTTTGAAATAAATCTGCACGACTAGTCTGTTCATCAGTTGTATTTCCTATTCAGAACAACATAAAATGGATTAAAAATACCTGTTTCATGATAAAAACATAATAAAACTACATTCATAGCAATAAATTCAACTTGGAAATAATTAAATGACTATTTAAAAGTAGTTTCACTATTCATTTTTACCATTCCATAGTTACCATTTGTATTTTGGAGCTCTGAACCTGATTTTTCCCTCGAACTTCAGCTATTGATTGCGATCGTTTCTATGGATGGATTCTATCACTATTCAATCCAATTTAGTGCCATAAACCTCCTCTTCCCTTTGATATTCATTTCATTTCCAATTTCTACAAATTTTTAGGGTTTTAAGGCCCCTAGGGGAAATTCTACAAAAAATGAGGGCAACACACCCCTGAATGTCAAAACCTGCATTTCATAGTAGGTACAATGAAGTGTACTTGCATGTGCAACACATTGTCTCTTGTCAGGGAGTGCATTGGGCGTAGTTTAAGTTTTTTATTTTCTTACTATGCCCAAAATTGACCTAGTTTTTTGCAATAAATGGAATCTAATGGATCTTATGGTTGTGTTTCAAGTTTCCATTAGATTATAATGACGATTACATGGAGGGTGTTTGGTTCTAATTGATGATGTCAATTAGAGTTTAATTTAATTTCAACCCGAGAAGGTAAACTTAGAAGTGCTTATCTAAAATATATAGATCTAGAAAGATTCCTAATTTGTCCAAGATCTTAAAGTTCCCGTACAAGAACATATTCATCAAGATCTCTTTCAACAACTAATAAAACCTAGATCTAACAATTGTCAAGATCCTAAGGTTCTCTTACAAGAACACTTGAATTTTGGGATCTCCTCTAATATTAGAACATTTAACAAAACTTAAAAGTTGAAATGAAACAAACCTAAATCTAATAATTGTCTAAGATCTTATGGTTCTCTTACAAAAACATTTTCAAATAAGATCCTTCCAATATTAGAGCATTTAACAAAACTTAAAAGATGAAATCAAACAAAAACATAAATTAAGTTATACCTAAAATAAGAAAATAAGCATGCAAGTGAGGCCATGGGGGGCCTCCATAACTCCACAAGCACACCACTTCAATGGAGACTCAGATGTAGAAGCAAAATCGAAGTATGATCCTTTATTTCAAATTCTCCATTACAAACCAACTATAAGCTTCTAAGATTACGTACTCCAAAATTCTAAGATTACAAAACTTCAAGATTACAAATGGAGGAGATTGTACTCCTATTTATACAGTGGGATGAGTAACAAACTCATAATGATCATCCACTAATCTCTCTTTATTTCCATACATCTCTCAACCATCTAGACACATAACCCCCTTTTTTCCTTGATCTTCTCCATGAGGTTTATCTCTTCAAATTCGAATTTGATCATTCAAGGCCACATAAAGGTGTCTTGGAAGCTTCCTTGGCACCTACACATGTCACAAAAACAACCCACTTTCCATATATAAAGTAAAATATATTATTTTCTAATATTTAATCAAGAATTTCTCTTAAAAATGCTTAAAAATAAATAATATTTGGAAAATATAAATTAGACCCATAATAGGGAAAATGAAGTGACATGGTGGTGAATAATGGGTAATATAATGGAAGCATAGGTGAAAAATGTATGGTAATGAGTGACATTTTGAAACCCAAACAGAGGGAAAGAGAACATGAAGAACAATATATGATTCCCTTGAATGATCCGGGTATTGTAAGAGCCCTTAGAGATTGTGGACTGCTTAAGTACTTCAAATTGTCCAGGCAACAAATAGAACTCTTGGAGTTATTAGTTCAAGAATGGGATCCGACGATAGAGGCATTTCATATTAAGAACCAAGTGGTTCCTATAATAGTTGAGGATGTGTATTTTCTCACAGGTTTTTCAAGGTGGGGTTTGCCTATTTCGCTCTCAGGGTCTACCGTTGGAGGAGAGACAGTCAGGGATTATATTCTGTAGTATTACTATCCAGGGGCAGAACCTAAAAAATATGGAAAAATAAACATCCGAGATGTTAGATATTTGCCTTTGAGAACTATCCTTTTCACAATCGCTAAAATTTTCGGCACTGTTACACTACATGTAGCGAACAAATAATATATGCAGTATGCACTAGAGTGTATAGAGCCAACAGTCTTCAACTGGTCTGAATATGTTCTATCTTAGATAAAGAAACAACTGAACAAAGAAAAGGGAGGAAGGAAGAAGAATTTCAGTTATGGTTCTATCCTTATATCCTTTACCTTGGAATGGATTCCACTTATACAGCCATAGCATGTGACACTAGATATAGTTAGTCGAAGAGATCCTCAGATGCAGATATGGGTAGAAATCATGGGTCGGCATGCTGAACAATCGACTGTTGTGTTCTCTACTGCATTCTTTTCCTGGATCTGGCGATAGATTGTGGCTATCGATGAGTATCCATACGCAGGCGTCGATTTTCGAGGAGATCCAGATTTAGCACTACTAGAAGGCGCTCAGTGGGGTGCAATAGGTAAGAATGTTTTGACCATTTTTTTTTTCCTAAGTTTTATACAATGTTTTTATGTTTTGATTTCTTTCCAAGACTAAACTAAATTTTTGATGTAATGCAGATGTTGGTCACGTTCAACAAGTAGTGGAATCGGAGCGTGAAGTAGATGTGCCAACAGAGAGGGTTGTCGGGAGAGCAGTCCTTCAGGATCTTGATCTAGCTGAGACTCTGACTGAGCTTCAGTAGCACATAGAAGGCTTGACCTTTGGGATTCTGGATTGCTAGATCGAAGAGCTTCCTATGCAACTACATCGACACACTATTGGGGTTCCAAACCGTTGGATGCGGTTACTTCGTAGGATAGCTAGATCTATAGCATGTTACCACAAGAACCACTACTTTACTTATGAAATTTTTCATACATTTTGAGGTCAGATGACCAATGTGTCTTGGACACAAATTTTTTAAAAACATATAACTATCTATCTATATGATTTCAGAGTTTTTCCTATGTTTAATGTGCAATCCTATTCAATGATGTGAATGTTTTCTTTACATATGTTGCAAATGTTTGTCTAAAACTTGATTAGCTAATGAATCAATCAATGTGTTCCAATTTCTTGAAATGTGTTGATATCAAATAAAATCAAAATGTCTTTCCAAAAGCCGAACTCTTAGGAACAATCTAATAAGTGTTGGATTTCTAACATTATAAACACTAGTAAGTTGTAATACCAAAAGTTGTGAGTCTAACCTTATGATTATGCGGTTAATACCAAATGAAATGGCATCAGAGAGAAGTTCTATCAACGCGCTATACTCAACAATATTGTTTGTCGATCTACCAATACAAATCCCTTGAAAACTCATTAACTCTCCGTTCGGAGTGAAAATGACGCACGCTGCAGAGGATATATTTTGCGTACTACGACTAGCACCATCAGCATATCCAACAAATGGTTCCGAATATTCAGACATCTACGATGAAATGTAAAGCTGATTACTAACGTCAAGAAAAATCTAAAAACAAATTAAGATAGTGAATGCAAATCAACAGCATATATACAGTATAATACAAAAAATTACCATGCTCATGATTAAGCATAGTAACATTTCAAATATAACCCATTTCTAGGCAATGCCAATGGAATTCCATCGTAATCAACTAACTCATAGGCACCCTTAGCAAGAACTCTTTTGACAATATAGGGGCCATGCCATAACGGCTCAAATTTCCCTGTACCTATTACATCAGCTTATTGATCATAGATAAGGACCAAGTCGCCCTCTGAGAAAATGCGAGGCTAGACATTTTTTTCATATTGCACCTTTATATGTCTCTTATGCACTTCGTTGGCCAATTGGGCTTCATGACAAGTTTCATCAAAATGTATGAGGTTAAGGAGATGCACTTATTCTTCTAAGGTGTCAGGTAACAAGTCTATTACAAGTTTTAACGATGATATTTTGCATCGGATTGGTAAGATAGGTTCCAGACCATACACCAATTGAAAAGGAGTAAATCCAGTTGCGTTTCTCACCGAGGTTTGATACACCCAGAAGGCAGAGTACAGGATCAAATGCCAGTTTCTTTTATGAACTCCTATCATTCATTGAAGCATTCATTTAAGAATTTTGTTAATAGCCTCAACTTTTCCATTTGATTGTGGAGAATAAGGAGTAGAATTATCATGTAACAATCCTAACTTGGCAGTTAATTCAGACATCATGTGGTTGCGAAAATGCTTCCCATGATCTGTAACTATAGCCTGTGGGACCCAAAACTATGCAATAAAGTGGTTAAAAAAAACAATGCAGCTATTTTTCCTGTGTTGTTGAATGTAAGCATCGCTTCAACCCATTTGGTAAAATAGTCGATTGCGACAATAATATAACCATGCCCCCAGAAGAAGGAGGGTTACAGGTCATGAATTCAATACCCCATTTCGTAAATGGTCTAGTAGAGACAACAGGATGTATTGGCACTCGCAGTTTGCAGATTTTATGATAAAAATTCTGGCATGCATGACAACTTCTAACCGCGAGGATGCAGTCTCGAAAAATAGTAGGCCAAAAGTAACCGGTGTGGAGTATCTTCTGCACGGTAGCATATCTAGATAAGTTTCCACCACAAGCCCTAGCATGACAATCATTTAACACATTTTCTGCCTCCTCATGAGAAAGGAACCTCCTTAAAATGGTATCGACACCACGACGATAAAGTGTATCGCCGACGATCAGATAATATTTGGCTTGGTATCGAATACGTCGTTGTTCAGATCGAGAGGTATTAGGTCGAAAAGTTTGGGTTTGGAGATAAATGATGAAATCCCCATAGCAAGGATCAGATGATCCGATCAAAAATAGAGACTCGTCTGGAATTGATGGTTCTGACATAGTTTCAATACTATCAGAGGGAAGGTCACAGAGAAGCTCAGCCAAAACTAAAGACTTCTTTGACTTGGATTTGATAAATTCCAAATCAAATTATTGCAAAATGACAATACATTTTGAATATTTCCCCCCCATCAATTGACGTGATAATATGTAAGTCATCGGGTTGCAATCCGAAACTATTGTTGTTTTTCGGAGCAGGATATAATGGAAAAATATTTGGATAGCTTGAACAGCTGCCAAGGCAAGCTTTTCTACGTCTGATTATTTAACTTCCGTATCATTGAGATTACAACTCAAATAATAAATTGGATGTTCAATTCCTTCTTCTAATTGGACCAATACCATAGCAATGGTCATTTCGGCCGCGGAGATATATAGGAAATAATCGTCCTGATAATTGGGAGGATACATTAATGGCGCTCGGACAAGAGATTCCTTGACAGCATCAAAAGAAGCTTGCGCAACTTGGTCCCAATGGAAAGGAACCCCCTTTTTCATTAGTCGAGTAAATCCTTTAACCATTTCGGCATAATTTGGAATGAACCTTCTTAGGAAGTTATCCTTTCCTTGAATTTTAGGTATCTAAAGTAAGTTTGATGGCATAGGAAAATCAAGAATGGCTTGAACCTTCAAAGGGTCGATTCGAATCCCTTATTTTGAGACTACTAATCCAAGCAGATGATCAGAACCAACATAAAACACATTTTTATGTGGATTGAGGCATATTTTGTAGTGTCGGTAGGGTAAGAAAATGGCTCTAAAATTCATCGGGTGATCAGTCTGATTTCCTGAATGCACTGATAAATCATCTAGATATGGTTGAACAATGTGCTTGATGTCATTGAAAGCATAATCCATTTCTCTTTGAAAAGTTTCCCCAACGTTCTTTAAACCAAACGGAAGTTTCCTGTAAGCGAATGTGCCCCATGGATAGATGAATGTTGTCTTCTGTTGATCATCTAGGTAGATATTGATTTGATTGTAGCCGGAAAATCCATCCATGAACGAAAATATTTCACATCTAGCACAATCGTCAATAATATGGTCTATAAAGGGAGTAGGATAGTTATCTTTTGGACAAGCATGATTAACATCCCGATAATTTACACACACTCTAATGGTTCCTTATTTTTCCATGATAGGAACGATATTGGAAACCCACTCAGTTAGCAGAATAGGGTAAATGAAACCAACACGCAAAAATTTTTCAAGTTCTGCTTTGATGGTAGCAACTTTCTTTGGATGAACAGGACGAAGCCATTGATGCACCGGTTTGACATCAGGATACATATTAATAATGTGTTCGTGTTCTGATGGAGAACAAGATACACCGACATGAATATTCTCTACAATGATAGGTTTGGTCAAAATATCGATAGAAATCGTTTCTTCGATATTTGAAAGATTTTGCTCGAAATCAATTGCATTAATGGGAAAAGAATTCAAAAATAAATTTTCGATGGATGGGTGATATAGTTCACTTAGATTATTTTCTTCATAATCATGAAGATGGAAACGATGATAATAATCTTCCCATGGTTCTCCTTCTGACAACATAGCTTCCAAAATATTCTCATCTGTCAAGAACGTTGAGGAAAATGGATCAGATGGGGTACCAAAATCTAATGAACGATCAACCCAAACACACTGCGACACTGATTTCATATTTTCCACCCAAGCTAGATAGATTGATTGTTATGCCAGCTCAATAGGGTTGGGTGGCAGAAACTCATCCAACGTAGAAATATCATAATGACCCGTACTCTTCCTTACGCAAGATAGAGTGGAAAAGATCATGTAGCAGGTCTCTATACTTGCAATTTTTTCCGACGTCGTTGGTGGCGGTAACGCAAAGGTTCCCATGAGAGAGAAATATTTTAAGAGTCCTACACCAATGTTCTGAAGTTCTAGTTGGGGTATGTGAACGAACAAAATGCTTCTAGTTACCTGTGAAGTAGAGGCAAAGAAGGATAATTGATTTATGACTGTAATTGTACCTTTATGTGGAAAGGAAATCATTATAAAATATGTAGAAACAATAGCAATCATCACATATACCCATGGCTTTCCAAGTAAAATATTGTAGTCAAGGGATCCGTCAACAACCTCAACATCAATATTCACTATTTCCCCCCCTAGTTCAACATGCAGGTTATTAATAATACCACAAGGTTTATGTATACGTCCATTAAATGCCTTCAATGTCATTGATGATTGTGATAAGCGCGGCGAGCCAAGTGACTTCCAACAGTTTAGAGACATAATGCATGCAGATGCTCCCTCATTAATAATAGTGCGATGAACAAGGTTATTGAGAACATTTACTTGTATGGAGAATGCCAATTCTGCTGGTAATTGTGGCACATAGCCCGTATGGTTAAAGACGACAAGATTAGAATCAGTTGGATCAATTCCACCAATAGCCAACAATAAAGCCTGTTTTTGGGAGGGACAATTTTGTAATATCTCAAGAGCAGACATAGCTGAAGGAGATTGAGCCAAATATTCAACTATATTATAATTTTGTGCAACTCTTTCTTGAGGATTGTATGTCAATTTATAAATTACTCCCTTTGGTGGCTTGATTGTCAATTTAGGAATAGCAGTAGGCGGTACTGATTCTGTAGATGGATTCGTTGATGAGGTAGTAGGTTGATCAGTGACCGGAATACCATAATATTTATTTTGCGTCGACACCAAAATATCTGTTGAAGGTTTTGTGACAGATAACATTAACACTTTGGAACTTGGCGCTGGATCCATAGCAACCATATTTGTGTCCGGATTCGGAAATGGGTCTATCAACATAGCTGACGCATTGGAAGTCTTAATGATTTTTGAGACTTCAGCGTTGTGAGGAAAATCCCTAACAAAGTGTTCCTCATTACATATTATGCATGGATAACGAGGTTTCCGAGGTCTATATGGTTGATTAGATGATCTTTCCTGTAGGTTAGAAGTTTTCTTTTTCTTTGATTTCCCATTTTTCTTACTTCATGGTTGCTTGTCACCTTTTCCTTTGTCAAATGAAATAACATTAATTTCGGAAGTAGGAGCAGGATCAGATTCAATAGTGTGGTGTGTGCTTGTAGTGCCTATCAAGCCATCTCTGGCATGAGAGTCCTTTAATTGAGGAGGAACATTGAAATTAGATATCACCGCATTAGGGATTTTTTCATAGAGCGTGCCAAACTGAGTGTAAATCAAGTCTAAATATTGTGCATGAGTGATAAATTGCTCTTTTGTGATGACACTACCCTTAGCCACATCCTCAGTTATAGATGGTAACAGGGATTTAATAAACCATTTAGCAAGGAGTTGATTCGGAACAAAGGTCTTAACCATTCGATGACGACGATGCCACTCATGAATATGATCAGAAATGTGAGTAGCATTAGTTTGTTTGAAATTAGTCAAGAGTTCCGTTCCAGTTTCATATCTAATGGGTAACTAGAAATGAGTCAAAAAGACAGTATCTAGGGCTGTGAAATTTTCAAAAGAAGCTCTAGGTAATTCAATGTGCCATTTTGCAGCCAGACCTGTGAGCGTACGCTGGAAAAGACGTAGTTGAACATAATTATCATTCAGGGAATTTGATGAACACCATAAACAATAAGTCACAACATGAGTTGACGGATCCTCTCCAGGGTTTCCATTGAACTTAGGAATATCGGAGGGTAATTTATGAGGTATCACCGGCCACCAAGGAGCATAGTTGATTGGATCATTGGTTAACCGATTTAAATCTGGTAACTCTAAAGCTGCAACAAAAGGAAACTGTCTATTAAGGTTAGGTTGAGCATAGCCAGGGTAAGGTGGAATTGCTTGAGAAACAGGCCTTTGAGCACCAGCATAAGGAATTTGTTGCTGGTAACCCAGATAGGGGTTGTTTGCATAGAAAATGCTTGAGGATTCTATTTACCAAAACCTGGATATGATACTTGTTGAAAATAGGTTTGAGGCATTTGTGCCTGTTGTTTCCAAGGGGTCTGTCCACTAAAATTATAATCCAAATTAGGATAACTTGGATTTGGCTGATATGTATAACTCAGCTACAGTTGTGACATACCATAAAATGGTAGACCATATTGTGAATAAATAATTCCTGATACAGGTTGTTGTAAATTAATCAAAGGATTTGGAGTCTGTGGACGCAACATTTGATGATATTGAGTTGAAGGATCCACTTGATAAGGTTGATGATGTACAAAATTTTGATTATGTAACAAGGATATAGATGTATTAACAAGTGGTAATGAAGTGGGAGTGACAGGTTGAACCGTTTGATACGAGGGTACAACCATTTGTGGTTGGATAGGCAAAGTGGGCTGCCATTGAAAAATATTCATTTCAACATTAGACTGTCCAAAAAGTGACTGAGTACTGTCATATCGGGTGACCAAAGGTTTCCCCCCAGCATGAGGATGATAATAAGATGGAAAATATTGCTCTCCAAATGCTGGGAGTCCAGTTGAAGGAATAGACCCAGAAGGACCGGCTTGATATTGCCCTGATGATGTGTATAATGAATCAAGTCATTCAGTACTTATGATAGGATTACCAGTTAAAATACTAGATGATCACATTGGTAAAAACCATGGATTTGAAGATGCACCAGAGAAAATTCCAGATAATGACTAGTAACCTGATGGGACCATAGGGCCTCCATGAAAATATGACTCTGGTGAAGTGGTAAACATCGATGGAGTAGTGAGGGCAGGAGCTAACTTAATTGGAACATCAGGCCCAACCAAAGATTTTGGTTCAGATATGGTTGTTTGACTAAATGTATACCCTTTTGAATCGACGAGAATTTGAAAAGGAGGAAGATCAACAAAAGCAGAGGGTGTTGACTGAGAGAAAGACTCGTACAGGTAAAGGTCCTCCCCAAAATGGGTTGGAGTTAGAGGTGTAGTGTCTTATGGGATTTATTCAATCGCAATTAAACCAGGTGGAATAATTTCACCTTCAGGCCCAAAGTATATTTTAGATGGTTGACTGTGTGATATGGGAGATTCAATAGCTACAGAATTTTGTGGGATGACTAAGGTAGGAACAACTTCTAGTTGTTCGACTTCAGGATTCAGATGTTCTGGAAAATAAGAGATAGGATCTGGATCAATATGTGGTTGAACAACATTGGGTCCAGGAGGTATGGTCTCACTGATTGGATGGATTTTGACCACGGGTAGTTGTGAAGACTCTGTTTCAACAACAGTAGACGAACCGGGATGTGTAGAAACAACTTGAACTAACTCTAGTTTATGGGAAAGTGATGTTTCACCAGAGGTACGAATTGTACTTGATTCGATAGATCGTGATCACCTTTGCCTACCAGAAGTAACTTCTGGTGGTAAAGGTGGTTTTAAAGCTAATCTACGCGAACGATGGGGGAAAGGATTTTTTTTCTTCCACGGTTACTAATTAATTTTAACCAAAAATAAATAAACAAAATAAAAGGGTAGTGCTAGGAAAAAGGGTTTACCAAGAAACTATGAATTGCATAATAACTCTTGGCAAACCAAGAAGTATGGGCAGGCAATCTCCCCAAATATTGTGTTCGGTGTATCACAATTTACAAGGCGGCCAACTTGGTTCACTATGGATGGATAACACCTAAAATTTTTCCTCCCAAATATACCCGAAGGTATGTGGAGGTCCAAGTCCGTATTAGCGTTGTCCAATGCAAAACCACACAGTGAGAGCACCCCTTTATACTTACCATACTGTAACACTGCCAGATATACCTGAAATTACATGGATGAGCTACGATATACTTACGTACGTGGAGTGAGGTATCACACTCGGAATGTATCGCAGACAAGTTAACGGCAACTGCTATGTTTTACGATTCCAGAACACGTCTCTAGGCTAGACCTTCTAAATGTTATCATTATGGTTCCAATGCTTTGTTAGGTAAATTGAGATTAATTTTTGTTGATCTTGCTTACAATTTGCCTTTCAAAGGTTCACCACGATGATGTATTGGAAAATTCCTAAAATGCAACTAAAAATGATAAGCAATCTTTCACTTTCAGTTTCTTCAATGAAAAACCTAGCTACTAATGGAAGTGAGAAAATAATTTGTGAGCAAACAAATCAATGATCACAAACTAAATGCAGATTTCCTAATGTTCCTTTTTGCAAAACACACAAAAATCCTACATGCAAATGCAAGTTTTTCTTTTCAGTTTCCTGAATATTATGAATGCAGAAAAGAAACTAGGTGCACTAAATTAACAATTCAAATGCCTTTTAATTTTTAGAAATGAAGAATACAAACAAAAATTTCTCTTTTGAAGGAAAAATGAGGATTTCAACAACAATTTCTCCTATCAAGAAAATGAATATTTTACAACAATTTCCTATTTCGAAAGCAAATAATTCTTAATGCGACCATAAAAAATACTTTGAAATCAACTTGTCAATGATAAAGAAATTTTTTTAAAAATAAACATTGAAAAAATTTTCAGTCAAAAGAGGAAGAAGTATATAGAGTTACTGGTCAATATGAGGATCAAACTTTTGAAAACACAGTAGAAAAAAAAATGAAGCAAATTGCAAAGGAAAATTCAAAGGAATCTGGGTGGTTTCGGGAGTCAACGCAGTCTCCAACGGGAGACAATTCTCTGCAACGTAGGCTTGAAAGGGAGAAAGTGCTATGCAAAGCACTGTGTCCTGTCTAAGGGTGCGTTGGGTGTAGTGTATAAGGAAAAACACTACTATCTAACTCACTATATTTGCAAATTTGGCTTTGAAAAATTTTAATATTTGTGTGTAACAACTACTGGGTGGATAAAAAAAAAATCAGAGGCTAAGTCACCTGGATCTAAGAGAAATTCTCCCCAGCGGAGTCGCCAATTTGCTGGGCTAGAATTGTGAATTACGGATAAAACACACTTCCCTAGACAGATGACAATCTAGAACAACATATTAAAGACTATACAACTACCTTTCCTAACTCAGAATAGACACACAAAAAGGATTAGAGGCTTACTTGTGATCCAAGCGCTTCTAAATGGCTCCTTCTATTGCTTCCGTTGTAGCTTCAAATTCAGGGGGTTTGTGCGAAATGCTTCCTGTAAGAAAGAACACTAAAAAAATAGAAGACAGAAATAATACAGATGTCTATTCAAGTTAGTTAGCTAAATCAGTAAAGAATAAATAATATAGATCAACTAAGATCTTGCAATATGTAAAATCAAAGCCAATACAGATGCATATAGGGAAAATTAAGTTGTATTATTTATTGATGATAGAAGGATAGGTTACAACCAAATGACTGATTTGAAGTGACCCTTCCAGCAACGATCCTCAACCCCTTCATAGTATAAATCTCTCCAGCAGCTGTTACAAAAATATAACTCTTAATTGAAAATCCTCCAACATTTCTCTACTCAAATTCTTCCTTCTCAAACACTCATATTTGTGCTCAATTTATAGATGAACTGAAGGTATTTTTGCAATGAATGACTTTCCAATAATAGGAAAGACATGTTCCCAGTCATGTAGATGTCAAATGGACACTTGGATTCGAATCTTGACACATGTGAACTCTTCTAGAAGGGACTGGCCAAGTGGAGATGTCGGAACAATGCGAAATTCGCTCCCAATGTGACCAACGCACCCATAGATGTCGGGAAGTGCTTTGCAGAGCAACCTTGCATGGGGCTACCTACATATCCAACGCACTTAGTCCCCTTAGAGGCAGAGTTGGTGAGCTCCGACATGCTATATAATAAACTTCAAACCTTGGAAACCTTTGCTTGATGAAATTCATGCTTGATTTGTCTTGTTCTTGCCTTAGGATATGTAGCAACTTGAAATGATAGGGAATGATAGACCCTTAGTCATTGGTCCTAGAGATGATGCCCAGTTAACCAGGTCATTGGGAATGATGCCCAAATTGACCTATAACACCAGGGATCTAAAGTACTGATTATAACAGAGATTCATCGGCGATAGGATTCTCTTCCACCATTTTAGACTTAGTATTGGGAAAATCACACATAAGTTCAGTAAATACCGGTGATTTCTTAGACTTGGATTTCTCAAACTCCAAATAAAACTCTTGCAGGATAACTATCCATTTGGATTATTTTCCCTCGAACAATTGTTTTGTCAAAATTTATATCATCAGTTTGCAATTAGATATCATTGTGGTTTTGCATAACAATATGTAATGACGAAAAAGTTGGATATATTGAACAGTTGCCAAGGCCAATTTCTCCACATTTGATTACTTTATCTTCGTCGAGTTGAGATTTCGACTTAGGTAATAAATCACATGTCCTTTGTTAGATTCATCCTCTTGAACCAAAACCATTCCAATTGTGGAATCAGATGAAAATAAGTACAAAAAGTAATCTTGGTGGTAATTGGGCGGATGCAATAACGGTGCATGGGTCAACACGTTTTTAAGTGCATCAAAATATTTATCAGAAATCTCATCCCAAATGAATGGAACATCTTGTTTCAACAACCAGGTAAAACCTTTCGTTAACTTAGCATAGTTCGGGATAAACCTACGTAAAAAAATTTCTTTCCCCTGCAAACTCTGGAGTTGGTGAAGATTTGAAGGAGGAGGTAAGTTGATTATAGCCTCAACCTTCGATGGATTGACACGAATTCCCTCTTTAGAAATGACTAACCCAAGTAAATGTCCTAATTGTACACAAAAAACACATTTGTGTGGATGCAAGCAAATTTTTTAATGCCTACATATCATAAAGATTGCATGTAAGTGTGTAGGATGATCTTCTCTACATAAATAATGAGAAGGTAAGTCATCCAAGTAAGGTTGTACAATATGTTTGATATCATTAAATGCATAATACATAGCTCTTTGAAATGTTTCACCAACATTTTTCAATCCAAAAGGTAATTTACAATATGAAAACGTGCCCCAAGGACATATAAATGTTGTTTTAGGTTGATCAGCAGGGAGTATGTTGATTTGATCGTAACCAGAAAAACCATCCATAAACAATAAAATTTTGTTTCCAGCACAATCATCAACAATTTGATCGATATAGGGTGTAGGATAGTTGTCTTTGAGACAAGCCTTGTTAATATCCCGATAATCGACACATACTCTGATAGTCCCTTGTTTTTTCATTACAGAAAATATATTAGATACCTAATCTGTTAAAGGAATAGGATAAATAAATCCTGCACGTAATAATTTTTCAACTTCAGCTTTGATTTTTGCAAATTTCTGCAAAGGTATTGGACATAATATTTTTCTAATAATTTTATCATTCGGGTATGTCTTGTTTTCATGAATAACAATCTTAGGATCTATACCTAGCATCTCTTCATAAGACCAAGAAAAAATGTCTCGAAATTATTGAAATAGGCCTTTATAAGTTTTGATCTCTTTAATCGAACAAGAAGCACCTATATGAATGTTTTCAATTAATCCAGGTTTGATCGATATATCAATAGGTATTTTTGTAGAAATATTTCCCAAAATTTTCTTAGAATCCGAATTTGTGATTGATGTGGGATTTTGAGGTTCCTTGACATAATCAATCGTAAATATAGATGACAAATCATTTTCAAGTTTATCAAGGCTAGGAAAAAATAAGATCGATGATGTAGATCATCCCATGGCAATTCATCGATGATAAAATTTCTCGAATGTTTTCATCAGTTGCAAATACATGTTGAAAGGGATCTGGAAACAATGTCAAAGTTAAGCTTGATATAGAAGATTATTCTTCACTGACCACATTCATTTGATCAATAGAAGTTTATGGAGTATCATCAGTTGCAAATACATGTTGAAAGGGATCTGGAAATGATGTGAAAGTTGAGATTGATATAGAAGATTGCAAATACATGTTGAAAGGGATCTGGAAACGATGTCAAAGTTGAGCTTGATATAGAAGATTCTTCTTCACTGACCACATTCATTTAATCAGTATAAGTTTATGGATTATCATAACATGATTGTAATGCTACATATGCTAATTAAAAAGTACTTAAAAGCATATCGCCATCGTACGAGTCCAATTTTGATTCTAAAGGCACAGTCCATGTGTCATCAAATGGCATTTTTCTTGATGTGATCATATTGATATTGGAAATAGTTTGCAGTACGTTGGGAGAGGGCATAGTGAAAGTTCCCATGAGAGTGGAATCCTTCATTAGCCCTATGCCAACATCTTCGTACGGGATAATCGATTTTCTGAAATGCTGGATACTATCTATAGAAGTAGGGTCTGAAGTGAAGTAAGACAACTGATTGATTTTAACAATATTTCCTTTGTGAGGAAACATCATCATCCGAAATACTAATGAAATAGCATCAGTCATTGTGTAAGACCAACTGCGACCTAGAATAAGGTTGTAATCGAGAGGGGCATCAACAACTTCCACTTCTAGGGTTATGGTTTTTGCTTCTACTTCTATAGGCAGATCTTGGATTATTCCATATGGGTAAAAACCTCTTCCATCAAAGGCTTTAAGGATAGTCGATGATTGGTTGAGTGTTGGAGAACTGAGGGTTTTCCAATAGGCTAAGGACATTATACACGTAGATGCCCCCTCATCAATTATAGTGCGAAAAACTTGCCTTGATTTGACTAATACTGGAATTTGAAAATCCTACAAACTTTTCGAGATAAAAGGCCATTAGGTTCAAGTCTTGAGGATCAATAGCTCGTATGGTTGATAATAGTAATTTCATTTGTTTTGGACAAGGTTGCAGCACTTCTAGGGAAAACATTTTTGAAGGGGATATGGCTAAATCTTTAGCAATGTTGCAATCCTGAGCAGCTCTTGCATGTGGATTGAAAGCTGATTTCCGAAGTACACCTTTGGCAGGCAGTTTAATCACTAAATCAGGTATGGGTTTCTCAATTTGTAATGGTTCGTAAATTGAAGGAGTTGTTTTTGGTGTTTGACTGGATGATTTAGTCTCTTTAACAGTTACAGGACTCTTAGATCCATAGTCTTCATATTGTGTCACAACCATGACCTGAGACATCATTAAAATATATACCGATGAATTGGAAGAAGATTCAATTATTTTACTATCTTGAGATAGAAAAGGATCCCTCAAGACAACAGGTGTGGGCGAACCTTTGACAAATTTGGATACCTCGGCCCGATGTGGACACTCTTTTTGTAGTGATCCTCATCATAGATAAGACAAGGATAATGAGGTTTCCGCTTTTCGTCATATGGTTCAGTTTTTTCTGTTTTCTCTTTAGGAGATGTGTTTTGTTTATTTTAACCTTCCCTTTCTTCTTATTACCAGATTTAGCTTTAGTCGTGGGTGAGTCTACAATGTGAATTTCGACAAAATTTTTGAGAGAAGAATCTCCTTCAAGTGAATCTGGTAAAGTTATTATTGGAGATGTAGATTTAGATGAATTGTTCTTACTCTTTGTAGTATTAATTGTACCAATTACACCATCTGCAAAATGAGAACCAGAAGGAGTTGCAGTAATTTGACCTGGGCATGGTAAATCAGGAATTTTTTCATATAGAGTACCAGACTGTGTGTATACAAGGTCTAAGTACTATTCTTGAGCTATTGCATGTTCTTCTATGACAACACCTCCCTTAGTTACGTCTTCAGTGATCTTTGGAAGTAATGATTTAATAAACCATTTTACAAAAATTTGGTTCGAAATAAAAACCTTCACTAAACGTCATCTACGTCTCCATTCGTGTATATGATATGAAATGTATGTAGACATAATCTATTTTAATGAAGTTAAAAGTTCCATGCCATTGTCATAATGAATTGGCAACTGGAAGTGAGTTAGGAAGGTTGTTGTTAAAGCTTTGAAATTATTGAAAGAGCCGCGTGGTAACTTGATATACCACTTTGCAACTAAGCCGATCAATGTTCTCTAAATTAGTCTCAACCAAATGTAATCATCGATTAAGGAGTTGGATGTGCACCAAAGAATAATTCATCACATGATTTGAGGGGTTTTCTCTTGATTTTCCTTCAAACCTAGGGATATGACTAGGAAACTTGGTTGGAATTTCCGGCCAGAAAGGAAGATAATAAATTGGATCATTCATGAGTCAATACAAATCTGGTAAGTCTAAAGTTGCAATGAATGATAACCAACGGTTAGGGTCCTGTTGTGAAAACTGATAACTTTGAGGAACAATACTAGTACCCAGAGGGGGATATCTAGTATAACTTGGAATAGCTTGAGCAGATGGGATTGGAATACCTTTGGGGTATCCAGAGTTAGTCGTACCAACCTAAGGTTGAGTTGGTATTTGATATGTATAACCGGGGTTGGTTGATTCTAGTACACTGGATTTTGTCCTGTTTGTCCATATTGAAATTTCCCTTGAAATGGTTGACTCTGCACAAAATGACCTACAAAAGGTTGGCTTGTTTGAATTGTAGTTGCACCAAGTTGTCCTACAGAGGTTTGAATAACAGACTGAACTGCAGGTCCAATTTGATAAGAAGTAACTTGAGGGATTTCCTATGTAATAGTTGATGCAGTCGTTTGAAGGGTTGTAGCAACAGGGGTTTGAGAAACTCCAGGGATAGGTGTACTTGGTTGTTGAAAAGAAGTTTTCCCAACAGATTGGATAGGAGCACTTGGAGTACTCGGACCAGCTTGCTGACTACTAGGTACAGATACCTGAGGGGTAATTGGAGTGTAGTCTGAACAGGTTGTTGGACTTAGGGATAACCAAATTGTCCAGCTGTATGACCAGGTTTATTATAAGGTTCTTGTAAAGTATGTTGCAAAGATTGTTGATTCAACAACGAATTCCACACAGTATTAACGCTTGGGTAAGGAGCTCCCATTAAATTTTGTGATGCATGAGGTTGACCGTAACCAGTTTGAAGTATTGGAACATAAGTTTGATAATTTCCAGGATAAGTTCCAGTAAAAGGTTGACCTCCTTGAAAGGATGGTTGCTCTTGATAAAACTGTTGCCCTTGAATAGGTTTTTGTCGTTGAAGAGGTTGTTGCCCTGGAATAGGGTACTGCCCTTGAATAGGTTGTGGCCTTGGAATAGGGCACTACCCTTGAAGAGTTTGTCCTTGAGGATTATTTTGCCCCCCAGGCGGTATATTGCCACTTTGAAAACTATCTTGAGGAATATTTCCAGACATCATATAGAATTATTCCATTATCAAAGATTCGGTGGTAGATTCATGAAGACGAGTTTATTGTGTAATATTTTCAGAAGAGGCAGATGCTCCTGAGAATGTACCAGAGAGTGACTAGTATCCAAGAGGAACTAATGGACCGCCATATAAAAAAGTTTCTGGTGATGAAGAAAACATGGATGAATCACTTGACACGCTTGATGAAGACATGTAACTACCTATGGGTATAGAGTAAAAAGGAATGCGGCGTGGTGAATAATTAAGACTAGTGTTATGTAGAAATTTGGTAATTTTTTGATAACAAGGATCTGATCTAAAAGGAGCATAAGGGTAAATCAGTTCACTATACCTTAGATCTAAAGATTCTCGATGCGAAGGAATTGTGATATCTTCTTCTGTGTCAGTAATCTCTTCGATACTAATTAGACCAAGAGGAATATTCTCAGTAATGTGAAGTTTCACTCGAGGTGAACGAGGACGACCAGGATTTCAGGCTATGAATTCTGAAGGTGACTTAGACAAAGTAGATTCAGATTCATGTTCAGATATTTTGGGTTCAATGAATTGAGTATCTGACAATTCACCGGTAATAGATTCAACTATGATTACTTCAGAAATTTCTGGTTGTTCTTGATTTCTTTCTATTTTCTGAGGTTTATTAACTTCGAAATCGGGATGTGTAACTATAGATGTTTCTCCTTATTCAGTAGACCAGGTTTCTGATTGTTGACCTCTTTTAGATTCAATATTTTCCATTTGACTCAGTGTATATTCAGGGGGTTTCCTCTGCATTCTACGGGAGTGTCTCAGTAATTCAACCACGGTTAATTTTTAACACACGAAATCAAAAAATATTTCAACAAAGCACACCTAACGTTGCTAAGAAATCAATCAATTAGAACATACACCTACAAAATCTAAGAGAAAAACCACACACAAATAGTATGTTTCCACAATTAAAACACTATTTGGTGATGAAATCCAACGTCACAGAAGTCAATGTGGAAAACTTGGCGGTTGGAACAGTTACCCTGACAACCTACTTAATGAAACAGTCTGGTGCAAGTCCCTCCACTATGCCATATTGAAGTCAAGAGTATCGTTCGAAAAGTCCAAGTGAGTCTAGCCAACATCTATTCTAGGTACAGTGGGACCTTCCCTCCATCATCACCTTGGGAAAAATCCTAAATATTATGGCCACTAAGGCCACCAACGAAGACAAATGCACCTGGGGGAACAGTCTATGATCCGATATATAGGCAAGGGCAGAGTATCAAGCTCAATCCCCTTGAAAGATCCTAGACATGGTTAATTCGAGGTTTTCTAACAAGTGACCCCAAGCTCCTCGAAAAATGTTTAATTCGAGGTTTACCGTTTGTATTACGTGCACGTCTTCTATCTTCACCAATGATATAGGTACGATTACCTCACTGGGTCTGACATGACCTCGTGCTTGACTCTTTTAAGAAGATATTCCTAGAGTACAAATGCAACAATTGGATTCCCCTACCGCAATATTCTACTTGTTTATTTTTCCTACTTTGGATCATTTATTACAACCTATTCCAAAACACTAGCGTAAGCTATATTGGTGGAATGAGCCCTAGAAAATGTAAAAATGTCTAGATTGATTTTATTAGGTGTTGTATTGATTTGGCTGTTATTTAACACAAAGGGTATGGAGTTGAAACTTTGATGATGTTGTGACCCGATGCAAAATAATCTAAATGCATCAATATGACAAATGCAACTCTTTATTTTCAATTAATTCTATTTAGGAGAAAGTTGAGAGATTTCTTTGAATTTAAAACACAAAACTTCCTCACACTTTAAACAAAATTCCTTTTGAAAAGAAAACAATTTAATCAAGAACTAAATTTACAAATATGATCAATTTATCCTTTTGAATATGTTGGAACACCTAATCCTCCATGGGTAGGTGTGGAATGCGAAAAGTCACAATGGAGTCCAAGTGACCTTGGAATATGAAACCAAGAGTCACACCATTGTACTATAAATGTACATCTCATGTATAATGGAAAATAAGAAAGCCTCACGCTTATCTTTCATTGTGTGTTGTTTCTCTTGTGTGTGCATTCTTCTTCCTCATACACCATGTGTGTGCTTCAACATGGTGTTTAACATGGTATCAGAGCGGGCGATTGCTGGCCCTGCTCCACTTTGAGTGAGCCATTTGTGTTTATGGCCTGTGCATATCTGCAAAAATTCTTGACATTTTTGCAGCACTCAGAGTTTCCGTAGCAGTGTTTTTTCCGCCATTCATAAGTGTTTTGAAGAGGAGCAGCATTCAGAATCCCAGCATTCAGAAATTGGCAGCATTCAGGCATTGGTTTTGAAGAAAGGCAGCACTGCCCATCTGAAGGTTGATTTCTTCCTACAATTTCTGCCCATTAAATTCTGTTTTGGAGAGCTGTTGGAAAATTTGTTTAAATTGGGATTCCTGAAGAAGTTTATGAGTTTTTAGTGGAAAATATTTCTGATTATTTTTAAATTCTGCATTTTTGAGCTGCTGAGAGGGTTTTTGAAGATATTTCTGAGTTTTCATTGAAAAAATTCTGAGATTTCTGAGTTCTCTGCAAGTCTCCAAATCTACAAATTCTCCATTTTTCTGCTGCTGGAACCAATTCTACTCTATATTTGGAAGAAGAAAAATTCTACTGCTGTTTTTCAAGTGGATTTCCTATCTCTACCTCTCTGCTGTTATATTAAAATAAATAAATAAAAATTCTGCAACATTTTTGGCCTTCGGCCCTCACCACTCTGCAACTCAAACCCCATTCAGACTTACTTCTCCCTCGCCGCTATTAAATCCTGCACATTTAATAAAATAAAAATAACAAAAAAAGAAAAATTTTAAAAAAAATCTCTTCAACTCCCAACGCTCATACGCTCCCCTCTCTGCGCTATTCCCTACCTTACAGCCCTACCCCAAAACCCCTCTCGGCCCCCCTCCTATCCTATCCGCATACCTCATTGCGCCCTTACACCACCCTCTCCACTTGCTCCAAACCTTGCGGATCTCCCTACCCCGCGGCCTACCTGCAACTATCGACTCCCTTACCATCACTCAACCCGCCCCATCTCCCACTCTCACACTCCGCAACCCCCGGCTGCTTCTCCACCGTCGGCCCCTCCCTTATCGACCTGCAACTCCCTTCACTCTATACGGCTCCACCCTTCAACTTCTACCTACCCGACCCCGCCCTTCCAACGCTGAGCCCTCACCCCATCGAACCCCCTACGCTATCCTATCCCCTCTCTCTACACACTCGACCGGAACCCTTACACACGCTAACTCTCGGCGCATTACCCTACGCTCCAGCTCACGTCCCTACTCCCCTTCCTCCCTGCACTCAACATTCCTCCCAACGTTCCCACGGCCTTTTGGCCTTCCATCACAAATCAATTTTTTAAATTTTAATTTTTATAAAAACTCCTCCCTCCTTAACGCAAGTTTTGTCCCACCTTTTTTAAGTTTTTAAAATTTTTTTAATTCCTTTTCTTTCTCCATTTTAATTAATTCCCTTTCTTTAATTAAAAAAAAATAAAAAAAAATCCCCTTCCCATTTTAATTTTTTAATATCCCCCTCCCCCATTAATAAACCCCTCCATATAATACTCTCCCTTCCCTCCCAATAAATTTCCTTTTCTTTTTAAATTCTCCCCATTTCAATTAATCCTTTTTTTTTAAATTAATTTTTAATTAATTAAAAAAAAAAAATAGCACAGAGAGAGAGAGAAAAGAGTGAATATGAACATTTGAAATGAAGGAAATGACATATCAGTGAATGGACAGTACACATAAATAAAATTGCGGATTTGACATTTTATGATTTGTGGCATATATAAGAGGGTGATTTTATGAAGAATTGACATTTGAAGACAAGTTTGCCATCATTGCAAAACAGCTCTTTGAAGGAAAATTCAGCTGCCTTAAAGGCTTCTTGCATGTTGTTTTTGTTGCACATTCAAACAAATATTTTGTAGAGATGATGTATTGAATTGACATTGTATTGTGAGTGGAACTTGCATCTCTTTCATAGTTGCAATCAGTAAATTTGAGTTGTTGGATTGTTGATTGCCCTCCATCATTTGAGGAGCACACTTTGTATTCTGAGAATTCCTTGAGTCATTTGTATTTGTTGTTGAATCACATTGTAAACGGGTGCATTTTCGGTTGAAGCCAACACCCTTTCATTTTTTGAGCATAAGTTGTTGAAATGGCCAAAATCAATGAGGCATTAATGTTTTTGAATGACCTCATTCATTCAAATGTTGATGATGTGATAAAAATGAGCAAGGATGATCTTTGTAAAATTCACAGTTGTTTGCTAGATGCACATGAAAAAATCGAGTTTTTGCAGTTGGAATCTCAACTCCAACAAGACGAACTTCAGCAAAAGTGTCACCATTCTGAACCTGTTTCTGTTCAGAAGATTGTGAAGGACTCTCATCAGAAGAAAGAAGATAAAGTTGTAGTTGATCCACATTCAGTTCCTTGCACTAGAGAAGATTTACATGCAGATGCAGCAGCTCAACCTGCACTTCTCAAGCCCATCATCAGACCTTGGGAAGAGCTTGTACACAACAAGCACAGAACTGGTCTTGGATATGACAAGGATGTGTCTTTTCATATTCCAGACTACACCAAGCCTATCATATTTCAGAGTGCCGGATTCCTGTATGACAGTTCACCTGCAGCTGTTCCAGATCCTGTTCCACAACAACATCAGATTGTAAAATGCCAACACTGTGATTGAGTTGGCCATATGAAAGATCACTATTTTGATCTTCATCCATGCAAGCACTGTGGTCAGCACAACCATTCTTCACACATATTCTTCAGACACAAGCCTCCTGCAAGAACAAAGATTCATCTTGGATGGATCGCTTCTTGGAAATGGGCATCAACAGCCAAGAAGATGTTTATGACACATGTTAGAACTTGTTCACAGATATTGAGCAATATTGCAGTTGAGTTTTCGCCATCATCTCACCTTGTCCCTGACAGGGGGGAAAATGGTGGTCATGTACAAGCTTTGACGATAGATCAAGCGAGCCTGAGCCATAATCTCTCATTCCATGTTCAGAGTTGTAGCCAGAAGTTCAAGCGAGCCTGAGCCACAATTCGTCATTCCAGATTCAGAGATGTAGCCAAAGACACGGATGCCCATGAGCATGCCTTCGGTTGGTGGATAACCTAAAACCATCATCTTTGGTTGGTGGACAAACTAAAACCACCACAAGTAGTAGACCTCCCTTCTTTCAGGTCGAAGGTCTCCCTTTCATATATGAGGAACACTTCCTCTAGCAGAAGCCTTCAGCTTCTTGCCATCTTTGGTTGAGTTCCAGGAAATGCTACAAGAATTCCAGAGTTGTTGTTAATCCTAAAACCATCACAGGTAGTAGACCTCCCTTCTTTTAGGTTGAAGGTCTCCCTTTTTTATGAGGGACAATTCCTCTAGCAGAAGCCTTCAACTTCTTGCCAGTTTTGGAAGAGTTCCGGGAACTGCAACAAGTTTTTCATTCCAGTGTTGGTGGTCATCCTAAAACCACCTCTTTTTTCCAACATTTTAGAGAGTTGATTCAGCCCAAGTGCTGCCATGTATACTTTGTAGATTTTTATTACAACTCTTTTCTTGGACTCACACATACCCCTTCGGATTAAGGGGGGATGTTGGAACACCTAATCCTACATGGGTAGGTGTGGAATGCGAAAATTCATAATGGAGTCCAAGTGACCTTGGAATATGAAACCAAGAGTCACACCATTGTACTATAAATGTACATCATGTATAATGGAAAAATAAGAAAGCCTCATGCTTATCCTTCATTGTGTGTTGAGTCTCTTGTGCGTGTGCTCATCTTCCTCATACACCATGTGTGTGTTTCAACATGGTGTTTAACAGAATAAAATGTCATTGATAACAAAGCCAGAAACTACAATTTCGACAAATAAACAATTCCCAAAAGAAAGAAATTTCTAAAAAACCCTAAAAAGTACAAACTTCAAAATCAAATCAAAGTTCTAATTATGAACACTAACTAGGATATCTATGAATTTTTTGTGGATGATTTCTATTAGTTTTAATCAAACTAAGAATTTTTCTACTTATCCCAGTAAAAATGAAATCACGAAAGAGTACTTTGTGACAAATCAAGCTTCAGTGATCTAGAAACTTTTCCGTCTTGCAAATGAATAAGAAATAAATATTCATAAAAAATAAGGTTGGCTATAATCCTAATGGCTTAAGGAGACAAAATCATAAAACTGGTAATCTGCGGCAAATGAAGGTATCTTCCATGTAGAGCAACAGTAAACGAGGACAAACCCTAACTTGTAAAATGAAAACAGGATGATTAATCACACAAGACTAAAAATTGTTGAAGATTTCTCACACAGGTTCTGACAACTGGAGTAGGTCAAGTCAAACTTAAAGAATTTAGTTATCTAGCTCAGAAAGAGAGAAATTCAATTTTTTTAAAATTTTCCAAGGGGTGCATAGCCTCTCAGTTAAAAACAGTGCGAATGCGCATTGGATTGAACTGAGAAGTCATGCAGGTTGTTGCTCTGTTTTCCACAGAAAACCGCGCAGGGAGAGAAAAAGTTGGGAAAAATAAAATATCAATTTTCTTTCTCAAAGATTCTAAAAATTCATCTACCCAACTACACTCAAAGAATTCAAAATCATAAAGCTAGAATTTCAAACTAAACACAAACAAAGAAAACTAAGCTCTAGTCCCCAGCGGAGTCACCAATTTGTTACCAGGATTAATCCCTCTTACAGACAAGAGTGATATGGGCCTAGTACTCCAATGAGTAACTAGAAACAAAGGTCCATTTGAATGTCTCTTTCTCTATATTATTTTTATTTTAATATCATTACAATCAAGAAAGTAGAGAGGACATGCTCCTACCTTTTAATCTAGATGTCTGGTGTAGTCCTTTCTCCTTCGCTCCAAAGTAGCTCTTCAATGACAAGTAGAACCTACAATCACAGAAAAAAAAAATGATCAAAGAATCTGCAATATATAATAATAAAAAATACTAATCCAACTTAGTGATCAAGGAATCTCTCTATTCACATTGGTATCTAGGTATCTCTACCCTTGAACCTGAAACTTGAGCTCAATACATAGGGAGATTGAAGTAGTTTCAACTCCATTAAGAGAGGGATAGATTCCTCTCATGAAGGGATTGAGCTCCTTGGACCAAGGGATAAGCTCCATGAGTAGAGGGATAAAGCTCGAACTGGTGCAACTCTAGAGGCTTCTAGTCAGGAGAATATTCGACTAACTAGGCTTCTAGAAGTTACTTTTATTTTTACTTGCTTTTCAATGGGGTGCACAGGTTTTAGTGGCGAACAGAGCGGCGATCATCGTGGCTAATGGAAGGATCAGCAACGCATGCGTGGGAAAAGGCTAGAAAAACCACACATGTAATATTTTAAGGGTTTTATAGAGCTTTTCTCTAATTTCCAATACTTGATTCAAGAACATGAGTGTTTTTTGACCTCTAAGGGAACATGATATGGATGGTGATAGACCCATATGAATAGTCAAATGTCATGGTGAAAAAATGACGTGTAAAAATGTTTGAAGCATGCTTATATTGGTCGTTATATCTCTTCTTTAGTCAATTAAGAGAAATAAATCATATTTGGGCGACGAGATGCTTGTAAGGATATTTGGTTGGGCTATGTGTTAATTCCTAGATCCTAAAGCAGGGAGGGTATCGTTGGAGTTGGAGCTCTAACCTTGGAGACACACCTAGATCCCTAGGTTGGTGTTATAGCTTAAAAGCTTGATGGTACCTAAACTGGCTAAATCTTGCGTACACCTTAGTCCTACCCGATTAGAGTAACATTGTTAGGTATCTAATCTATAGCATTGCATGTGTTGCAACTCTTCATAGAGCATATAGTTTTGAGATCCTCCATGTGCCTATATATATATATATATATATATAATTGTATTTTATTCATGATGTAATATATTTATCAAAATAATGAACAGGAAATTTTATTATGTATGAAAATTATTTATTAAGCATGGGTTTCATTCTTTATTATTTTATTTTTAGGTCAAAGCCTCGATTATACGTTGCTAGGGTTTATGTCAAGAGTCCTTTTCCTTGTCATTATGTAAAAAACAATTCTTAGGCTTTATAGGTCAAGAAAAAAATTTATTTTGTTTTCAAATAAGTCATTGAGGCTTCCTCCACCAAGTCTACGTCAACCTAGACAAGTCAGCCTCATTGGGAGACACAAACCACTATATAAAGGTAGCTATTCGATCTCATTTAAAGTACATTCTCAATAAGTATGATCTACAGTTGCTGGAGAAGGTGAAAGGGTGCAACATTCTTGGAATAAGGAGAATAACCCTAGTGAAGAAGAGGAAAACCTATCAAAAAAGTTTGGAGACCATTTTCTCTCCCTTGTAATTCACACATGAAAAATTATGGAGCTACAGGAGTGTTGAAGTTGTAGGTCTATTGCAGCACCAAAATTTTGAAGCTAGGAAGATGAAATTATAGGTTGTTGCTAGGCCAAGGCTCGTAGACAAGAGGAAACTGCTAAAGTTTTCATAATCATCTTGGACAGCTGACTTGGTGGAAGAGGAAGGTATTTTTGTCAGGTCTATGGTATTGGATTGTCTCAGGTTTTATTTGAATATGCTAGTCGAAGAGTTTGATTGGGTTTTCCCATATAAAAGGGTTTTAGCCCCAGTTGCATGCATATATCTGGTGCATTGATATTCATGTTTTTATTTTATTATTTCTTGATGAAAAAAATAAGAAATAAGAACATATAGGAAAATTAATAAGAGTACAAGAATATAAAAAATAATTATCAATATAAAAGAATATTTCTTCCTTTTTTATTTTTTAAAATTGTCATATACCTCTATTTAACCCAATTTTTTCAGATGCCAAACATATATCATTCCACATTTCAGTAGATTAAAATCCCTTATCTCATATCTATTATCGCACCTATCTAGCCACAACATGATAACTTATCCAATCCTAATTAAAAGCTTTTATTCTTAAATAGACGCATCTACACCTTTACCACTTGTCACAACCATATCCTCTAACTATTTCTGAGGTAGCAATGTTATACCTTGGTCATTAATATGAATAGTAACGTAACCCACTATAAGATCATTTATACTACTTGATAACAAAAGGTGTTGTTTCTTTTTATACATGGTACAACAATTTTATAAAATTTGATTTCGCTATAACATATAAAGGTAGCACCTCTCTATGGCCTTAAACCTATACATACTTTACAATTTTCCATATTTTGGTTTATGAAATATGTAAGCCCGCATTTTCAGAATAATTTTGAACCATTAAATCGCTAAGCATAATTTATTTGGTACTTACTACGCCAGAGGGTACATGGCTATGGGGTTCATTCCTCCACTCTTGATTTTCCAAGTTGCATCTGCACCTACCCGTCAAATGACGAGGGTGTGGGTCAGATATGGTTTTTGTTAAAAAATTGGAATCATTGAAGGCGATCGGATGGTGGCTCTTTCATGTTATCATTCCACAACCCTATTCCATTTTTGTGAATTTCATTTCAGTTCATGTTTAGACTGTTGTGCCATTTTTGTTCTTTCTGTAATATCTCTAACCAGTTGAGGATTTGGACCTGGTGTATTTCCCAATGAGGCAGTTGTTGGCCTGCAAATAAAACCAATGTCAATCCCCATCTCCATGTGGTCGACACCCTAGTTCCCCCACTTTAACATGGTGAAGAATAAATTTCTTGAAGTGTGCAATCCTAGGGTCTCTCTGGAGCTTCCTTGTTATAATACCTCTCTTCTTCATTACAAAACCTGTAGTTATGGGGATTGTTTCTCATGTTAAATATATTTTCTCACTTCTCCTCAGGTAATATTATGATGGGTTTCTCACATGACTATGCTCATTGCTCTGCACCGGACATCATTTTCAAGTTTCATCAGGTAAAGCACCCTTCCACATATGTTAATGAGTTAATGATTTTCTTCAAAAATACTAGTTTATAGAAATTTTGGGTTTGATTCCCATATGAATTTTGTTTCTTTATGGAGCCATCATCCTGACAGTGCTCCACGTCCCTCAATTGAGCATTACTAGTCTTCTTTATGGAAATTTCTTCACCATTACTAGATTAGAAATCTATTTTTTCCATTTGGCTGAATGTGTGCCAAACTATTGCGCCACACAACCTAGCATAGGAGAAGGTCTTACTTCGGATTCAGGTTCTTGTACAATTTCCTCCGTGTACACCCAAATACATTCCTCAGGGATGCGTTTATTGATATGATTTTGGTTACTTTATCATTTTATTTGCTACCACTATACTGATTTCATCAACTCATATGCTTATGTTTTTTTTTTCGTAGGTATTTCATGAAGGTCGTTAGAATTGCATGTTGAAAATATAAATCCATATGCAAAGTGTGTGCAGAGGACACTGTAGCCGCTTTCCAAAATTGTTTCAACAACTCTGTCACAAAGCTAGTTGCTATTACCGGTGAACAGTCAAGTTCGGAGTTTGAAAATCCTGCAGTCCCTGTACAACGAAAACAGAGTTAAAATTGAAACAGAGCATTTTTTTCTTATACGCGGGAAGATGTATTTTGTTTGAATACCAGTGGTCCCTGCCATCCACGTGGAGCAATGCGATTCGATCGCATTATTTTTGGGGCCGGTTCGCAATGTCAAATTCCAGACCCAAAGTTTGTTATAAGTTGTAGTTGATAATTTTTCTGGTTACATTTTGGGCCCGTACCCAAAGCCCAATTTCAGACCTGAAATGTTTATACGTGCCAGTTGATAAAGCCTTCGGATCACATTTTACCCTTACGTCAGCACGCTATTATGTGATGCGAACTTTTTTTTCATTATAGTTTAATTGGGTTTTTTGAAGTTCGGCGGAAAGGTTGCGAAGAGTTTGTTTTATGTTTTAAGTTATAATGTTTTATCGCGCATTGAACCTTTGGACTATAGTTTGTTTTATTTGCGCATTTGTAATGTGGGCCCCGAGAGTCATTTTAATTAGGTTATTTATTTTATAATAGTTTTTTTATGTTTTGAAATATATGTTTCGACATATAAAAGGCCCAAGAGGCAGTGTAATGTTATTGTAATACACAGTAGTATTAAAAAAGACAGATTTTTTGTAATAGCGCATACAGAGTGCATTTTTGAGATAGACCAAGAGTTTTTGTACATTGTGTTTATGCAGAAGTCACTTTGTAAATCCCTCTATTAGAGGAAGAAGTTTTTTTTTGTAATAGAATTTTACAGTGAATGGAATAGAAGCAATTTCGTGAAACTTTGTCTCTCAGAAGCGAATTTTTTTTTTAATTTCTCTGTGTTAGAGGAGAGTATCATTCTCTCCGCATTGTTTTGGAATTCTAAAAAATTCCAACATGGTATCGAAGCTAGTCCAGGCTCTTTGAAGGTGTCAAAGAAGCAAAAGGAAGGATTTTTTGTTGCAGCAGCTTTGTTGGCAATATGATGCAGAGTGTTGTCCTTGATGGCAACCCATTGAATGAAGATGAAGACATGATAATGTTGACATGTGTTGTCCTTGATGAAAATCCACCTGATGTAGTTATTCTTGATCTGATGGACTTGATAAATGATGTTTGATGCTGAGTGTTGTCCTTGAATGGCAGCACACTCGATGAAGATGATGGCAACTTACTTGATGCAGTTGTGCTTGATAGAATATGGTTTGATGAACTTAATCTGATGTATCTATAGTGAGTACAGAAGACAATGAAGAAAGGAATTCAGCTTGTGCAAGATCTATGGTGAAAAGAGTATGTCTCAAGGCATACACGGATATGTCTAAAGGAAGTCGCGTATGTACGTGGGAAAGAACGTGTCAAGTCGCGTATGGGAAAAAGCGCTCTTAAAATGCAAAACCAGGGGTAACCACCATGGTATTGACCCATTGTATTGGGTAATGATTCGTCTAAATGACCCCGTCCAGGAATACCATCGGAAGTAATGTGGTTTTGGCTCATGGTATTGAAATTGGGTAAACCTATATAAGGAGAAGAATTTCATTGTGCAAAGGATGAGTATGGGTGCAAGATGTCTGAGCTTGAATGAATACTTCTCTCTGGAGTATATCTAAATGGAAAGGGTTACAGTTGAATGAAAGATCTGAATGTATGATGCACCGATGAAGGAGTGATGAAGAAGGGGATCTAGATCTGTATTGTACTTGTATTTGCTAGATCTGTTCATGGAAGGCTTAGATCTGAGATGAGGCGAACATCTGTCAGAGGAAAAAAGGTAAATCTAAACTGAATATCTGATCTGAAGAAGTATGCTGCTCTATAATATTTGAAGATCTATACGCTAGTTTGCCGCAGAGGAAACGCGTATATACGCGACTTCTCTGAAGAGAAAGCGTGTATGCGCAATAAAATTGACTTTGTAATTTGTATAGAAGTATACGCGGGTTTATCTGAATGGAAGCGCGTATATACGCGACATCAGTGAATGGAAAGCGCGTATGCAAACTAGGGTTTGCTGATGCAAGGGGTATGAAATGTCTGATCTGTTCTACTATGTTTCTGCTATCTGATCTGTGTTGTCTGAATTGATAAGTATCTGTTGGTGATGTATGTTTGAGCTTAAAAGTATGGAAAGGGTCCAGTCTGAAAATATGATGAAACGTGGTCTGCAAGTGTTGTTCTATTGGAGTTGTTGGATCCAGTGTGAAAATTAATGAAACGTGGTCCAAAGGGGTGCTGAGGGTTGTATCCTTCAGTCAGGGGGTTGTAGCTCCCTTCCAGGTGAGGCTGGTAAACGAGAGCAGGGGGTCGTAGCTTCCGTGAGAGGCCGGTAAACGAGTCGGGGGTCATAGCTCCCCTTCCAGGAGAGGTCAAAAACGAGTGTAGGTGGTGCCTCGCGTCGCAGGAGTCCTGCGCTGTACCACATGTTGTAAGATGTGGTTTTCTCTATAATAAATAAGGCAGAATGAAAGAACTCAGTCGGTAGAGTAAGAGAGACTTGGGTTTCCACCTAAAATCCTGGTGTTCATGTGTGATGATTTGTGTGATGGTTTATTCTATTGTTAATACACATGTTTACTGCTAACTTAACAACAGATGAATGAATATTGCAAAGAACTAAGTTAATACATATCTGCATATTTAGATCTCTGCTAATACGCGAATTTTATGAAGGATATCCGCGTGTATACGAGAGTTTACTAAAGGAAAGTAGCATATGGGTTTTAGAGAGTGAAAAAGTAAAAAGTTTTGAATATGCATTAAATACTGATTCACCCCCCCCTCTCAGTATTTTTCCCAACAATTGGTATCAGAGCAGGTTCTTCTGCAAAAGCTTGATCGCTTGAAGGAGATCCGTCGTAATGGGAAGTCATGAAGGAGTAATGTCTATAAAGCCACCTCTATTCAATGGAAGCAATCTGATATTCTAGAAGGTACGAACAAAATCATATCTGCAAAGTCTTGGTGCAGATATATGGGCAATCGTGGAAGAAGGTTATCAATACCCGGTAAGTATTCCTACTGATGCAGCAGAAAGGAAGAAGTATGAAATCAATGCCAAAGAAGTGAATGTCTTATTAGGAAGCATGTCTGAATCAGAATTTGCTAAAGTGATGCAGCTACATTCAGCAAAAGAAATATGGGAGCAAAAAATCATTCCGAGCTATGAAGGAGATACAAAGGTAAAAAGTGCCAAACTCCAAACTCTCATAATTGAATATGAAAATTTAAAGATGCATAGTGATGAGAGTATTTCCAGTTTATTTTTACGCCTAGATGATATTGTAATTCGTATGAGAAGTTTGGGTGAAACCATAACCGATACTACTCTGGTTGAAAAAGTTTTAAGATCTTTGACTTCAAAATTTGAGTCAAAAGTATCTGCTATTGAAGAAAGGCAAGATCTACAAACTCTTACTGTTGTTCAACTACATGGTATTCTAACTGCTTTTGAAATGAGAAAAGAAGGTCCCTCTCAAATCAGAGAAGTTGCCTTTAAGGCATGTGCAAAAGGAAAAGAAAAGGAAGTTGTCAAGGAATCCAGCTATATATCCGATGAAGAAGAAGCGAATTTCGTGTGAAAACTCCAACTAGGAACTGGAAGATTCAAAGGTAAGCTTCCCTTCAAATGTTTTGAGTGTGGAAAAGTTGGTCACTATGTTGCTAAATGTCCTTATAAAGAAAAACATGGTAAAGGAAAACAATTTGAAAAGAGGAAGAGTTATTATGCAAATGAAGATGATGATGAAGTGTCCAGTGAAGATGAAGAAGATTCTGACCAAGAACTACAAGTGCTCATGGCAAAGAAGCAAAAGAAGAAGGTTACTCGAGGAAAGGAGATACCTTAGAAATCATGTATAGCAAAAATTGAAGAAGATGAAACAGATTCTGACGAAGTTCTACAAGTGCTCATGGAAAAGAGGAAAAAGAAGAAGGCTACTCGAAGCAAGGAGATATCTCAGAAAATTGAAGAAGATGAATCTGATAGTGATTTGGGCCCTTGTAATATTCTTTGTGCAAGAAATGGTGTAGAAAGTGAAAGTAAAGTTGTGGATCTAGAACAAGCTATCAAGATCAAAGTTGAAGAACAACAAAAGGAAATTGATAAGAAAGATTCTATCTACAAAGAGATGATCTCTCAAATGAAAGATCAAATAGAAATACTAAATGGACAGGTGGAAAAGTATCAAAGGTTTCATACTTATGCATCCAATCGAATTAAAGAACTAGAAGAAGAAATCAATGATCTAAATGAAGATCTCGAAAAATCAAGCAAGAAGAATGAAGGAATTGAAGCTGCAATCATCTTTCTACAAACAGATCTTGAAGCATCAAGTAAGAAGAATGAGGAACCTCTACAACCATTTGAAAAAGAAGGCCTTGAAGCAGAAATCATCTCTCTCAAAGAAGATCTGGAAAAATCAAATAAGAAGAATGAAGAGCTGCAACAAACATGAATAGAAAACGAAAATTGCTGAACAACAAGATTCTAAATCTAAAGGATCAAGTAGAAGATGGAAGAAGGAAAGAAGAAAGCATGACAAAGCAATGTCAAGCCTTGGAGGTTGAGGTAAACATTCTCAAAGTTAAATTAGAAGAAAAGGATAAACTCTTGAGGTTTCAAGATAGTACTAAGATTCTAGACAATATTCTTAGTAATCAAAGGTCTCCCTCTATTAAACTTGGTCTTGGTTTTCATGAAACTGTTAAAGGAGAATCTAGTTCACAAGGGAGTGCTAAAGATTCAAAAAATGTCAATACAAAACCTGAAGAGTTGAAAGAAACAAGAAGTCAACCAACAATCATGAATACTCAAAGGAAATCATTCACTAATGTTGAATGCTTTAAGTGTCATAGTTATGGGCATGTTTCAGCAAATTGCAGGAGCAGGTCATTTCAGCCTCAAACAAATAGATCCTATTCTGGTTTCTTCAAGGGATATTGTTTTTCGTGTAACAAGTATGGACATAAAGTACCGATTGCAAAGAAGGAAGATTAGAAATACTCATTATAATTTTATGCTTATTACTTCCGGGATGTGATGAGATGTTATTCTTGTAACAAGTATGGACATGTAGAAAAAGAATGCAAAGTTGACTAGGATATGAGAAAAATCGGATAACTTCAAAGACACAAATAGAAATTTCAAACAAATCGAAAAAGATGGAGGACCGATCAAAAACTAACTTCGATATGAAGAAGACAGTATGAAGTACAATTTCGTGGGGAGATGAAGGAATGTGAAAATTTCTATGCTTCACTTTCCATACGTGGGTTCTATTAACAGTAAAGTCGCGTATACACGCGAGTTACACCAGCATACGCTCGCGTATGCATTGATGATAAGAGAATTTATATGATAGCTTCTAAGATCTGAGAAGAGGTTCCCAGGGGAGCATCAGTCTGATTGTTAATAACTGTATTATTGACTCTGTATCAGCTTAATTTCTCAGTTTAAATAATGATGATATGATACTTGGTTACTTAAGTTGAAGATTATGGATGAGTCCTTTTTGCTTGTTGATGAAGAATATTCGTTGCTGAGATGAAAGTCTTATAATTCAGAGATAAGGACAGATCATGCAGAGATTGTTCCTGATGACTTGCTGATAAAGGTATTCAGGTTGCACAAGTTAAGGAGGAGCACTGGTTCAGGGGGAGCAGTAGGTTGAATACTGATGTTTGCATTGTTGGCACTATGACTGCTTATTCTTTGATTATTGTGATACTCATGCTCAAATGACGATGACCTGGTATATGGTTTATTATGATGAGATTTTGATCCTTGTTTACTAAAAAGTATCTTTTGTGCTCACACATGGATGAGTTGGAATTCGTTTGATTCAGAAATAAATCATGCAAATTTTGTTACTATGGTTGAGATATTTTGCCTACATATGTTACTTCACGTTAAATCTTGAAGATCTTGATGATATTGGACCACATGGATGATTGTTTGACACATATTTGAAGATGTTGTTCTGGTATGATAATCTCTCTTAGAAAGATTGTATTGATGCTGCAAAGAATCTGAAGGCTTGGTTACTAATGTGCTTATGCTACAATCGTTGGATGACGCTTGAAGACACAACTACACTGTTCTATCTAATCTGTGGTCTGGGCAAGCACTCAAATATCCCAGAAAGAAGCTGAACATTGTCTTTTGCATCACAAAGGATCATATCTGGTCAAAATATAGAAGATAGTATTGGATACGCGGGTTTTTGAAACACAGTCGTGTATATACGCGAGTTCCTGCACAAAAAACCGCGTATGTCTGATTGCTGACAATTTTATGTGTGGAGTCAGCTCTCTTCAGCACAGTTGCAGTGCTGTTTGGTATCTCTGATACTGTTTGGTCTCTGATGGTGTTCCAGTTCACATAATTCTATTTCTAATGATTTGATGAAGATATTTTGATGATTTGATGATTTTTGGGTGAAAATGTTCAGGATGCGCAAACTAAGGGGGAGCCTTAGTCATATGAAAAGGATGCATGGATGCACAAATTCAGGGGGAGCATTAGCTTTGCTGAGTATAATGCATTGTTGGCATTACGTTGGTTTTGAAATATGTTCTCTTTCTTGAGGACTTTCTGGTGTTGGTCATAAATGGTCATATTTGTAATTTGATGAAAAGGTCTTGTTGAGACCCATGATGTAAAATTGTAATATTCAGTCATGTAATGACTTGTCAAAATTGTAAACCCACTTGGTTGGGTAGCTGAGTCAAATTTTGTAAACCCACTTGGTTGGGTAGCTAAGTTGAAATGTGTAAACCCACTTGGTTAGGTAGTTGAGTCTCATATGTAAATCCAATTGGTTGGATATTTGATGTAAGTGTGAGTAATTGGTGATAGGAAATTCATAGAGTCATGTATTTCATTGGAAAATATGTTTGAATATTCTGCATGAACTCAGGGGGAGCTTGGTCACTTCAGTACATATCAGATCTGCAGGACGCTTCTTCCACATGCGGAGAAAAGGGGGAGAGTATGTTGGTTTTGATCCGCCCTTTGCCCTTGATGTCAAAGGGGGAGAGTGACATGGTGTTTGAATGAAGAGAAAGAATGGTGTCAAAAATGGGGAATGTGACATGGTGTCATCGTATTCTTAATGTACCTATCTGTTGTGGTATCCAAACACCATCGTGGTTGCCATCAAGTCCAAAGGGGGAGATTGTTGGCAATATCATGTAGAGTGTTGTCCTTGATGGCAACCCATTGAATGAAGATGAAGACATGCGACTATTGACATGTGTTGTCCTTGATGGAAATCCACCTGATGAAGTTATTCTTGACTTGATGGACTTGGTAAATGATGTTTGTTAATGCTGAGTGTTGTCCTTGCATGGCAACCCACTTGATGAAGATGATGGAAACTTAAATGATGAAGTTGTGCTTGATAGAATATGTCTTGATGATCTAAATCTGATGTATCTACAGTGAGTACAGAAGGCAATGAAGAAAGGAATTCAGCATGTGCTAAATCTATGATGAAAAGAGTATGTCTCTAGGCATACGCGGATTGGCCTAGGGGAAGTCGCGTATGCACGCGGGAATCAATGTGCCAAGTCGCGTATGGGCAAAAGCGCTCTTAAAATGCAAAACCAGGGGTAACCACCATGGTATTTACCCATTGCATTGGGTAATGATTCGTCTAAATGACCCCGTCCAGGAATACCATCGGAAGCAATGTGGTTTTGGCTCATGGTATTGAAATTGGGTAAACCTATATAAGGAGAAGAATTTCATTGTGCAAGGCATGAGGGTGGGTGCAAGATGTCTGAGCTTGAATGAATACTTCTCTCTGAAGTATATCTGAATGGAAAGGGTTACAGTCGAATGAAAGATCTGAATGTATGATGCACAGATGAAGGAGTGATGAAGAAGGGGATCTAGATCTGTATTGTACTTGTATTTTCTAGATCTGTTCATGGAAGGCTTAGATCTGAGATGAGGTGAACATCTGTCAGAGGCAAGAAAGGTAAATCTGAACTGAATATCTGATCTGAAGAAGTATGCTGCTCTACAATAGTTGAAGATCTATACGCTAGTTCGTCGCAGAGGAAGCGCGTATATACGCGGCTTCGCTGAAGAGAAAGCGCGTATGTGCAATAAAATTGGCTTTGTAATTTGTACTGAAGTATACGCGGGTTTATGTGAACGAAAGCGCATATATACGCGACATCAGTGAAAGGAAAGCGCGTATGCAAACTAGGGTTTGCTGATGCAAGGGGTATGAAATGTATGATCTGTTCTACTATGTTTCTACTATCTGATCTGTGTTGTCTGAATTGATAAGTATCTATTGATGATGTGTGTTTGAGCTTAAAAATATGGAAAGGGTCCAGTCTGAAAATATGATGAAACGTGGCCTGCAAGTGGTTTCCTAGTGGAAGCTTTGGATCCAGTGTGAAAATTGATGAAACGTGGTCCATAGAGGTGCTGAGGGTTGTAGCCTTCAGTCAGGGGGTTGTAGCTCCCTTCCAGGTGAGGCGGGTAAACGAGAGCAGGGGGTCGTAGCTCCCTTCCAGGAGAGGCTGGTAAACGAGTCAGGGGGTTGGAGCTCCCTTCCAGGAGAGGCTGGTAAACGAGCGCAGGTGGGTGCCTGCGTGCTGGTAGGAGTCTGCACCAGCACATATGTTGTAATATGTTTTCTCTATAATAAAATATTGAAGGCCGAGCAACTGCAGCGGTGGTTTTCTCCCGACTTGGGTTTCCACCTAAAAATCCTGGTGTTCATGTGTGATGCTTTGTGTGATGGTTTATTCTGTTGTTACTACACATGTTTAATGTTAACATAACATCAGATGAATGAATAGTGCAAAGAAATAAGTTAATAAATTTCTGCATATTTAGATCTCTGCTAATACACGAGTTGTATGAAGGATATCCGCGTGTATACGCGAGTTTACTAAAGGAAAGTAGCGTATGGGTTTTAGAGAGTGAAAAAGTAAAAAATTTTGAATATGCAGTAAATACTGATTCACCCCCCCCTCTCAGTATTTTTCCCAACAATTGGTATCAGAGCCGGTCCTTCTGCAGAAGCTTGATCGCTTGAAGGAGATCCGTCGCAATGGGAAGTCAAGAAGGAGTAATGTCTATAAAGCCACCTCTATTCAATGGAAGCAATCTGATATTCTGGAAGGTACAAACAAAAGCATATCTGCAAAGTCTTGGTGCAGATATATGGGAAATCGTGGAAGAAGGTTATCAATACCCGGCAAGTATTCCTACTGATGCAGCAGAAAGGAAGAAGTATGAAATCAATACCAAAGCAGTGAATGTCTTATTAGGAAGCACGTCTGAATCAGAATTTCCTAAAGTGATACAGCTACATTCAGCAAAAGAAATATGGGACAAAATCATTCTAAGCAATGAAGGAGATACAAAGGTAAAAAGTGCAAAACTCCAAACTCTTAGAATTGAATATGAAAATTTGAAGATGCATAGTGATGAAAGTGTTGCCAGTTTCTTTCTTCGTCTAGATGATATTGTAAATCGGATGAGAAATTTGGGTGAAACCATAACTGATACTACTCTGGTAGAAAAAGTCTTAAGATCCTTGACTTCAAGATTTGACTCTAAAGTTTCAGCGATTGAAGAAAGGCAAGATCTGCAAACTCTTACTATTGTTCAATTACATGGTATTTTGACTGCTTTTGAAATGAGACAAGGAGGTCCTTCTCAAATCAGAGAAGCTTCTTTTAAGGTATCTGCAAAAGGAAAAGAAAAGGAAGTTGTCAAAGAATCCAGCTATATATCCGAAGAAGAAGAAGCGAATTTCGTGAGAAAACTCCAACTAGGTACTAGAAGATTCAAAGGTAAGCTTCCCTTCAAATGTTTTGAGTGTGGAAAAGTTGGTCACTATGCTGCTAAATGTCCTTATAGAGAAAAACATGGTAAAGGGAAACAGTTTGAAAAGAGGAAGAGTTATTATACAAATGAAGATGATGATGAAGTGTCCAGTGAAGATGAAGAAGATTCTGACCAAGCTCTACAAGTGATCATGGCAAAGAAGCAAAAGAAGAAGGTTACTCGAGGAAAGGAGATACCTCAGAAATCATGTATAGCAAAAATTGAAGAAGATGAAACAAATTCTGATGAAGCTCTACAAGTGCTCATGGAAAAGAGGAAAAATAAGAAGGCTACTCGAAGCAAGGAGATATCTGAGAAAATTGAAGAAGATGAATCTGATAGTGATTTGGGCCCTTGTAATCTTCTTTGTGCAAGCAATGGTGTAGAAAGTGAAAGTAAAAGTGTGGATCTAGAACAAGCTATCAAGATCAAAGTTGAAGAACAACAAAATGAAATTGATAAGAAATATTCTATCTACAAAGAGATGATCTCTCAAATGAAAGATCAAATAGAAATGCTGAATGGACAGGTGGACAAGTATCAAAGGTTTCATACTTATGCATCCAATCGAATTAAATAACTAGAAGCATAAATCAACGATCTAAATACAGATCTCGAAAAATCAAGCAAGAAGAATGAAGGACTTGAAGCTGCAATCATCTTTCTACAAACATATCTTGAAGCATCAAATAAGAAGAATGAAGAACCTCTGTCATTTGAAAAGGAAGGCCTTGAAGCAGAAATCATCTCTCTCAAAGAAGATCTGGAAAAATCAAATAAGAAGAATGAAGAGTTGCAACAAACATGTGAAGAAAACGAAAATTGGTTGAAAGAAGAGATTCTAAATCTAAAGGATCAAGTAGAAGATGGAAGAAGGAAAGAAGAAAGCATGACAAAGCAATGTCAAGCCTTGGAGGTTGAGGTAAACATTCTCAAAGGTAAATTAGAAGAAAAAGTTAAACTTTTGAGGTTTCAAGATAGTACTAATATCTTGGACAATATTCTGAGTAATCAAAGGTCTCCTGCTATCAAACTTGGTCTTGGTTTCCATGAAACTGTTAAAGGAGAATCTAGCTCACAAGGAAGTGCTAAAAATTAAGAGGATGTCAATGTAAAACCTAAAGTGTTGAAAGAGACAAAAGGTCAACCAACAATGATGAAATCTTAAAGGAAATCAGTCAATAATGTTGAATGCTTTAAATGTCATAACTATGGGCATGTTGCAGCAAATTGCAGGAGCAGGTCATTTCAGCCTCAAACTAATAGATCCTATTCTGGTTTCTTCAAGGGATATTGTTTTTCATGTAACAAGTATGGACATAAAGCAGCTGATTGCAAAATAAGGAAGATTAGAAATACTCATTATAATTCTTATGCTTATTACTCTGGACAGATGAGATGTTATTCTTGTAACAAGTATGGACATGTAGAAAAAGAATGCAGGTTGAACAGATATGAGAAATTGGATAACTTCCAGCACACAAATAGAAAGTTCAAACAAATCGGGAAAAAGATGGAGGACCGATCAAAAACGACTGTCGATATGAAGAGGCAGTGCCGGGAAGTACAAGTTCAAGGAGATGAAGGAATGTGAGAAAATTTCTATGCTTCACTTTCCATACGCGAGTTCATTGACTTAAAGTGGCGTATACACGAGTTACACAGAGACACGGTGTTTGATAACTCGTGATGATAAGAGAATTTATATGATAGTGAAGATCTAAGGAAGAGGTTGGAGACATCGAGCTGCACAGGGGAGATATTGTGTTCGACTTAGTTTCTCAGTTCTAAATAATGATGATATGATACATGGTTTCTTATGTTGAAGATTGTGGATGAGTCCTGTTTGCTTTTTGATGAAGAGTATTCATTGTTGAGATGAAAGTCTTATAATTCGGAGATAAGGGCAGTTCATGTAGAGATTGTTGCTGATGACTTGCTGATGAACGTATTCAGGTTGCACAAGTTAAGAAGGAGTACTGATTCAGGGGGAGCAGCAGGTTGAATACTAATGATTGCATTGTTGGCAATATGACTGCTTACTCTTTGTTTTTTGTGATACTCATGCTCAAATGATGATGACTTGGTACATGGTTTATTATGATGAGATTTTGAGCCCTGGTTGCTGATAAGTATCTTATTGTGCTCACACATGGATGAGTTGGATGTCGTTTGATTCAAAAATAAGAATAGATCATGCAGGGTTTTGTTACTATGGTTGAGATCTTTTTCCTACATATGTTACTTCATCTTGATGATATTGGACCACATGGATGATTGCTTGACACATATTTGAAGATGTTGTTCTGGTATGATAATCTCTCTTGGAAAGATAGTATAGATGCTGCAAAGAATCTAAAGGCTTGGTTACTAATGTGCTTATGCTACAATCGCTGGATGATGTTTGAAGACACAAGTACACTGTTCTATCTATCTGTAGTCTAGGGAAGCACTCAAATATCCCAGAAAGAAGCTGAACATTGTATTTTTCTCACAAGAGGATCAGATCTGGTTAAAATATAGAAGATGGTATTGGATACGCGGGTTAAAGCAGTCTGTGCTCTCTGCAGTTCACCATATAAGCAGCCTATGTACGATTGCTGACAAATTTATGTTTGGGGTCAGCTTTCTTCAGCACAACTGCAGTGTTGTTTGGTATCTCTGATACTGTTTGGTCTCTGGTGGTGTTCCAGTTCTCATAATTCTATTTCTAATGATTTGATGAAGATTTTTTGATGATTTGTTGGTGAAAATGTTCAGGATGCGCAAACTAAGGAGGAGCCTTAGTCATATGAAAAGGATGCTTGGATGCACAGATTCAGGGGGAGAATTAGCTTTGTTGAGTATAATGCATTGTTGGCATTATGAGGGTTCTGAAATATGTTCTCTTTCTTGAGGACTTTCTGGTGTTGGTCGTAAAGTTATATTTGTATTTTGATGAAAAGGTCATGTTGAGACCTATGATGTAAAATTGTAATTTTCAGTCATGAAAGGACTTGTCAAACTTTGTAAACCCACTTGGTTGGGTAGCTGAGTCAAATTTTATAAACCCACTTGGTTGGGTAGCTGAGTCAAATTTGTAAACCCACTTGGTTGGGTAGTTGAGTCCCTTATGTAAATCCACTTGGATGGATATTTGATGTAAGTGTGAGTCATTGGTGATAGGAACTTCATAGAGTCATGTACTTCATTGGAAAATATGATTCAGCATGAACTCAGGGGGAGCTTGCTCACTTCAGTATATATCAGATCTGCAGAATGCTTCTTCCACATGCGGAGAAAAGGGGGAGAGTATGTTGGTTTTTGATCCGCCCTTTGCCCTTGATGTCAAAGGGGGAGAGTGACATGGTGTTTGAATGGTGTCAAAAATGGAGAGAGTGACATGGTGTGATTTGTATTCTTAATGTACCTATCTGTTGTGGTAACCAAACACCATCGTGGTTGCCATCAAGTCCAAAGGGGGAGATTGTTGGAAATATGATGCAGAGTCTTGTCCTTGATGGCAACCCATTGAATGAAGATGAAGACATGCGACTATTGACATGTGTTGTTCTTGATGGAAAACCACCTGATGAAGTTTGTCTTGACCTGTTGGACTTGGTAAATGATGTTGATCTTGAGTGTTGTCCTTGAATGGCGGCCCACTCGATGAAAGATGATAGCAGCTTATATACTTGGGTTATTACTCGATGAGAATTTATGTTTGATGAACTTAATCGATGTATCTACGGTGAGAGTAGAACAATGAAGAAAGGATTTCAACATGTGCTAAATCTTGATGAAAAGAGTATGTCTAGGGGATTTCAACATGTGCTAGGCATACGCGGATTTGCCTAGGGGAAGTCACGTATGCATGCGGGAATCAACGTGCCAAGTCGCGTATGGGCAAAAGCGCTCTTAAAATGCAAAACCAGGGGTAAAATCCATGGTATTGACCCATTGTATTGGGTAATGATTCGTCTAAATGACCCCGTCTAGGAATACCATCGGAAGTAATGTGGTTTTTGGCTCATGGTATTGAAATTGGGTAAACCTATATAAGGAGAATAATTTCATTGTGCAAATCATGAGTGTGGGTGCAAGATGTCTAAGCTTGAATGAATACTTCTCTTTGGAGTATATCTGAATGGAAAGGGTTATAGTTGAATGAAAGATCTGAATGTATGATGCACCGATGAAGGAGTGATGAAGAAGGGGATCTAGATCTGTATTGTACTTGTATTTGCTAGGTCTGTTCATGAAAAGGCTTAGATCTGAGATGAGGCGAACATCATCAGGCAAGAAAGGTAAATGCGAATTGAATATACGATGCGAAGAAGAGTCTTTGCTCTAGAATAGTTGAAGATCTATACGCTAGTTCGCCGCAAAGGAAGCGCGTACATATGCGGCTTCGCTGAAGAAAAAGCGCGTATGCGCAATTAAATTAGCTCTATAATTTGTACTGAAGTATACGCCGGTTTATGTGAACGGAAGCGCGTATATACACGACATCAGAGAAAGAAAAGCGTGTATGCAAACTAGGGTTTGCGGTAACGAAAGGGGTATGAAATGTACGATCCATTCTACTATGTTTAACGCTATCTCCATCCTTGTTTTCTGAAATGATAAGTATCTATTGATGATGTGTGTTTGAGCTTAAATATGTGGAGTGGGTCCAGTCTGAAAATATGATGAATTGTGGGCTAGAAGTTGCGCTCGTTTGAGGTTGTTGGATCGAGTGTGAAAATTGATGAAACGTGGTCCATAGAGGTGCTGATGGTTGTAGCCTTCAGTCAGGGGGTCTGCTTCCCTTCCGGTGGGGTTTGGTAAGCGAGAAGCGAGGGGGGTAGCACGCTCCCTTCCAGAAGGCTGGTAAACGAGTCGGGGTCGCGGCTCCCTTCCGGAGAGGGTACAGTAGCGAGCGCGAGGTGGGTGCCTTCGTGCGGTAGGAGTCTGCGCCGACACATATGTTGTAAGATGTTTTCTCTATAATAATCATGAAGGTTGAGCAAAGCTGTGGCTGGTGTGGTTTTCTCCCAGAGCTTGGGTTTACCACTAAAAATCTAGTGTTCATGTGTGATGCTTTGTGTGATGGTTTGTCTGTTGTTAATACACATGTTTACTACTAACAACTGTGAGATGAATGAATATTGCAAAGAACTAAGTTAATACATATCTGCATATTTAGATCTCTGCTAATACGCGAGTTTTATGAAGGATATCCGCGTGTATACGCGAGTTTACTAAAGGAAAGTAGCGTATGGGTTTTAGAGCGTGAAAAAGTAAAAAATTTTGAATATGCAGTAAATACTGATTCACCCCCCCCTCTCAGTATTTTTCCCAACAATTGGTATCATAGCAGGTTCTTCTGCAAAAGCTTGATCGCTTGAAGGAGATCCGTCGCAATGGGAAGTCATGAAGGAGTAATGTCTATAAAGCCACCTCTATTCAATGGAGGCAATCTGATATTCTGGAAGGTACGAACAAAATCATATCTGCAAAGTCTTGGTGCAAATATATGGGCAATCGTGGAAGAAGGTTATCAATACCCGGCAAGTATTCCTACTGATGCAGCAGAAAGGAAGAAGTATGAAATCAATACCAAAGCAGTGAATGTCTTATTAGGAAGCATGTCTGAATCAGAATTTGCTAAAGTGATGCAGCTACATTCAGCAAAAGAAATATGGGACAAAATCATTCTAAGCAATGAAGGAGATACAAAGGTAAAAAGTGAAAAACTCCAAACTCTTAGAATTGAATATGAAAATTTGAAGATGCATTGTGATGAAAGTGTTGCCAGTTTCTTTCTTCGTCTAGATGATATTGTAAATCGGATGAGAAATTTGGGTGAAACCATAACCGATACTACTCTGGTGGAAAAAGTCTTAATATCCTTGACTTCAAAATTTGACTCTAAAGTTTCAGCTATTGAAGAAAGGCAAGATCTTCAAACTCTTACTATTGTTCAATTACATGGTATTCTGACTGCTTTTGAAATGAGACAAGGAGGTCCTTCTCAAATCAAAGAAACTGCTTTTAAGGCATCTGCAAAAGGAAAAGAAAAGGAAGTTGTCAAAGAATCCAGCTATATATCCGAAGAAGAAGAAGCGAATTTTGTGAGAAAACTCCAACTAGGTACTGGAAAATTCAAAGGTAAGCTTCCCTTCAAATGTTTTGATTGTGGAAGAGTTCGTCACTATGCTGCTAAATGTCCTTATAGAGAAAAACATGGTAAAGGGAAACAATTTGAAAAGAGGAAGAATTATTATGCAAATGAAGATGATGATGAAGTGTCCAGTGAAGATGAAGAAGATTCTGACCAAGCTCTACAAGTGCTCATGGCAAAGAAGCAAAAGAATAAGGTTACACGAGGAAAGGAGATACCTCAGAAATCATGTATAGCAAAAATTGAAGAAGATGAAACAGATTCTGACGAAGCTCTACAAGTGCTCATGGAAAAGAGGAAAAAGAAGAAGGCTACTCGAAGCAAGGAGATATCTCAGAAAATTGAAGAAGATGAATCTGATAGTGATTTGGGCCCTTGTAATCTTCTTTGTGCAAGCAATGGTGTAGAAAGTGAAAGTTAAATTGTGGATCTAGAACAAGCTATCAAGATCAAAGTTGAAGAACAACAAAAGGAAATTGATAAGAAAGATTCTATCTACAAAGAGATGATCTCTCAAATGAAAGATCAAATAGAAATGCGGAATGGACAGGTGGACAAGTATCAAAGGTTTCATACTTATGCATCCAATCGAATTAAAGAACTAGAAGCAGAAATCAACGATCTAAATGCAGATCTCGAAAAATCAAGCAAGAAGAATGAAGGACTTGAAGCTGCAATCATCTTTTTACAAACAGATCTTGAAGCATCAAATAAGATGAATGAAGAACCTCTGTCATTTGAAAAGGAAGGCCTTGAAGCAGAAATCATCTCTCTCAAAGAAGATCTGGAAAAATCAAATAAGAAGAATGAAGAGCTGCAACAAACATGTGAAGAAAACGAAAATTGGTTGAAAGAAGAGATTCTAAATCTAAAGGATCAAGTAGAAGATGGAAGAAGGAAAGAAGAAAGCATGACAAAGCAATGTCAAGCCTTGGAGGTTGAGGTAAACATTCTTAAAGGTAAATTAAAAGAAAAAGTTAAACTTTTGAGGTTTCAAGATAGTACTAATATCTTGGACAATATTATGAGTAATCAAAGGTCTCTTGCTATCAAACTTGGTCTTGGTTTCCATGAAACTATTAAAGGAGAATCTAGCTCACAAGGAAGTGCTAAAAATTCAGAGGATGTCAATGCAAAACCTGAAGTGTTGAAAGAGACAAAAGGTCAACCAACAATGATGAAATCTCAAAGGAAATCAGTCACTAATGTTGAATGCTTTAAATGTCATAACTATGGGCATGTTGCAGCAAATTGCAGGAGCAGGTCATTTCAGCCTCAAACAAACAGATCCTATTCTGGTTTCTTCAAGGGATATTGTTTTTCGTGTAACAAGTATGGACATAAAGCAACTGATTGCAAAAGAAGGAAGATTAGAAATACTCATTATAATTCTTATGCTTATTACTCTGGACAGATGAGATGTTATTCTTGTAACAAGTATGGACATGTAGAAAAAGAATGCAGGTTGAAAAGATATGAGAAATTGGATAACTTCCAGCACACAAATAGAAAGTTCAAACAAATGGGATTCGATGGAGGCCAAGTCAAAAATAACCATGATAAGAAGAAAACCAATTACGAAATACAAGTTCAGGGGGAGATGAAGGAATGTGAAAAATTTCTATGCTTCACTTTCCATACGCGGGTTCTATTAACAAAAGTCACGTATACACGCGAGTTCCAGCAGACACAGTCGCGTATGCATTGATGATAAGAGAAATTATATGATAGCTGAAGATCTGGAGCAGAGGTTCAGGGGGAGCATCAGTCTGACTGTTAATAACTGTATTATTGACTCAATATCAGCTTAGTTTCTCAGTTCTAAATAATGATGATATGATACATGGTCTCTTATGTTGAAGATTGTGGATGAGTCCTGTTTGATTTTTGATGAAGAGTATTCATTGTTGAGATGAAAGTCTTATAATTCGGAGATAAGGGCAGTTCATGCAGAGATTGTTGCTGATGACTTGCTGATGAACGTATTCAGGTTGCACAAGTTAAGAAGGAGCACTGATTCAGGGGGAGCAGCAGGTTGAATACTAATGATTGCATTGTTGACAATATGACTGCTTATTCTTTGGTTTTTGTGATACTCATGCTCAAATGATGATGACTTGGTACATGGTTTATTATGATGAGATTTTGAGCCTTGGTTGCTGATAAGTATATTATTGTGCTCACACATGGATGAGTTGGATGTCGTTTGATTCAGAAATAAGAATAGATCAGGCAGGGTTTTGTTACTATGGTTGAGATATTTTGCCTACATATGTTACTTCATCTTGATGATATTGGACCACATGGATGATTGCTTGACACATATTTGAAGATGTTGTTTTGGTATGATAATCTCTCTTGGAAAGATAGTATAGATGCTGCAAAGAATCTGAAGGCTTGGTTACTAATGTGCTTATGCTACAATCGTTGGATGACGTTTGAAGACACAACTACACTGTTCTATCTAATCTGTAGTCTGAGGAAGCACGCAAATATCCCAGAAAGAAGTTGAAAATTGTATTTTGCATCACAAAGGATCAGATCTGGTCAAAATATAGAAGATTGTATTGGATACGCGAGTTCCTGCACAAAAAACCGCGTATGTCTGATTGCTGACAATTTTATGTGTGGAGTCAGCTCTCTTCAGCACAGCTGCAGTGCTGTTCGGTATCTCTGATACTGTTTGGTCTCTAATGGTGTTCCAGTTCACATAATTCTATTTCTAATGATTTGATGAAGATGTTTTGATGATTTGATGATTTGTTGGTGAAAATGTTCAGGATGCGCAAACTAAGGGGGAGCCTTAGTCATATGAAAAGGATGCATGGATGCACAAATTCAGGGGGAGCATTAGCTTCTTTAGAGTATAATGCATAGTTGGCATTATGTTGGTTAGAAATATGTTCTCTTTCTTGAGAACTGCAGTGTTCGGTGTAATGGTCATATTTGTAATTTGATGAAAAGGTCTTGTTGAGACCCATGATGTAAAATTGTAATATTCAGTCATGTAAGGACTTGTCAAAATTGTAAACCCACTTGGTTGGGTAGCTGAGTCAAATTTTGTAAACCCACTTGGTTGGGTAGCTAAGTTGAAATGTGTAAACCTGCTTGGTTAGGTACTTGAGTCTCATATGTAAATCCACTTGGTTGGATATTTGATGTAAGTGTGAGTCATTAGTGATAGGAAATTCATAAAGTCATGTATTTCATTGGAAAATATGTTTGAAGATTTTGCATGAACTCAGGGGGAGCTTGGTCACTTCAGCACATATCAGATCTGCAGGACGCTTCTTCCACATGCGAAGAAAAGGGGGAGAGTATGTTGGTTTTGATCCGCCCTTTGCCCTTGATGTCAAAGGGGGAGAGTGACATGGTGTTTGAATGAAGAGAAAGAATGGTGTCAAAGAATGGGGAGAGTGACATGGTGTCATTGTATTCTTAATGTACCTATCTGTTGTGGTGATCAAACACCATTGTGGTTTCCATCAAGTCCAAAGGGGGAGATTGTTGGCAATATGATGCAGAGTGTTGTCCTTGATGGCAAACCATTGAATGAAGATGAAGACATAAGATTGTTGACATATGTTTTCATGACAATCACGATGTAGTTATTCTTGATCAGTGGACTTGATAAATGATGTTTGATATTTCGCAGTGTCTTGTCCTTAAATGGCAGCACACTCGATGAAGATGATGGCAACTTACTTGATGCAGTTGTGCTCGATAGAATATGGTTTGATGAACTTAATCTGATGTATCTACAGTGAGTACAGAAGACAATGAAGAAAGGAATTCAGCTTGTGCAAGATCTATGGTGAAAAGAGTATGTCTCAAGGCATACGCGGATATGTCTAAGGGAAGTCGCGTATGTACGCGGGAAAGAACGTGTCAAGTCGTGTATGGGAAAAAGCACTCTTAAAATTCAAAACCAGGGGTAACCACCATGGTATTGACCCATTGTATTGGGTAATGATTCGTCTAAATGACCCCGTCCAGGAATACCATCGGAAGTAATGTGGTTTTGGCTCATGGTATTGAAATTGGGTAAACCTATATAAGGAGAAGAATTTCATTGTGCAAAGCATGAGAGTGGGTGCAAGATGTCTGAGCTTGAATGAATACTTCTCTCTGGAGTATATCTGAATGGAAAGGTTTACAGTTGAATGAAAGATCTGAATGTATTATGCACCGATGAAGGAGTGATGAAGAAGGGGACCTAGATCTGTATTGTACTTGTATTTGCTAGATCTGTTCATGGAAGGCTTAGATCTGAGATGAGGCGAACATCTGTCAGAGGCAAGAAAGGTAAATCTGAACTGAATATCTGATCTGAAGAAGTATGCTGCTCTACAATAGTTGAAGATCTATACGCTAGTTCGCCGCAGAGGAAGCGCGTATATACGCGGCTTCGCTGAAGAGAAAGCGTGTATGCGCAATAAAATTGGCTTTGTAATTTGTACTGAAGTATACGCGGGTTTATGTGAACGAAAGCGTGTATATACGCGACATTAGTGAATGGAAAGCGCGTATGCAAACTAGGGTTTGCTGATGCAAGGGGTATGAAATGTCTGATCTGTTATACTATGTTTCTGCTATCTGATCTGTGTTGTCTGAATTGATAAGTATCTATTGATGATGTGTGTTTGAGCTTAAAAATATGGAAAGGGTCCAGTCTGAAAATATGATGAAACGTGGCCTGCAAGTGGTGTCCTAGTGGAAGCTTTGGATCCAGTGTGAAAATTGATGAAACGTGGTCCATAGAGGTGCTGAGGGTTGTAGCCTTCAGTCAGGGGGTTGTAGCTCCCTTCCAGGTGAGGTTGGTAAACGAGATCGGGGGTCGTAGCTCCCTTCCAGGAGAGGCTGGTAAACGAGTCAGGGGGTTGGAGCTCCCTTCCAGGAGAGGCTGGTAAACGAGCGCAGGTGGGTGCCTGCGTGCTGGTAGGAGTCTGCACCAGCACATATGTTGTAAGATGTTTTATCTATAATAAAATATTGAAGGCTGAGCAACTGCAGCGGTGGTTTTCTCCCGACTTGGGTTTCCACCTAAAAATCCTGGTGTTCATGTGTGATGATTTGTGTGATGGTTTATTCTGTTGTTACTACACATGTTTACTGTTAGCTTAACATCAGATGAATGAATATTGCAAAGAACTAAGTTAATAAAGATCTGCATATTTATATCTCTGCTAATACGCGAGTTTTATGAAGGCTATCCGCGTGTATACGCGAGTTTACTGAAGGAAAGTAGCGTATGGGTTTTAGAGAGTGAAAAAGTAAAAAGTTTTGAATATGCAGTAAATACTGATTCACCCCCCCCCCCCCCCTCTCAGTATTTTTCCCAACAAGCTTCTCCATTAGAGTGAAGGCTCAATTAAAAGGAATCCAAGGTATTCTCAAGACATATTTTTTGTGTTATTTTTTGGAGACAGTCAGTTTATTTAAAAAAAAAAACACAGTCAAGTGTTCGAAGCATAGTTCAGAGTGCAAGCATGGCAGGAGCCAGCACAAGCATGAGTATTGGTAATGCTCAGCTCCCACAATTTAATGGGAAAAAATATGATTATTGGGCAATCACTATGAGAGCCTTGCTTGCCTCTCAAGACTTATGGGAACTTTTTGCAGATGGTTTGAAGAGCCAATAGATGAAAATGAGTTTAATGCATTAACATAAGTAGAGAAGGACTTGTTGAAGAGCACTAAGAAGAAGGACTCTAAAGCCGTCTTCTATTTGTATCAAGTAGTACATAAGAGTGTGTTTCAAGGATAGCAACAGCTAAGAGATCCAAAGAAGCATGGGAAACTCTCAAGATAGCCTATCAAGGCATGGAGAATGTGAAGACAAAAAAATACAATTGCTGAGGAGAGATTTTGAGACTCTCTGCATGAAGGAGTCTGATAACATAGACTCATTCTTCACACATGTGATTGGAATGGCCACATAGATAAGGTCTCATGGAGAAACACTTGAAGAAATAAGGATTGTGGAGAAACAATTGAGGAGCCTACCCTCAAGGTTTTATGTTATAGTCGTCACCATAGAAGAGACAAAGGATCTCACAAAATTTTCAGTTGATGAGCTTCATGCATCGCTGATGAAACATGAACAGAGATTGGGTAGAAATGAAAACTCATCTTTGGAGCATGCCTTCAAGACCCAAATGTCCTTTAGAAGAGGAAGAGGTCAAGGCAGAGGAAACAAGAGAGGAAGAGGCAGAAGCCAAAACAGAGGAGAAAGAAACAGTCCAATAAATGCTCAAGGAAGGGGCAGCAATAAAAATCAAAACCAAGGCCAAAGAAGCAGCCAAAAAAGTGGACAACAACATGCTCATGGACAAAGGTATGACAAATCTAATGTCCAGTGTCATTATTGTAAAAAAAATGGGCATTATGCAAATGAATGTAGGAAGAATCAGAACGATATGGGTAATAGACCCAGTGCAAAGTTCACTAGAGAAAATATTAGCCAAGATAAAAAAAAGTTAGCATGTAATATGGCTGAGGAAAAGAGTGAAGATTTATATTCTAGATTCAGGTTGTACTAACCATATGACAGGAAACATTGCCATGTTTTCCATGTTAGAAGAGAATGTGAAGTCACAAGTCACATTAGGGACACATAGTAAAGTCTCTGTTATGGGAAAAGGATATGTAGGTGTCTTAACGAGGAAAGGAGAAAAGAAAACCATATCAAAAGTTTACTATGTACCTGGAATGAAATGTAACCTCATAAGTATTGGACAGCTTGTTCAAAAGGGGTACAATGTTTTCTTTGAAGATGATCTATGCACCATCATGGATAAACCACCAAGAAAACAATGTATTGCTGAAGTGAAGATGACAAGGAACAAAATTTTCCCTCTCAGGATGAGGGCAGATTTGAAAAATGGAGAAGAAATGGCAGCAGTGACACAAGAGGCTTTCTAAAGAGAAGCAAAAGATAAGAATTCGTTATGGCACTTGAGATTTGGACATCTCAAATTTGGAGATCTTAATTTGTTACATAGGAAAGGAATGGTAAGAGGATTACCATTGATTGAGAAATTGGACAACCTATGTGAAGGTTGTATCTTGGGTAAATAACACAAAGAAAGTTTTCCATCCGGAAAAAGCATAAGGGAAAAATCACCCTTAGAAATTGTCCACTCAGATTTATGTGGACCAATGCAAACACCATCACTTGCAAGCAGCCACTATATTTTAACTTTTATTGATGATTTTACAAGAAAAACTTGGGTTGACTTTTTGAAAAATAAAAGTGAAGTGTTTGAAAAATTCTGCAATTTCAAAGCACTTGTTGAGAACCAAAGTGGGCTGCATATCAAAGTCCTTCGAACTTATAGAGGAGGTGAGTACATCTCTAAATAATTTCTACGTTTTTGCAAAGAAAATGGCATACACAAGCAATTTACAGCAAGGTACACTCCACAACAAAATGGAGTTTTCGAAGGAAAGAATAGGACAATCATGGATATGGTAAGGAGTATGCTAAAGGAAAAGCATTTGCCAAATGATTATTGGGCTGAAGCTGTACATTGTGCAGCGTATATTTTAAATATATTCCCAACAAAAGCAGTCATGAACAGAGTTCCAGAAGAAGCATGGAGTGGCACAAAACAAGGAGTCACCCACATGAAAGTTTTTGGTTGTGTGGCTTATGCACACATTCCAGATCAGCTAAGAAAGAATTTGGACAACAAGAGGGAGAAAATTATTTTTATTGGATACAATGAGGAATCCAAAGCTTACAGGTTGTATAACCCATCCACCAAGAAATTTATTGTGAGCAGATATGTTTAGTTCATTGAATAGGAAGCTTGTGATGAAAATGAGGAAGAGATGGCTGAAATACATCCCTCAATAGCAGCACCAACACAAGGACAACAAGGGACACCCTTGAGGAGAAATGAGAGTGCTTCTCCAAGCACACCACAAGGAGGATATTCGAGTGCTTCTTCAAGCACTTGTACACCAAATGAAAGAGGAACAAATTTTAGAAATTTAAATGAGATTTATGAGCAAGAGGCAGCAAATGAAGGTATGAACTCTTTATTTTATTCGTATTGTCATGTTGATTATTCTATTCATTTTGAAGAAGCTATAAAATATAGGAAATGGATAGAAGCTATGGATGAAGAAATTAATGCCATAGAAAGAAATAAAACATGGGATTTGGTTGAACTCCCAAAAGGTAAAGATGTCATTGGAGTTAAGTGGGTCTACAAGACCAAAAGTAATGCTGAAGGTAAGATTGAAAGACACAAGGCCAGACTTGTTGTCAAAGGGTATAAGCAGCAACATGGGAGATATTATGAGGAAACTTTTGCACCGGTTGCAAGAATGGAAACCGTGAGAGTAGTGTTGTCCATAGCAGCACAAAAAAAGTGGAAATTTTACCAAATGGATGTGAAGTCAGCATTCCTAAATGGAGTGTTAATGGAAGAGGTTTATGTTGAACAACCTCTAGGCTATGAGAAGAAAGGCCAAGAGCACAAAGTGTGCAGATTGAAGAAAGATTTTTATGGACTGAAACAAGCACCAAGAGCATGGTATAGTAGGATAGATTCCTATCTACTGGAAAATGGATTTGAAAAATGTGTGGGAGAACCCACCTTATACATCAAAGAAAAATATGGTAAGATGCTGATTGTTGTGTTATATGTTGATGATATGATCTTCACAGGTAATGATGATTACCTTGTTGAAAATTTTAAAAAGGTCATGAAAGATGAATTTGAAATGACTGATATTGGTTTGCTGAAATATTTCTTAGGAATATAAGTAAAGAAAAATGAAAATAAAATTTTTATTTGTCAAGAAAAGTATGTGAATGAAGTTTTGGAAAGATTTAATATGCAGGATTGCAAGGCAGCAATTACTCCCACGGTAATGGGATTAAAACTCAGCAAAGAGGACAGCAGCAAGGATTTTGATCCTAGTTTGTACAAGAGCATAGTTGGCAGCCTCATGTCTTTGACTGCAACTAGGCCGGATATTATGCATGTTGTTAGTTTGATTTCCATATTCATGGAGAGGCCAAAAGAAGCACATTGGCAGGCAGCAAAAAGAATTTTGAGGTATGTTAAAGAAACTAAAAGGTATGGAATTTTATATACTACTTCATAAAATTCATAATTAATTGGATACACTGACAGTGAATGGGATGGAAGTGTAGATGACAGGAAAAGTACTTTTGATTATGTTTTTCACATGGGTTCAGGAGCCATTTCATGGGCTTCTAAGAAACAGCCTATTGTAGCATTATCTACAGCAGAGGCAGAGTATGTGGCAGCTATAGTAGCGGCGTGTCAAGCAGTTTGGATGAGGAAGATGTTGAGAAGTTTATGCCAAGAGCAAGTAAAAGGGACAGTGATTTATTGTGACAATAGCTTAGTTATTGCATTATCTAAGAATTATGTGTTTCACAAGAGAACAAAACACATAGATACAAATTTTCACTACATCAGGGAATTGGTGAACAATGGAGAAATTGTTTTACAGCATTTTAGAACTCAGGAACAGTTTGCAAACATTCTAACCAAGCCATTGGGGCAGAAGAGTTTTGAATATTTGAGAAAATGCATGGGTATGACAGATAACCCAGCAGCTGAATTTAAGGGGGAGTTTTGAAAATATAAATCCATCTGCAAAGCCTGTGAAGAGGACACTGTAGCCACTTTCCAAAATTATTTCAACAACTCTGTCACAGAGCCGCTTGATATTATTGGTGAACAGTCAAGTTTGGAGTTTGAAAATCTTGCAGTCCCTGTACAATGAAAACAGAGTTAAAATTGAAACAGAGCGTTTTATTCTTATATGCGGGAAGACGTATTTTGTTTGAAGACCAGTGGTCCCCTCCATCCACGTGGAGCAATGCGATTCGATCGCATTATTTTTGGGGCCGGTTCGCAATGTCAAATTATGGACCCGAAGTTTGCTATAAGCCGCAGTTGACAATTTTTTGGGTTACATTTTGGGCCCGTACCCAAAGCTCGATTTCGGACCCAAAATGTTTATACACGCTAGTTGATAAAGCCTTCGGATCACAATTTACCCTTACATCAGCACCCTATTATGTGATGCGAACTTTTGTTGCATTACAGTTTAATTGGGTTTTTTGAAGTCCGGCAGAAAGGTTGCGAAGAGTTTGTTTTATGTTTTAAGTTATAATGTTTTATCGCACATTGAACCTTTGGACTATAGTTTTTTTTATTTGCGCATTTGTAATGTGGGCCCTGAGAGTCTTTTTAATTAGGTTGTTTATTTTATAATAGTTGTTCTATGTTTTGAAATATATGCTGTGAAATATAAAAGGTCCGAGAGGCAGTGTAATGTTATTGTAATACACATCAGTGTTAAAAAAGACAAAGTTTTTGTAATAGCACATACAGAGTGCATTTTTGAGACAGACAGAGAGTTTTTGTGCACTGTGTTTATGCAGCAGTCACTTTGTAAATCCCTCTGTTAGAGGAAGAAGTTTTTTTTTGTAATATAATTTTACAGTGAATGGAATAGAAGCAGTTTCATGAAACTTTGTCTCTCAAAAGCGAATTTTTGTTTTAATTTCTCTGTGTTAGAGGAGAGTATCATTCTCTCCGCATTGTTCTGGAATTCTCAAAAATTCCAACATTGCACCTTCCAAGTAAAATTTTTTTCCAGATTATTCCATTACTTGTTAATTCTGAGATTAGCACCATTTCTATATTTATATGGCACCAAAATTTATGGAATTAATTTATCATTGCATTCTTTCTCTTGCTATAGGTATGACATCACACTGTCTATCAATTTTTGTCCAAAAATTTAGTTATTTTTCACCTCGGCTCAAGGTTAACTAAACATTTTTGTGCCTAGGTCAGTTTTCTGCCATGTTTCAGTGAAGACTCTTATGTTTTTTCTCTTCTAAATATTTATATGCTTTATTATTGACAAACTCCTCATAAGGGGAAAAAGTATTCATTAATATAATATTATGTCATAGAGCGTTGACTTTGTTGAACTATTTATTTAGCTCATTTCTTCAATTGTATTTTGGGAATATTTTGAATACTTTCTCAAATTTAGTTTTATATATCATATGTTATCATGCACCATATCCATTCCATTTCGAATCAGAATTAGCATATGTGGTATATACGATCCTTAGAGGGGTACCATTATTATAATTTCAAAATTTGTTTTAAAAACTAGGTTATAAATTTTCTAAACTCTTACCTTTACTTCATGTGTTTCAATGTGTGTATCATATTTCCATAATACCCAATTCTTAAATTTTTAGTTCAGTGTACGAAATTTTCTCATACAAGTAATTTGGTTATTTTACCTAGATATTTTAGTTTTTGTCGAAATTTATAGAAATTGTCACCTATTGGGGAATTAATCCGAATTTGGGTTGAAGAAAGGATAATGACTTACAGTTAGCATTGCCTAACGTGATTACATAATTTTATAGATTTCGTCACTTGTTTTCCTTATCTGATAGATACAATTTCAAAAATGAAATTTTTTTATAGTACTTACAAAATATTAACTATTTCTCACTACCAATTTAGTGTTTTGTTGGAAAGGTTCCATTATATACTCGTTTGAATTTATTCAATGGACTAAAAGACTAAAGTTTAGGCACAAATTTACTCACTTAATTACTACCATATTCATTAATAGCTAATACATATTGGTCTAATTAATGATGACCTAGTATGGATATCACTCTTCCAAACCCTTCCCCTTCCCATTGTTTTGTTAAAATATATAATGACTTCCTGCATGCAGAAGTTAGACAAATAGTTAGGTGAATTAGTTGAGTTGAGTTATAGACAGATTTGGTGAGTGAGTTAGAGGGTGAGATAAGCGAGTTGATCAAGTTTAGTTATGTGAGAGTGTGTGTGCATGTCAATTAGGTTAAATACCCTTCAGGGGTTCATTGTATTTAGAGTTTATGATTTAGAGTGATTGAGATTAATTGAAGAGCCACAGCTCATTGTTTCATGTGAAATACTTGTGTTATTGTGTGATTGAATCCTCTGGCTATCCAACAATTGGTATCAGAGCTGAGGAAGGATCAGAAGATCCATGGGCAAGCAGAGCCAGTAAGAAGGCCAAAAGAAAAAGGCCGTAAAAAAAGTTTTACCCGCATAGGTCTGCACGTTTTCAGTGCAGCACCTGCAGAGGGTCCGCAACTTCTCCCAAGCAAAACTGCGGAGATTTCAGGTTTATTCCTTTCCTCAACCCAAATTCACAAATCACAAATCACCTTATGATTTTCAAAATTTTGGGTTTAGTCCGCAGGTTACCTTCATCGGGGGTGCGGAACTAGAAAAATTAAAATCGACAACCGTGAGTTATTGATTGCGTGCGAGCTCAATGGAGTTTTAAAAGACCCGTGAGTTCTTCTTTGCAAAGGTACATACGTCTATTCCATTACGAAGTCAACATGGGTGTGACTTGTTGGTTTGAGGGAAGTCAACAACCCAATACGTGGAAGAAGCCTTTTGATTTCTTAAAAGGTTTTAATATATATTCAAATGCAGGAGTTTATATCAAGCTTTATTAAATAAAGATTTCTTTATACATATCAGAAAAAAATCAAGGGTTTTTGTTATAAAGTTTTTTTTATAAACTTTTATAAACATAAAGGTTTTATTTTGAGAAGGTTTTATATACATAAAATTTTTATATAAAATATTTATTATATATAAACAAAAAAAATTAAGGTTTTTTTTAACGAACCTTTGCAAAGTTTCTAAAAGCCTTTATAGAAAAAAAAAAGAGAGACATTTAGGGTTTTTTTTGAGAAATTTTTTTTTTGAGGCAAGATGGCTACATCTAGTTTTCAGCCACAACTTCCATCTTTCACTGGGAAATATTACGATGTGTGGGCTATTAAAATGGAGACTATGCTAAAATCACATGATGTATGGGATCATGTCAAGTCTGGGTTTGCAGAACCTCAAGATGATGCAGAGGAACGAGCCCTCAATAATGCAGAGAGGGAACAATGGAAGAAATATAAGCAGAAGAATGCACAAGCATTGCTTCTTATCCAACAGGGAGTGGACCAAGCAGTGTTCTAGAAGATCATGATAACCTCATCAGCAAAGGAGGCATGGAAAACTTTGGCGACAAGATATCAAGGTATGGCCAAAGCTAACATTGTTAAATTGCAAAATACTAGGAGAGACTTTGAAAGTTTGCAGATAAAGGAGACAGAGGACATTGATTCCTTCATGAATAGGGTTATGTCTGCCATCAATCAGTTAAAAATATATGGTGAATATGTTAAAGATCAAACAGTGATTGAGAAGGTTCTTTGATATTTGTCTACTAAGTTTGATGTTGTGGTAGCAGCCATAGAAGAAGCGAAAGATTTGTAAAAATTGACAGTTGATGAGCTAATGGGATCCCTTCTATCGCATGAGGTGAGGATAGACAGAAATAAGGATTCCACTTTAGAAATTGCCTTCAAAAGTCAAGTTTATATTTCAAGAGGTCAAGTAGAGGTCAATCAAGAGGCAGAGGACAAGGCAGCAGCTATGGTGGTCACAGAGATGGCTGAGAAGAGCATGAGCATCAAAGTGGGAGCAGCAACAGCAGAAGCTTTCATAACAATCAAAGGTCTGACAAATCAAAGGTAAATTTCTATTACTGCAATAGATTTGGTCATTATGCTCATGATTGTAGGAAAAATATTGTTGATCAAGGCAATCAGAAAGCTAATGTTAGTACAGAAAATACTGACTCTATGTTTCTAGCATGCAACACCATGAATGCACCATCTGATAAGGTCTAGCTATTAGACAGTGGTTGCAGTAACCACATGACAGGGAACAAGAATTTGGTTTCGAATTTGGATGTCTCAGTGAAGACAGAGGTAAAGTTGGGGACTGACAAGACTATGGATGTATATGGCAAAGGAGTGGTCAAAATTGTGACCAAGCAGGGGGAGCCAAAGACCATTTCAGAGGTATATTATGTCCCTGGACTCAAACACAATTTGATTAGTGTTGGTTAATTGATGTAGAAAGGATACAAAGTTATCTTTTAGGGGCAATAGTGTGTTATTTATGACAAATCCCCAAGCAAGCAGCTGATTGCAAAGGTGCAGATGACAAGGAATAGACTCTTTCCTCTAATTATGAGCTATAATGATTAGGTTAGTTCTTTTACAACTGCATGTTCTGATGATTACTAGTTATGGTACTTTCGGTTTGGACACTTGCATTTTTCCAGGTTAAGATTATTGCAGCAGAAATAGATGGTGAGATGTCTACCTCCCATCAAATAATCTGCTAGCACTTGTGAGTGTTGCATCTTGGGAAAGCAACACTGTGAATTTTTTCTGAAAAGAGTTTCTTACATAGCAAAGAAACCACTTGAATTGGTGCATACTGGCCTGTGTGGACCTATGAGGACACAGTCGATTGGTGGAAGTTGTTACTTCCTCACCTTTATTGATGACTATAACAGGAAGACTTGGGTTTACTTTTTGAAGCAGAAGTCTGAAACTTTTGCAAAGTTCAAAGAGTTCAAAGCCTTGGTGGAGAACCAAAGTGATCGACAGATCAAGGTATTGAGATCTGATCATGGTGGCCAATACTATTCAAAGGCATTCCATGAGTACTGCAAACAATATGGAATCCGAAGACAGTTTATGACCAGATACACACCACAGCAGAATGGTGTAGCAGAGAGGAATAATCGAAAAATCATGAACATGACAAGGATCATGTTGAAAGCAAGACACTTGTCTAATGAGTATTGGGCAGAAGCAATTGCATGTGCTATTTATGTGATAAACAGATCTCCAACAAAGAGTGTGATGAACAGAGTTCCAGAAGAAGCATGGTCAGGTATGTCATGTAGTGTATCTCATTTCAGCGTTTTTGGATGTGTAGCCTATGCACATGTGCCTAAGAAAATAAGAGGCAAATTAGATGATCAAAGTGAAAAATGCATTTTTACTGGCTATAGTGAGCAATCAAAAGCTTACAAATTGTATAATCCTGTCACCAAGAAGACAATCATTAGCAGAGATGTTGTGTTCAAAGAACAAGAGTCATGGAATGGGACTGTAGACACACTAACCGATACACAAACACCTTTGATGGAAGAGGATGATGTAGAAGAAGAGGAGCGGCAAGAACTAAGAGATCAGACACCAAATAGATTCACACCAGCAAGGACTCCAAGATTTTCATAGCAGCATGGATCTTCAAGCAGATCCACAGATCATAATTCTCCAAGCAGCGAATCAGGTAATGAATCAAGTACTGGTAAGAAAAATATGAGAAGTTTGAAATATATTTATGATGATTTGAATGTTAGTTCAAATTTTGCAATGTTGGCATTCCAACCTTCTTCGTTTGAAGAAGCAATCACAGATGAAAGTTGGGTGCAAGCCATGGATGAAGAGATGAATTCAATTGAAAATAATGATACATGGGATTTGGTTGATTTACCAAATGATAAAAATCTCATTGGTGTGAAGTGGGTGTATAAGACTAAAGTGAATGAGAAAGGTGAGATAGACAGATTTAAAGCAAGACTTGTAGCCAAAGGATTCTCACAGCAACCGGGAATAGACTTTGGAGAAAGATTTTCTCCGGTAGCCAGATTGGATACTATAAGAGCAGTTCTAGCGACAATAGCTCTGAGCAAGTGGAAAGTATATTAGATGGATGTCAAATCAGCCTTCTTGAATGGAATTCTAGAAGAAGAAATCTATGTGCAGCAGCCTCCAGGTTATGAAGTTGAAGGAAAAGCTGATAAAGTTTACAGATTGAAGAAAGCGTTGTATGGACTAAAGCAAGCACCTAGAGCATGGTGTAGCAGGAATCGACAGTTATATGATCAATAATGGATTTTGTAGAAGCAACATTGAACCTACCTTATACACAAAGGTAAATGAACATGGACATATTTTGATAGTTTTCTTATATGTTGATGATATGAATTTTACAGGTGATCTTGAGATCGATCAATTTAAAGCAACCATGATGAAATAATTTGAGATGACAGATCTAGGTCTCATGAAATATTTTCTTTGCATTGAATTTGAGCAATCTGAAAAAAGGAATATTTATTTTCCAAAATAAGTATGCAAAAGATTTGTTGAAAAGATTCTAGGATGGATAATTCCAAACCTGTACCTACACTAGTTGCAACAGTTACAAAGTTAAGTAAGGATGATGAAGGAGCAAATGTCAATCCAACTCTATTCCAAAGATTGGTTGGCAGCCTCATGTATCTCATAGCTACAAGACCAGATATTATGCAGGGAGTAAGTTGTATTTCCATATTTATGGAGACTCCAAAAGACACACATTGGAGTGTTGGAAAAAGAATTCTGAGATACATAGCAGGAACTAAATATTATGGCATCATGTATTCAAGAACAGAAAAGAAAGAATTGATTGGATACACAGATAGTGATTTTTTAGGAAGTTTGGATTATGCTAAGACCACATCTGGTTATGTGTTCCATCTCGGTTCAGGAGTGATAGCATGGGCATATAAGAAGCAGCCTATTGTTACACTATCATCAGCAGAAGTAGAATATGTAGCAGCAACTTCAACAGCATGTCAAGCAGTATGGTTAAGAAGAGTATTGGATGGACTCAAGCAGAAACAACAAGGATCAATAGCGATATACTGTGACAACACATCAGCAATTGCACTATCCAAGAATAGTGTGTTTCATCAAAAGAGCAAGAATATTGATACTAGATATCACTTTATTCGAGAACTTGTGAGCAATGGAGAAGTTCACTTGAAGCCTTGTAGAACGAGTGATCAATTGGCTGATATCTTTACAAAGCCATTAGCAGTAGATTTGTTTGAGTTTCACAAAAGATACTTGGGAGTTGTAAGCCTAGCTAAGACATAGACCAGCAGGCATGTTTGAGTTGTCATGAGTTATTTTTTAGTTTAGTGGTCGTAATTAAGGGGGAGTGTTAAAATATATAATTACTTCCCGCATGCAGAAGTTAGACAAATAGTTAGGTGAATTAGTCGAGTTGAGTTATAGACAGATTTGGTGAGTGAGTTAGAGAGTGAGTTAAGCGAGTTGATCAATTTTAGTTATGTGAGAGAGTGTGTGCATGTCAATTAGGTTAAATACCCTTCACGGGTTCATTGTATTCATTTTTGTGATTTAGAGTGATTTAGATTAATTGAAGAGTCGTAGCTCATTGTTTCGTGTGTGAAATATTTGTGTTAATTGTGTGATTGAATCCTCTCGCTATCCAACATGTTTCACAAAATTTCAATTACATGGCCCAGTAATATTAACAAAGTTTATGTGTCTATACTTTTTCCACATATATCATTGTTAATGTTACTCTATTAGTGGTCTCAATATTCTACTCAATTAGAAAGCATTCTAAAATCTTCATAATGAATAATTGTCTCAATCCACCAATCAGTTTACACGCATTATGAAATTTGGCTTCAACCAACCACGTAGCTACACTCCAGACTTTAAACACTAACATACTTACAGTGAAATCCATCAAACGAATTGTATATAGAATAATAATTTCACAACCCACAAAAAATATATAATATATATTTTACTTGAATCCTAATTACAGTCCTGAATGACTAATGCATGCCTAATTCACTACAACAATCGTGATTCTTTCAAGTCAGGAGAATTTTTCTAATAAATTAGCATAAATACAAATTTAAGAAAAATACAAATAATCAACAACTTGGTATCAATTCGGAATTACCACTTCCTATATTGTCTGATTATTAATAAAGAAAAGACATATGAGTTAAATCATGAAGTGTTTAATATAATACATACAAACAATTAAATTTGAATGCAATAAAGTTTCATAACACAATTATTCAAATCGGGATAACTCGTAGAGCGCATCACTTGGAAAACTATACATCCCCACCAAACCTTAGAACTGATTGCCTCCAGTTCACCCTCGAGTTGAGAGTACTTGACCCTATATTCCTTCAATGGGTATTTGTTACCCTACCTTCATGGTGAAGTTTTTATTAGCGACATCCCTATTTTGTGGAACTTTTGATCCACTTGCCTAGCCTTTTCCATAAACAATCGCTTTTCTCCCCTGCGGTGCTTTCGGGATTTTCTAAGTTTAACATATTTCCCCAGCTAAGCACCTTAATGGATACTTCTCTCTTATCCACTAAATGTATGTATAATTTTCTCTAGATTTATTATCATGAAGGGATTATCCCATCTCATTCTCTAATGAGATTGGTTTGGAACAAGTCTCATTTCTAGGCGTCTCATTCCCAAACCTCTACATTTTCTTTAATTTCTTTATTAGAAATTATTTATTTACATAATTTCCATTCCTTTTATGGCCTTTCTACCATTCTACTCATCTAAATCGAAACAATATTCAAGTGTCGGAGGCTTATTACACACTCCCCCCTTTTACTAACACCATCATTGGTGTTCATTGCTCATTTTCTTTTCATGCATCGTTTCTCGCCAACTTGCTTTCTCCGTCATCTAGTTCTCCCATAATTTTTTTGGAGCTAATTTATTTCATGACTCTCTTATCTTAGAGCTGACTCGATTTTCAAGCCGTTTCTAACCGAATCGTTTTGCAGCTTAAGTGGCATTGAATACCACCAAGAGGTTTATCCTACAATAATTTCCCAATAATTAAATGCATCTTACAATGCACTACCTTTCCTATTACAATATATAAATGCTAATTAATATGTTGTAGTGGTATTACAATATATAAATGCTAATTAATATGTTGTAGTGGTAATAGAACTGGTTCTGAGAAATTTGATTCGTTTTACGAGCTCCTTCACATGGTTGAAGAGCTCCCACTTCTTGTCCTGAGTGACAACTCAACTCTAAGCCGAAGCCTTTCTACGGTTAGGAGTACAATTGTTTTCCATTACAACACCTCCCTTGATTTTTTTCTGCAACTTCCAATAAATTGTGTGAGAGACGACCATTTTAATCCTCTAAAAATAAAAGTTTACAGCAAAGGATAACAAAATTTTAATGCAATGATACTACTATTTGCGAGGTCACGGGTGTAATATTTCTCTTAGTTTGGATATGATTATTCATTTTCAATTATCTTAAACGTAAGTTGTAGGAAGAAATGCATGTTCTTCCATTCCAATTCTTTTGATGCTAATACTTTCCTTTTTTCAATTCTCTTGAACGTAACTTTTAGGAAGAAATTCATGTTCTTCCATTCCAATTATATTAATGGCAATACTTTCCTTCCTGCAGTCTTCTTTCACTAGTCACTTTATCCACCTATTATCAAAAATTTTAATATCATTATCATAATACTAAGTAAACACCAACTGTGTCTTTTAAATTATTTATTCACAGTTACCTTTAGTGCATCGGTAAAGCCTCCTAACGAATTTCAAAGAGCATGAATTCCTTTCCCATTGTACTACTCAACTTTAATGATTCATGTAGCACGTTTTTCTTCTGAAATTTTGATACTTTAGTGTCCAAAATATACTTATCTTACTTTTACCATTTTCCTGGTGATATATTCATTCATCATTATCATTTTATGGAAGTATGGGATCAATATAGATACCTAAGAAGTACCTTGATATTTCTAATTTCCATTTATTCCAAACATTCTTATCTTTACGTTTTTATATCTACCTTACATACGAATTCCCTTCCATAGATTATTCCTTAACATATGGCCTCTAACCAACTACCATGCTCATTTTCCCATTTATATTTATTGCATGCAATAGTGGGGTTATATTCGGCCCATTTATGATTATTTGGGTTCCTTAATTCTTCTCATTGCCTTAATCATAAATTCACATTACTCACGCAATTATTTATTTTTTGTGTGTTTACTTGTGAGGTTTTGATTAAGGTAACTTGAAATTAACCTTTACCTTGTGCTTTCAGCACTCGTCATTATGGATAATACTGGTAGTCAATCAGTTTTTTATGGTTCATCTACTATCAGTCTTGTATTTTTCGCTTGATTCTATTTGATGTTCCAAATTCCTTCAATAATGCTAGTTTCTAATTCAATTTTCCTTGTATTATGTTCCCTTATAATCAATATAACTTAATACAATGTAGAAATATTTATCAATTTATACTACCCTTGGCTAACTAGCAGTCCACTGTAATCGATCAATTCAAGTCATTGGATTACAATCTTGGTCCTCTAGCAAGAAATAAAATTCTTTCTCACAAATCCCTTATTCATATTTCTAAGAACAATTTATTTCTAGCATGATGCACTTATGTTTTCTTTGAGGCTGCTAAATTTACTTAGCCTCCTTATTGCGGCCTCAATTATCCTTTATGGATTTCTTCATATGGGTGTTCTTTTTAGCATGCTTGAAGTTTCGTCCTTACTTTTATACCTATTTTCACATTTATTATTGTGAATATTTTGAAGGGATTTCAGAGGTTAGACAGATCTCTATGTCTACCCTTATGATTCCAACTATTGAGTTAACTTTAGATGAGGGTATTGTTGAAGTAGGTGGCTATAACTCCCTTTCTTACAAAACATGGATCTAGAATCTACCTAATGTTATTTTATTGAGAAAATATCTTGGGATAACATTTATTTAAAAAGTGGTTTTCTCTACTGTAAATCATAGTTGGATTAGGGATATGATCACCTCCAAATCAAATTGAACATCTTGCAGGAGGAGGAAATCAAGAGGTAAGCATATGTGGGGTTTCCATCACCATTTTCCCTTTTCTTGTGATTAGGATGTTATGACTGGATAGCCATTTCTTCTTTCTGTTTCTAAATAATATCTTTATAGTGCAGTTTTTGCACAGCCAGAATGGACTAGCAATGAGTTTCCCAACCTTCCCAATTCCTTGATGTAATCTAAGATATTGAGGATACATGCTGCTACAATAATAGAATATGCACTACACATTTTATAATTGTCTCACCTTATGTGTTTGTGTTTGTCGATGTGCTATTTGGTTGGATTTACCATCATCTTACTTAACCCTTTTCTTAATATTCCCATGATATTGTTTTCTTCCACTATTTATCGTTCTGCATTATTTCTTGGCTGCAATTTGAATGGTGTTGTTAATGAAATTTGGGTACAAGATCTCAAGTACTCCCTAAAAAAAAATTAATTAGATTAGTCATGGCACACCATCGTATGGATTGGATATAACTTCAAATCCCCCCTTTTTTATATGTATTAATTGACACAAGTTGAGATCTGTAACTCTGACTTTAACCTAACCCTAGCTTCCATTGTCGACGCTAAGGGCTTCTGCAGGCTCTGTCCCTGCAGTTAGCTTCCCTTTGCACTCCACAGGGCGCTCTCTGAGTAGGCCTGCCATGGAGCAGGTGGTCAATAGGGTTGGCCCTTCTTTCAAAGAGAAGGTGGTGGGCTCCTCTCATGCCCATTGCTCTTCCTTCTTTACCCGCCTTACTGCCTCTTCAGTTGGTCCAAGGTCAGATTAGGCTATCGGCAAAAGGCCACCGCACTATGCAAATGAAAAAGCCTCTAAGCTCACGGGCTCTGACATGGAAGGACTACAGAATGCAGGGGCTACGACAGAAGTCTCTACCTCTCCCAAGAACCCAAAGAGCCCCAAATCGAGGATCACAAAAATGGACCAGGACAAAGTACAAACAGCAAAAGCCTGTCACCTGAAGGCTGCAAAAATTCCAGAGATAATCATACAAGAACCGGATATAGAGGTATATAGATATTATATGAAATAACATGCAGTTATTTGTAATTTTATGGGAATCTGGCCCTTAGAAAGAGCTTTGAAAGGATGGATACAGGCAAAATGGAACCCAAAAGGGGCCATAGAAATGCAGCTTGGTTCGAAGGGCTTTTTTACAGTGGTGTTCGCCCTGCTAGAAGACAAGGATTGCATATTTGAGGGAGGGCCATACTTTTTCAACTCTGCTGGCCTTTACATGACATTTTGGAAGGAAAAATTCATGCCTGAACAAGAAGATTCAACATAGTCTCGGTCTAGATCAGATTATACTCTCTCCCAATGGACTACTGGGCACCATCGGTGCTTCAAGCTATTGGAAACGGCCTAGGGGAATACATAAAAATGTCAGAAGGTACTCGAAATGGCCACTACATCTCATATTCTAGAATATGCGCCTACATAGATGTTTCAAGAGCATTTCTCGAAGCCATTAGCCTGAACTTCAGAGATGAAATATGGATTCAGCCAGTGGACTATGAGCACATCCCTTTCCGATGTAGGAAATTCCATGAACATGGACACCTCTTTCGATACTGCCCATAGAACAAGCCACCTCCAAAAGAGGACACAACAGAAGCCAGAGATGATCAGGGTTTCACCAAAGTTTCTCATAAAAATAAGTAGGCTAGAAGTAACACAGCGGGAAAGGAAGCACCCAAATAGACCATGCACAACAGATATGAAATCCTCACATCTACAACATTGGAGAAGGGACAGCCAAGAAATAGCGTATAACAAACTTCAGAAAAGCACAAAGACCTAGACACAGACATGGAAAACACCACTAACCTAGTTTCTCAGGAACATGTCACTCTGGAGGAATCTGATATGGACTATACACAGGATCCACCTACTTTGGAGGATAAGGCTTTAGAGGAAATACTAGTAGGAATGGATCTGAAAAAACTATCAAGGGAATGGACCTCCAAAGATTTTGAAGATATCCCAGAGGACCAGCTCAAAAGGATTGAACAGGCATACAATCTTCAACAGACTTTCCAAAAGCAAAGAGAGAATAAAAAAAAAGGTGGGAAGAATCTAGCTGGAGGCATCAAGGCGAACCTCAAGGTCAATACTCAAATAACCAAGGCTCAAAAAAAGAGGAAAGGATGAAAATTAGCAAGTGAACACATAGACGAACTAGGATTAACCCTCATTAGCATTGGAAAGGTAAAGGCTCTTATTCTCACTCCAAATATTTTGTCATGAATTGTACAACATGGAACATAAGGGGACTTAATAGCCCTTCAAAACGAAGGATTCTTAAATCAAAGGCAATCTATGGGAAAGCTGACATTCTTTTATTGGAAGAGACAAAAAGTGATCTTGCTAATATGAGTAGCATACAGCAGACCTGCTTTAGAAAACAGTATAGCCATATGGCCATAGCTACTCAAGGCACGGCAGGAGGCATTGCCACCTTCTGGAAGGACTCCAGGTTTCATTTATTAGATTCTTTTGCTTCCAAGCATGCCCTAACAAACATTCTTCAGGTCATAGGAACTAAAGAGAAACTTTGTATCACAAATGTATATGGTCCCCATTCGGTTAAAGAAAGACTTGCTTGGCTCACTCAATTGAAACTCTACCTCCAATCCTTCAACTACAAGTTGAATATTCTAGCAGGGGACTTCAATATGATTATGAATCTATAGGAGAAAAGGGGAGGTCTCCGCCACTTGGACTTGGACTCCAATTCTTTCCAAAGTTTAATTAATGATCTAAATTTCATAAACACCCCCACAAAAAACGGAATCCATACTTGGAAAAATTGGAGAGGGGGAGAGTGCCAAATTGCCTCTAGATTTGATAGATTTCTTCTCTCTGAAGAACTTTACCTATCCTCTCTGGAAACAGAGGCTTCCATTGCTCCGGTGGGATCTGATCATTGGCCGGTTGTGCTTTCATTTTAGATTTCCTTAAAGCCCAAGAATGCACCCTTCAGATTTGAAGCCTTCTAGTTGTCACACCCAGATTTTCAAGACAAGATAAAAGAATGGTGGTCTTCAGATCTTCCCCCTCAAAACAACAAGATGAAAAGTTTCCACCAAAAACTCAAGTTTGTAAAACAAGAGTTAAAAAAGTGGAATAAAGATGCCTTTGGGGACATAACCATTGAGAAAAAGGTTATAGAGAAAAAACTAAAGGTTCTCCAACAAACTATCATTCAAAACAGTTTAACCGAGGAAACAAAACAAATTGAAGCGAAGCTTCAGCAAGAGTGGGACCCAAGGGCTACTAAAGAAGAGATTCTATGGAGACAGAAGTCACGTATCCAGTGGCTCAAAGAGGGTCAGTGCAATACCTCCTTCTTCCACAAATCAATGATTCATCACAGGAAGTTTAGTAGAATCCTTAATCTCACGAATGAACAGGGGCAGAGGTTGGACACTCACCAGCAAATTGTGGAAGAGCTTCATAGGAATTTCTCAAGCATCCTTAAGGAAATTAATTACAATAACGAGGATCATATCAGAAAAATTACAAATCACATTCCTTCAATCTTAACCAAGGAACACAATCAGATGATGTTAAAGAAGATAACTATGGAGGAGTTGGAAGAGGTGGTTCAAGCTATGCCGAATGGAAAAGCTCTATAGCCTGATGGATTCACCATCGAATTATACAAGGCTTGTTGGGATACTATTAAGGATTCGGTTTATGAATTGGTGGAAGAGTCTCAGGTGAAGAAATCAATTTTCCCTTCTCTCAATGCCACCTTCCTGACTCTCATCCCCAAATCGGAAAGAGCCAACACCCCGGATTAGTTTAGACCCATTTCCCTCTGTAATGTAATCTATAAGATCATTTCCAAAATTCTTGCCAATCGATTAAAGCCTCTTCTGCCACTCCTTATCTCAGCTAATCAGACAGGCTATGTATAAGGAAGGAAAATAATGGACAGCATCATTCTATCCCAGGAGATCATTCACACTCTCAAATATCAAGGAAAACCGGGGATGTTAATCCAGTTGGACATGTCCAAGGCTTTCGATAAAATTAATTGGATCATGGCCCTAGTCTCTGGTGCCTTTTTTTCCATTATTCACAATGGTTTTCCCACTGCTATCATTAATCCCTCTCGTGACATAAGACAGGGATACCCCCTTTCACCCTTCCTTTTTATCATTTTGGCGGAGGGATTAGGCATATCCTTCTCAGCATCCTCATCCAATGGCCATATCTCTGGTCTCATTCTTTATCCACAGCTTCCACCTTCAACCCATCAAAAATTCATCGATGACACCCTCCTTATGGGTTGCCCAATGATGAAGGAAGCCTTAGCCTTCAAAAAAATCCTCAATGACTTTTCGTTAGCTTTAGATCTGGATGTCAACCATTCAAAATCCAAAATCTTCTTCTTAAGTACCCAACAACCATCCAATTGAACATTTCTCAAGTCTTTGGTTTTCAAAGAAGCTCTTTCCCTTCCAAATATCTGGGTGTTCCCCTTACTGATAAGCCCCTTTCCTTTTCAAACTGGGAATCTCCCATCTCCAAACTCCGAAAGAAGATTTCAAATTGGACCTTCAGAGCTCTTAATCTTGTTGGGAGATTAATCCTTGTCAATTCAGTCCTCCAATCCATGCCCATCTATCTTTTCTCATCAATTGCAGCTCCGAAATCGGTATGCAGCCAAATAAGAACAATCCAAAGGGACTTCCTCTGGAAAGGCAAATCCATCAAAGGCAGATGGGCTCTGGTGGCTTGGGACAAGGTGTGCTCTCCAAAGCATGCAGGGGGTCTTGGTCTCAGAGACCCTGATCTCCTTGGACAGGAAATGGGAGATAAAACTTGGTGGAGATGGCTAACCAACTCCTTAACCAACTGGGATCTCATTTTGAAGGCTAAATATGCTCCCAAGACTCCATGGGAATCACTCATTAGGTTCTCTGGAAATCTCAAAGGATCACCTATGTGGAATAAGTCCTAGGAAAATAGATTGATAATTCAACAGCACAGTTTCTGGGAAATAGGCAATGGTCAACATGCACTTTTATAGGATGATGCGTGGGAGCAAAGCCCAATATTGAATAAAGAGACCTACAGACCACTAAAAGAGTATCTGGAGGAGAAAAACAAAATAAAAGTTAGAGACTACTGGAAGAATGACAACACTACTAATTGGAGAGAATGGGAGAATCTCAATGACTTCCTCCCAGTCCATCTCCATCATTCTATTCACTCCCTTATGCAATAGCTTAGCAAAAGGCAGATTCAAAAAGAGGAAGGCCCTAAAATTCTTTGATGGGGAGCAAATACGACTGGAACCTTCAGCATTAAAGAAGCTTACAACCTTTTACAAAATCTGACCTCTATTCAAGCGGATATTAAATGGAAAATATTGTGGAATCGAAGGCACTGGCCAAAGATCAGCCTCTTCATTTGGTTAATGATGCATAGGAAAACCCTTACATAGGACAACCTTCAAAGAAAAAAAATTTAGGGGCCCTTGGTTTGCATTATTTGCCTTTCAGATTCTGAACTGATAAACCATATTTTCAACACTTGCCCTTTTACCTCTAATATATGGTCACGGTTCCTTTTAGTCTTCAAATCCTCAGACCGTGTCATTCACTCCATCCACACTACCCTGGAAAATTGGAGCTCTACTTTCTCCAGCCAACCTCTTGTCAACTTGGCTTGGAATCTACTCCTAGGCATTATTTGTTGGGCAATCTAGAAGGAGCGTAACTCTTGGATCTTCAGGAATGTGGCTTCCTCAGAAGAACAAAGCATCTTCAGCATAGAGATCATCATGAGGGAATCAACCTCAATTGCAAAGCTCCTTGATGCCCCCAACCTACCTTCTGTGGCAGAGAGAAGGATTCTGACCCTCCTTGATCTTCCCATTCCTAACAGCCCTTTCTCTCCCATCTCTACTTCGATTATACCCTCATCTCTAAATTTCTAGTATCCTCCTGATCCACCTCTCCTCAAGTTAAACTATGATGGGGCCTCCAAAAACAATCTCGGCTTGGTCGGCTTTGGAGGAGTGTTTCGCAATGCTCAGGGTATCATCAAGTGGATCTATTATGGCAATTTAGGTCACAACACCAATAATGTGGCTGAGTTTTAGGCTTTGGCTAAAGGTTTTGACATAGCCAAGTAGAATAACCTCTAGCCTCCCTTGGTTGAGGGAGACTCTAATATCGCTACCCAAGCTTGTAGAAAACTCCAGCAGGGGACAAAGGTGGAAACAATATCAACTGGCTGGCGCAACAACAGACTCTTCCAGTGGATTAATGACAATATTAAAGTGGCAAAAGGGATTTCTTTCCATGCGGTCAAGAGAAAGGCTAATAGCCTGGCCGATTACCTGGCCAACCAGGGGGTCATCACGCATGAACGGCTCATGTCCAAGGATTGGACCTCCCTCGAGTATATTGACATAAAGGATAAATGTATTGAAATAAGTAGGAATGATCTACTCAAGGCTGGCATCCTTTCCTTGCCACCGAATCCTACCATCCACAATGATCATGTACCGAATTAAGGTTCTAGCATGTGATCTCACAGCGGGGAGATTTAGGCTCAGATCGGGATGGACTGCCAACCTGCAACCCATAATGAATACACATGATCCTATTAACTGGACCACCATACATCATGGTCCTAGGAAGGCAGCATGTCTGCACTCACCTCACCCTATTTATCTCCCCCTCCAGAAGCATTATTCTCATTCCACTATTCTCTGGCAAATAATTTCCCCCTTCTCCTCTATTATGTCATCCTCTGACTCCTCGCAGAAGCTCTATCTCGCTAATCTCAAGGTTTCTACCATGGCTCCTCACCGCATACCCCCCCTGGTCCCCCTCATCGCAGCCACTCTTCCCAGTGGGATAACCCCGCCAGACAACCTATGACCAAAGCAGAGACCCTGGATAGAAACGCGGCGCGTCATTACAGGGAGGTCACCCCGGTGCCTATGTAGGAATTCTTGAACGGTCTGGAAGTGGAAGGAGTGGCTCGTCGGCGGGCCACCCCGACGGAAACATTTGATCACGAATTTCACTGGATCCTGGACCCTAGTCTGACCCGCAGCAGAGAGAATCTCCTCACGAAAGCGGTCGACCTTCACTGGAATACCAAGACCCTCCTCTCTCTTTCTCTGTAGGAACAAAATAGAATCAGCTGGAATTTGGAAAAGATGATTCAGTCCCTCTCACAGAATTTTTAGACCTTTTTCCATTCAATTCATCACCTGCGCTTTGTGGAAAGCTCTTCGCCACACTATGAGCTCTTGAAGAACAAATCCAAGCTACACTAGAATGCGAGCGTCAAAGCAGAGGTTAGCCCTTCGAAGCCCCCTCCTCAGGACACAAGTCCTTCTCAGTGCTCCCCCTCTGAATGGATGGCTGGCAACCCTAAGCGGTCGATTAACATGGATGAGTATTGCAATGACGAGGATGACATTGTGGCTCCACCGGGGCTGTAATTCATGTTATTTGTCTTTTGATATGCAGTCTTTTTCTTTGTATGGTCACTTCGAGCCTAAGAGCTCGTTTTTGGTAGTATCGAGCCTACACGCTCAGATTTTGTATATGATAGTGTTTTTGAACTCCCCACCCAGCTTCTCTTTCCTTATATACTCTTTCCCTGGGTGTGGGATCATTCTCGTAATTTGCAGGTCTACGGACTGCAGCCATGATAGCTCCTTTTTGTAACTCTATTTTGTCAATTAATGTGAATAATCCCTCTGAAATTTACAAAAAAAAATATGTATTAATTTACACCATTACCCTTTTTTGCATGAAGAAGGATCAAGAATTTGTTTCATAAAGGCTACAAGTGCATCTCGACAGACATTTGAATAAATTACATGAGTACAATTCATCAATTGTGGTGGAATTAAGCAAACCTTGATCAACATATTTCATAGCATCAGATACTCATCTTTGCAATAAGGTATATTTCATTCCCAACCACCTAGATTACACATATTTCTATATCATAATTTAAAATACAAATGCAATTTGTATAGAGAGATGGATATTTATCTTTTTCGCCGAAGATAATCCCAAAATTCGGTTGTGAAAAGGAACTTGTTGCCCCACCATAGGCACGTAGTGCAACTTACACCCTTAAATTGGATCATAACATTGCAGGGATAGGGAGGAAGGGCCAATATACAGGCTGCTCCATCACCCAGACAAACCCTTTTCCTTGTTTTTAGTTACTCTACTCAATAGTCCCTTAAGGATATCCTTCCCTTCCAGTGCTCTTCAAAGGAAGTAGAAGTAGTCTAAATAACCTAATGATTTATTATACTAGACAAGAATAACTTGGCTATCAAGCTGAACAACAAATAGTAAGTAGATGATGATTAAAGGCTTCCTAACATCATAATACTTAGGAACCACATCACAAGTGGCCATAATACCCCTATAATACGATACCTTAAACCTTTGTACTTGCTTCCATAAAGAAATCATAAGAAATCATCTTGAGATGTGCTTCCTTGCATATGGACCATTCTAGAGTTATGGATTATATTTTTTTATGACACATGATTATTATGATTGGGGGTTAATTATGTTCTTGACATATAACGCATGATGTCCTGACATCCATACAATTTTCACCCTCTTTTAAGAGCGATTTTTTTTTTTTTTTTTTAAATAACGAGTCCATTAGGCCCAAGAGTTGAGCCTAAGCTCTAATACCACTTGCCATATGCCTCTATTTAACCCAATTTTTTCAGATGTCAAACATCTATCATTCCACATTTCATTAGATTAAAATCCCTTATCTCATCTCTATTATCGCACCTATCTATACACAACATGAGAAATTATCCAATCCCAATTCAAAGGTATTATTCTTAAATAGTCTCTACACATTTACTACTTGTCACAACCATATCCGCTAAATATTTCCCAGGGTAGAAATATTATACCTTTGTCATTAATCTCAATATTAATTTAACCCACTATAATATCATTTATACGACTTGATAACAAAAGGTGTTGATTCTTTTTATACATGGTACATCACTTTTATAAAATTTGAATTCGCTACAATACATAAAGGTAACACCTCTCTATGGCCTTAAACCTATACATACTTTACAATTTTTCCATATTTTGGTTTATGAAATATGTAAGCCCAAATTTCCGGAATAGCTGTGAACCACTAAATGGCTAATAATAATTTATTTGGTACTTACTACACCAGAGGGTACATGGCTATGGGCTTCATGCCTCCACTCCCAATTTTCAATGTTGCATATGCACTTGCCCAACACGTGACAAGGGTGTGGGTCGGCGTTGGGTTTCATTGAACGATCAGAATCGTTCAAGGCGATCTGACGGTGGCTCTTTGATGTGTAGGGAAAATTTTACGGATGAATGTTTATTTTAAATTTTAGCAACCTTGGCGAAACTTACTAGTCCCTAATGTCACAATTTTAAAATGTTTGATGATAATTTTGTAAAAATGTTTATATTTATAATTAATTTATATTAGAAAATATATAATATTGATGAATTTTAAGGTAAAATAATTGTATACTATAACATTTGGGAAAATTCATTTTTATAAAAATGGAAATTGGTGAATCGTTTTCTTGAAAAAAACTTGGAATATTAGCCCACCTACGAGTATTATCCCCTAAAATTTTCCCTGTTGATGTGCTCATTCCACAACCCTAATCCCTTTTCTTGGATTTCATTTCAATTTATGTTTAGACTGTTGCACCATTTTTTTTCTTTCTTCTATATCTCTAACCTGTTGAGCATTCTGACCTAGTGGATTTCACCATGAGCCAGTTGTTGGCCTACAGAGAAAACAATTTCAATCCCCCTCACCATGTTTCTGAAACCATGGTTCCCCACCTTTAACGCAGTGAATAATAAATTTCTTGAATTATGGAATCCTAGGTTCTCTCTCTAGCTTCTTTATTATAGCACCTCTCATCTTCGTTAGAGCACCTGTAGTTCTAGGTAATGTTTCTCATGTTAAATATATTTTCGCACTTCTCCTCAAGTACTGTTATGATGGGTTTCTCACACAAATATGACAATTGTGCTACATTGGACATCAGTTTTGGGTTTCATTAGGTAAAGCACCCTTCCACATATGTTAATGAGTTAATAATTTTATTCAGAAATACTGGTTTACTGAAATTTTGGGATCGATTCTCGTATGAATGTTGTTTCTTTATGGAGCCATCATCCGGAAAGTGATATGTGTCCCTCAATTGAGTGTTACTAGTCTTCTTCATGGTAATTTCCTCATCATTACTAGATTAGAAATCTAATTTTTTCGTTTGGCTCAGTGTTCGCTAGACTACTGCGCCACGCATCCTATCATAGGAGATGTTAAACTCTTACTTTGATTTCAGGTTCCTGCTACGTCCCTATAATACTAATGTATCCCCTTATTTTAATTGTTAAGGTAGCCCCATTATTTTTATTTTTGTGCCCATTTAGTCCCCATATTGTTATTATTATGCCCCATATAAGCCCACTATTGTTATTGTTGTTCCCTTACATTGTTATTTTTTTGTTGGCTAGGATTATATTGTGACCCCTTGGACTCCAATATATAGAAATGAGGTTTTGTCATTTGGATCATGCAATAATTGTTCATTTATGTAATGTAAAGGAGGTTTCCCCCTTAAGGAGGTTAGTTTCTAAGTTGTTGATCTATATTTTCTTCTATTTTGTGAGTTGGTTTCATAAAATTTTGTATCAGAGCTTTCGATTCTAGGGTTTCACTGCTGCAAACCGGTCATCTTGGAATTTTCTCTATAACGTTTTTTATATGAAGGTTTAGAAGCTGAAAAAAACCCATTTGAGTCAAAAGACTGAAGAACGTCATGTAACAATTTCAGATCTTGTTTCACTATATTTTCGGAGATATGATTTGAGGAAGTTAGGGTTTTTATAGGCTCCACAATTTGATCTCAAATAAGTGGCCGAGGGAAAATTGTCATAACGTTCATTTCAGACATCATATTGGAATTATGTAAAAAGTGTACAAGAGTGCATAGACTTTAGTTTCTTTAATATCAATTTTAGAGCTAAATATCTAAATAGTGACACGTGGCACACCGTACAAGTTCTCTCTACTAAACTAGAACATAATTAGGCCACTGTGGGAGATCAGGCATAACTTTATCTTGAAGAATCTAAATTAGTTATGACCTATGGAAGTGGAAGGAAGACTCATAGGGATAATATAAGAGCAAATATAAAACCTTGGGGATCTGAAATTACAGAGATACATCAGTTTCAATATCGAGCTCCTCAAAAGCAAGAAAAAGGTGTGTATTTTTTTTTTAATTGCACAACTCTTGTTTGAAAAATCAGTTTGAAGTGATTCTAAGGGAATATTGAAGCATAGATATCATTATTTGGTTCTAAAATTCCAACCAAAAATAATTCCACACCCACTAAGCCCTTAGAAGGATCTACTATCACTTATGAAGAGGAAGAAGTGCAACAAGATATATCATAATTACGAGACCAAGTGCAACAAATTTCGCTCTTGCAAAGAGTAACAAAAAATGAAATGGAAGTTAAGATGGATGGCTTGAAAAAATACATGTATGGATTGAAGAAAGGTGTGGAAGCTAAGATGGATGGTTTAAACAATGGGATGGAAGCTAAGATCGATGGTCTAAAAGAAGACATGGAAAGTTTGAAGGAAGGTTTGACAAAGATGCTACAAGAAACAACTCCTAATGGCAAAACGATAGTAGATGAAACTCATGATGAGAACAAAATAAATGTTAATCATTATTTCAAAGACACAAATGTTTGGACCCACGATATTCCAAAGATCGATATGAGGAAGTTTGATGGCAAGGATCCAGTAACATGGATAGTATAGATGGACCAATGTTTTTATCTCCATAATGTGCAAAACACTATAAAGGTACACATTGTAACTTTATATTTAGAAAAAAATACATGTGTATGGTATCGATGGATTTTCTCTTGTAGAAAAATTGTCACTTGGTCAATTTTTATGGAGAAAATTATAGCACATTATGAGGATACATAGAGAAACACATTCTTTATCTAATTGATAAATCTCAAACAAAACTATTCGATGGTGGAGCACATTGAGGACATCCAAAAATTTAATATAAGGGTAACTTTTATTCCAGAAGAATACATGATTCATGTCTTCATAGGGACTTTAAAGGATAACATCCAACATGAGGTTCGCCTATGGGAACCTAATTCATTGGAGAAGGAATTCACGTTGGCAAGAAAAATTGAAAGCAAAATTATGGAGACAAAGAAACCTACCACTCACAACTATAAATATGGAAGTGTCGCTACTCCTAGATTTCCACAAACTGCAAGGTTCACACCACAAGAATTGGAAGAAAAAAAGAGAAAAAGGACTTTCCTATAGTTGTGATAGAAAATACTCTAAAGTTCAAAAGTGTGCTGAGAAGAAATTATTTTACATAGACTGTAAAATCAAGGAACAATAAAATTCAAAAGAAGAGGATATACACTAGGAACCAACCCTAGAGGAAGAAGAAATGAATCTAACCATATCCTATAATGCATTGGTAGAAATTACCACTCATCAAACTCTCAAGATAGAATGACATATCAAGAATAAAAATGTAATAGTGATGATTGATTTGGGTAGTAACCATAATTTTATTCATTGTAAGGTAGTCAAGGAATTGAATTGCTTCCTATGCCCAACACTAGAGTGTCAAGTGATGGTTGCAAATGCAGGAATTATAAATTTCTCTGGAAAGTTCCATAATATCAAACTAACCATGGGGGGGTATGTATTTAATATTCCAATGCTCTTCATCCCAATTGGTGGTGTTGATGTTGTATTAGGAGTACAATGGTTACAGTTTTTGGGGACGGTAGGTTTTAATTTTCAAGAAATTTTCTTGAAATTTTTTTCAGAAGAAAAGGAAGTTGAATTATGGGGTATCACAGGGAATCCAGGAATATGATCAGCTCTAATGTCATGAAAAATATTTTGAAGAAATAAAAACCAGTCGTAATTGCACAATTATGCTCACTACAAGTTCAAACATCAAAATCATCTATTTCTATAGATCTACAAAACGTCATGCACAATCATTCCAAGGTATTCGAGACTCCCAAAGAACTCCCACCTATTCGTGATCATGATCATGCTATTCATTTTATTCCAAAAAATTTTCCTCCAAACATAAGGCCTTACAGATATCCTTATGCTCAAAAGAGTGAGATTGAACGTATGGTTGCAGAAATGATAGAGGCTGATATAATTCAAACTAGCCAAAGTTCTTTCTATGCTCCAGTAGTATTGGTACACAAGAAGGATGGATTATGGCATATGTGTTTGAATTATAGGGAGATCAACAAGCTTACTATTAAAGATAAATTTCCCATCCCCGTCATTGATGAATTACATGGATCAATTTACTTCACCAAGATGGATCTTCATTTTAGATATCAACGAATTAGAATGATTACTTAAGATATTCCGAAAAAAAAATATTCAGAACTCATGAGGGTAATTATGAATTTTTGGTCATGCCTTTTGGCCTTACTAATGCACCTTCCACATTTCAAGGTTTGATGAATTCCATTTTAAAACCCTCCCTTTGAAAATTTGTGTTAGTGTTACGAAACCAACTCCAAAAATAGAAGAAAAGAGAGATCAATGCCTTAGAAATAAGCCACTTCGAGGGGGAAACCTCCTTTACATTACATAAATGAACAATTCTTTGATGATATAAATAAAAAAACATCCTTTCTATATATAGGAGTCCATGGGGTCACAATATAATCCTAGCCGACCTAACAATAATAATGTAAGGGAACAACAATAACAATAGTGGGGTTTATGGGGCACAATAATAACAATATGGGAACTACAGGGGTACAAAAATAACAATAAGGGGGCTACACTACTAACAATAAGGGACTACACTAGTAATATAGGGACCTAACATGCCCCTCTCCATCAAACAAGTGTTTTCTTCAACGCTTGATTATTTCTTAATGCTTCCGTATAAAATTCTCATCCTCCCATGTGGAATATTCAATAGGTAAGTTCTTCCATGTGATGAGATGCTTTGAAATTGATCGATTTCGTATTTTTCAAGTTCTTATTTCTGTAACTGCTTCATAACTTCTTTCGTTGCAATGTTGATCTTCTTCTTGTTTCATTCAATTCTGCACCAAAGTTAGGTTATCATTTGAGAGTTGGAGAACTTGTTGATGCTCGATGTGATCTTCCACTACTTTATCATCCATATTAGCTTTCATTTTATCCTTAAAATTGTCCAACTTAATCTTCATTTCTGATTTTAAACCATCTATGTCATCTTTGATTTCTCTTTGTAAGATCGAAACTTGTTGCACTTGGTACCGTAATTTTGATATATCATAATGCAATTCTTCCTCTTCATGAGTCATAGTATAGCCTTACGAGGGCTTAATGGTTGTGGAATTATTTTTTGGAAGCATTATATAACTCAATACTAATATACATTCTTCAATATCCCCTTGGAATCACTTAAAACTGATTTTTCAAACAAATGTTATACAATCTTGTTTAAAAATACACGCCTTTTTCTTGATTTTTGGGAGGTCTATATTGAGCCTAATTTATCTTTATTATTTCATATCTTCAAGATATAAATTTCTATCTTATATTAGCCCTCTAATTCCTCTTTCCAATTCCATGGTCAAACCTGATTTGGATTCTTCAATACAAAGTTATGCCTAATCTCCTGCAATTACCTAATTATGGACTCCCTCAATAGAGAAAACTTGTACGGCGTGCCACATGTCATTGTTTCCTCCTTCACCTCCAAAATTGATATACAGGAAACTAAATTCTGTGCACTTTCAGACACTTTTTACATAATTCCATATGATACTCATAGAGAGAGTTATGAATATTTTCCCAAGGTCACCTCTTTGAGATGAAATTCAGAAGCATGCAAAACCCTAACTTCCACAGATCATATCTCTGAAAATATTGTGAACCAAGATATGAAATTTTTACACGACAGTCATCAGGATTTCTTTAGAAATGGGTTTTTTTTTATCTTTTTAACCTTTTATAGGTAAAATTCCACGATGACCTGTTTGAAGCAGTGAAACCCTAGAATCCAATGTTTTGATACCAAATATTATGAAACTAGCTCCAAAAATAGACTAAAAGAGAGATCAACGCCTTAGAAATAAGCCACTTCGAGGGGGAAACCTCCTTTACATTACATAAATAAACAATTCATGTATGATATAAATGACAAAACCTCCTTTCTATATATAGGAGTCCATGGGGTCACAATATAATCCTATCCAACCTAACAATAATAATGTAAGGGCACAACAATAACAATAGTGGGGTTTTATGGGGCACAATAATAACAATATAGGGACTGTAGGGGTACAACAATAATAATAAGGAGGATACACTAACAACAATAAGGGACTACACTAGTAATATAGGGACCTAACAATTAGTATTTTTTGATGATATACTAATCTAAAACAGGTCTTGGAAGGACCATGTTCAACATGTTGACATGGTGCTCAGACTATTGGAGGAGAAACGATTATATGCAAAAACCTCCAAAATTTTATTTGGAGTACACGAGGTGGAATATTTGGGTCATAGTGTATCTCATGAGGGTGTTAAGGTAGACCCTAATAAAATTAAATCCATTAAGGAATTGAAAATCCCTACAACCATAAAGAATCATCGAGGATTTCTAGGGTTAACAGGGTATTATCACAAGTTTGTTAAGAATTATGGGAAAATATCAGCACCTTTAACATAAATATTGAAGAAAGATGCATTTTCTTGGACTCCAGAAGAAAATAAGGCCTCTGAACATCTTAAAGAGGAAGTGTTCCAATCACCAGTCTTAGTTATGCCAGACTTCACAAAAACCTTTATTGTGGAATGTGATGCCTCAGGAAATGGAATTGGTGTGGTTTTAATGCAAGAAATAAGACCCATTTCTTTTGAAAGTTGTCCAATCAAAGGAAATTATTTACTCAAACCAATTTATGAGAAGGAAATGTTGACAATACTTCATGCACTAAAGCAATGGCGGCCTTACCTAATGGGAAGACACTTCAAGATAAAAACAGATCATAATAGTCTTAAATACTTGTTGGAACAAATATTATCTTTAGAAGTGTAGCAAAAATAGGTCACAAAGATGTTGGGTTATAACTTTGAAATCATCTACAAAAAAGGGAAGAAAAATGTTATTGCACATGCACTCTCAAGAAAGGATGAGGATGTGGAAGCATTGCTTTGTTCCATTTATCAAACCTAAGTGGATAACCAAAGCAAGGGATGAATGGAAGAATGATGAAGAAGTGTGGACACTCATTCAAAATTTACAGCGAGATCCCAGTACGTATGAAACATTTGGCTGGAAAAATGATTCAATGTGGTAAAAAGATCGCTTATATATTTGTAAGAATTCCCAACTCAAATAAAATATTCTTTTGAAATTGCACACCTCTCCCTTATGAGGGCACTCAGAATTTTAAAAAATTACCACATGGTCCAGAAGGAATTTTTTAGGGATGGCCTTAAATATGATATTCAAAAGTTTGTGGCAGAATGTTTGGTTTGCCAACAAAATAAAGTTGAGACAATAAGGACCCCAGTTCTATTACAACCTTTATCTATTCCAACTCAATGTTGGGAGGAGGTTTCAATGTATTTTATCACAGGTTTACCCAATTCCACAGGAAACACTGTCATCATGCTGGTAGTTGATAAAATTACCAAGTATGCACACTTTTGTGCATTATCTCATCCATTTAAATCCGGTACAATTGCCACTGCATTTATGGAAACAATTCCAAATCTAGATGGAAACCCAAAGATTACTGTAACTGACAGAGATCCCATTTTTATAGGAAATTTTTGGATGAAATTATTTTCTTATTTGGGTACTAAATTAGTTCATAGTGCATCATATCATACTCAATCTGATGGGAAAACAGAGATATTGAACAAATGTTTGGAAGGATATCTTCGTTGCTTTGTATTTGATAAATAGACACAATGGGTCAAGTGGTTACCTTTGGATGAATGGTGGTATAAAATTATAGGTTTTAACCCAGTAGAGAAATTATCTACAAACAAATTCTTTAAAATAGAAAATTAACAATAGTGAGAGCATAAAACATAAAATAGATATACACATATATTTTTCCCCTAGATCCCAAATCGGAACTGCTAGCTTGATTTTTCACTATATTCCTTTTATTGTTACAACACATATATATACATGTCGAAGCATTCATAAACCCCAATCCATTAACCTTAGATTAGAACATAACCCTAGTTCCCTTGACTGGATCTACAAAATACCAGGGGCAGAAAACCATCATGCCCCAAAACCATGTGCAAACCCATGCACAAAACCATAGGTGGGTCCTCCCACCTAAAATAGGGTCCAAACAAATTTTCCTAGGCTGTTGCCGCACTTGTTTTTAGTCATGGAAATAATATAACACAAAACCAAAATTATTGCGCTTGTTGTTTTCTTTCCACATGAGAGCTTATTCATTGGTCCAACCCTGCAATACCCATCTTTTGTCTACACCAAGAAAACTTCTCAGTGCTCACAAACTTCGTCAATGCATCTGCAACATTCTTCAAAGTGTCCACCTTTACCATCAATGCCTTTTATCCTCAACCATATCTCTCACAAAGTGATATTGAACATCAATGTGATTTTTCTTTGAATGATAAGTAGGGTACTTAGCCAAGAAAATTTCACTTTGGCTATCACAGTATATCCTTATAGCTCGTTGCACCAACCCCATACTTGAACACAATCTATGCAACCAAACTAATTCCTTTCTTTCATGAGTGGCTGCCATGTATTATTCCTCTATAGTTGAAAGAGCCATTACAACCTATATTTTACTCATCCAACTGACTGCACCTCCAAATAGGCTAAACATATACCCACTTGTAGATCTTCTTTGGCCCAAATATCCATCCTAGTCTACATCAAAAAAACCATGGATATCCAAAGCTATGTCCAATACTTATTTTCCCTGGTAGCACAAACCATAATCACTAGTTCCACGCAAATATCTAAAAACTTGCTTCATTGTTGTCTCATTATCCTTCCCTGTTTTGACATAAATCTTCTCAATACTCCCACTCCATGTGCAATGTTTGGTCTATTAAAAACCATTGCATACATCAAGCTACCCAATTCACGTTCATATGGAACATGGGACATATCCTCCTCTTCTTCTTGTGCCTTGGTACAATGTTCAACAGATTGATTTACACCTACAGGAATAGCAACCTTCACCAATTTTCTATCCCGCATATTGAAACTCTGTAATATTGTCTTGACATACTTCCTCTAGTTTAACCATAGATTTCTCTTTTACCGATACATCTTAATTTCCATGCCCAAAATATAGTTTGCAGCACCAAGATCCTTCATGTCGAATTTGGAGAACAATTGGGTCTTCAAATCCCAGATAATTTCTTTGTCATTTCCAACCAGCAATATATCATCCACATATACATAGTGAAGCCAATTCCCCATATATAGTTATCAAATTTCTGATACCACATCCTTGGTGAATGTTTTAATTCATGCAAAAAAACAATTAACCTACATACCAATTCTTTCTTACCCTTCACCGCAAATCCTTTAGGTTGCTTCATGTATATCTCCTCTTACAGATACCCATGAAGAAATTTTGTCTTCACATCCATATGTTCTACATCAAAATAAAATGCAGCAGCAACAGATAAAAGTAATCTAATAGAATTAACCTTGGAAATAGGAGGAAAAATATCACCAAAATTAATTCCCAACACCTGGGAATAACCTTTTTCTATCAACTGAGCTTTTTATTTCTCCACCTTTCCTTTTGTATTCATATTCTTCTTAAACACCCATTTGATCTCGATGGGATTCCTTACAGCCGAAAACTCCACTACATCCCATGCCTCATTTTTGTGTGAGGATTCCATTTTATCAACCATGTCCTCCTTCTAGAGTTTTCTGTCCTCTGAATCCACTGCCTCCCTAACATTTTTGGGATCATCATCAGTGATAGTTAAAGAAAAACTTCTCGTGAATCTCAGCTTCATCAAATAATTTTTTATGCAGGCGTACCATGCTCCTGGGGTTTCCTTCAAGCCATACAATGCCTTCTTCAATCTACAAACATGTGTCCTGTGATCCTCTACCTAAATTCCCTATGGTTTTTCAAAATATACTTTTTATTGTAGCATGCCATGGAGAAATGTAGTTTTTACATCCATCTGATGAAGGTTTGATCCTTGAATTGTGGCAAGGGAAAGTATCGAATGAATGGTTGTGTATCGAGCCATAGGTGAAAATATATCATCATATTCCTCTCCCTCTTTATGGGATAATCCTCGAGCCATGAACCTCGCCTTGTATTTTTAATGCTTCCATCAATTCCATGCTTAATATTATATATCCACTTCGAAGTTACCACTAATTTCCCCTTTGGTCTTGGAAAAATATCCCATACATCATTCTTCATCATAGATTCATATTCTTCGGCCATAGAATCTTTCCAAACTTTTTCATTTATGGATTCTTCGAATGTGGAAGGTTCAGCTTGAATCATGGTGCTCATGTCTATAAGATATCCCTATTACCTATATGGCTTGTTCTTTTCTCTAAACGATCTTTGAGATGGCACATTTCTATCATCATCCTGAAGTGTATCACGTAGCCAAGGTGGTATATTCCTAGTAGGAGGATTACTAGAAGGAGAATATAAGGGATCCATGGTATCATCAACAGTATCAGTCTTGAATTCGAGCACAAATGGGCCATGAAATATATCCATTTATCATTCTTCTTGGGAGGAGGAAGCAGAGGAAGATCTCTAGCTTTTCCAAGTGCGACATCTTCATCAAATGTGACATCCATGATAATTTCAACCTTCCTTTGACAAGGAATATATATTCTAAATGCTTTAGGATTTTCAAAATACCCAACAAACATCCCTTTTCTTCTAGTATCTTCCAGCTTGTTCCTCTTCTCTTTCAACACATGAAAGTATACGGGGAAGCCAAAGATATATAGATGACTCACATTAGGCTTGAAACCTATGAATGCTTCTTCAAGTGTTTTTTTTTATAATTCTTAATGAGGCACCCTGTTTTGAACATATATGACAACATTTTTCACTTCTCCCCAAAGAAACTTTGGTACCTTTTGATCATGGAGCATGGCACGGGCGGCTTCTGCAATAGACGTATTCTTCCTTTTAGCTACTCCATTTTGTTTGATAGTATAAGGTGTATTTGTCTCCTTCTCGATGCCTTCCCTCTTGCAAAAATCAATGAATTCATTTTAAGTGTACTCTCCACCATTGCAAACTTGAATATTTTGATTTTCTTCCTTGTTTTATTTTCAATCAAAGCATTGAACTCCTTGAACTTTTCAAATGCTTCATCCTTATGCTTCGAATAATATATCCATGTATTTCTTGAAAATTAATCAATGAATGTGATATAATAGAGATGGTTACCAAGAGAGTGTACGAACATTGGACCACTCAAGTTGGAGTGAATGAGATGGAGGATGTCATTTTTCTTTCTTTCACTAGAGAGGAATGGTCCCCCTTGTCATCTTTCCGCTAGCACATCCTGGACATAATCCATCATGTTGAGCTTGAACCTTTTGAATACTGAAGATAAAGTTCTCTAATTTCGGAAGCACATCATAATGAAGATGAGCTAACCTTAAGTGCCATAATTATCTTATATTATTTGTATTATGAATCAATTCCATTAGTGGCCTTCTAGTGACCTTGTAGATACCTTCATATTTTGTTATTAAAGTGAATTCATCTTTCATTCATGATCCAATGGGCTAAATAAGAATTTTTCCCTTGATGAAGGCAACCCTGATCCATTTCTCTTCCAAAGAAGAGATTGATACCAAATTCTTCTTTAGCCTAAGCACGCACATTACATCATGCAATACAATAGATTCCCAAGAATTCAAATGAAATTTGATTGATCCAAAACCTTTGACGGGATGAGTGGAGTTGTCTCCAAGAATGATTTTCAAATTTGACTCCCTCTATACTAAGTTAGAGAGAACTTCCTTATAACCATAGAAGTGATGAGTGTCCCCACTATCAACCAACCAACTATCCCAATAATTTAGAGGAGATGAACTAGTAACAATGAAAATAAGAATATATTCAGATTGATTTGCAACATTAATTTCATACCTTGAGAATATTTTCTTTTGTGGATGACGATATTCTTCATGAGAATCTATTATTCTTCTATCATTTCTTCCATCGTGGTCATTAATCTCCCCTCCTTTGATCATTGAACCTATTTTTATTTCTTCTAGTATTATAATGCAGTCCATTATTCTTCTCAGAGAAATCTCAAGTAGAGTGACCCTTCTTGTGACAATTGTAGCATTCAATCTAGGATTATTCTTTCCTTTTATTTTTATTTTTAGGAGGAGGCTTCCTTGAATTTGATGGACCTACTTTCCCTATCTTCTTCGTCTTTTCATGAGTGATGAATGTAACAGGTTATTCTTCTTTGTCCTTTTTAATCCTTACTCTTCGTATCATCTTGGACTCTTCCTGAGTGAGCTTACCAACAATATCGTCAAATGAAGGAAGGAAATTTGTGTTGCTAATAGTGGTGATGAATGTTTCCCAAACAGGAGGGAGACCTCTCAAAGTCATGACCACCATTTCCATGTCAGGCACACCTTCTCCAACTATTAATAGTTGATCTCTAACACAACATAACCTCATTATTTAGGATTGTATGGAATCTCCTTTATTCATCTTGGTGTATTTGAGTTTATCTTTCAAAGTGATGATTTTATTCAAATTGTTGACCTCATACAAACCTTTTATCTTATCATACATATCCTTGGACCTTCTCAAGTTTCGAACATATGCAAGTAAATTGTCTTGTAGACCATCAACTATAATTATATTTTCTTTATTCTCACATTTATTATTCTTACTCTTGATGATTGTAGATGCATTCTCCATAGGCTTAGGTACCTTTCCTTAAATTTAGTCCAAAACATCATTGTTGTCAGCTATGATTTCTAACTTGGCTTTCCATGCAGGAAAATTGGATGAGCCACCCAACTTGTAATTATCCTTGAAGGTGGTTGTTGTCATCTTGATTTGACTATATTGGTTCTTGCAACTTTTCTAAATATGATTGCTTCAATCCTTGTCTCCTCTTGGGCATGTCCTTCACCTTAGCTCTGATACCATGTTAAATTTGCAGATTGTTCTATGTTGAATCAATTACTTTAGCCCAATTAAAACTTCAATTAGAAATATTTCCAATTACAATTAATATTTCCAATCATAAACAATAATTTAAGAAAGAACAGTAAATGAAATGACAAACGATTCAATCAGCACATCAACAAAAGACACCAGATTTGGTCAAAGACCAGGTAAAAACCCACAATGGGGAAACCCTTTGAAATTATTCTTCTATTATATTGTCATAAAATTTTCAATAGAGATTACAATGAGCCCAATACAATATGTGCAGTAATACAACCCAACAACTTCAGAAACCTATGCATAATGGTCAAATCATAGACAACTTGATTCAACCTTTGGACAACTTCAAAAATCTTCAGATGACAATCAATTGTAGATAAACCCTTAGACTCTACCACAGGCCAGCATCCCTACAGTTTTATATTCCTAGCCACTACCATGCCCATTGAAAGTTTGTAGCTATAGCCCAAATCCATTTGTTTTGTTCCTGCGGCCAGAACAAAAACCCTAATTTTTGTGTGAGCTTCGGACTTGTGAATTCAGACCTCCATACAATCTGTTTTCTTCACCAAGGTGTTGAACCCAATAAGATAGAAGATAAGAATATGCTTGATTTTGTGATTTCCAAATGATCTTATAGGTCAATTTTATTTATATTCTTCAAAGGGGTATCAATGATGTCCATTTTGTTGGTGTCCCGTGTTTTGATAGTTTGGAAAATCAAAAGACAAGGCAACATCAGAACCAATCTTTAAAGTCCTAGGATCTAGTTCTCCTGTTCTCAGAAAGGGATCTCTCTAATATTTGTTTGCAAAGTTTTATCTTGTGTGCTTTGAGTATTGGTTTTACACTAGTTATTAAGTGCAAGTGTTTATTTTTTTGTTTGGTTGGATGAATTGATACAACAGAACATGAAAGGTCTAGGAAAGATACAAAGAATGGAGAAACATCTGGTTCATCTGGAAATGGAGTCAAGAAAAGGTCATAACAAACTCATCAATGGATATGGGATCTCAAAGGGCAAATATAACTTGGCCACAGGATCCTTTTTTTTTTGGAATGAGATGAACATTAATGATTTAGAAAGAGAGGTTTAATTCTCAACAAAGGGAATTCGAAAGCATAATTTGAACAATAAAGAGCTCTTTGATTGACAGGGCTAACCCTAAATTCTAAAAATCACACCTTTAAGAAAATAATGATTTCAAAACAACTTTTAAAATGAAATCTAAGATCAAGAATTTTATTTCAAATGACTTAGAAAACATAAAAGATTCACTGATAATTGCAGTCATAGAAGAGAGAACACCTAAAAACATCTATGATCATAATTATAATGACCTTTAAGCCAACTGTTTAAGTGAGGACAAAGGGCAAGATCAAAACAGACCTCTTTGATTCATTGTAAGCAAAGAACTTCAAATGGAGACTTCAATAACAGTTTTTAAGTGGCAGCAGACAAGCAGGGAGAACCATAAATCATGCTGAAACCAACTATTTGAACTATTAAGGAAATAAACAAGCATGAAGACTAAAGAAAGAGATTAAAGACTCTAAAATACTTCAGCAGAAGAAAACATAAAACAGTGAAGGATGAACATGTCTAAGGTGCTTCCAAGAGTCATTTCTTAGCCTAAAAATTTCAACCTACTGTAGTAAGAAATTATGGAACATAATGAAAACAGGCGAAAACATAAAACAGTTCAGAATACTTCACCAAGCCAAGCTCATGGATCCAATGATAGAGACTTCTCAGTCACAAGCATGCAACAACATCATCAGGGCTTCCAAGACTTCAATTTGTTCTTCAACTTCAACAGAATATGTATTTATTTCAAAGAGTTTCAATATTACAACTTGTGATCAAACAACAACCAACAACTTCTCATCTTCTACAGGAGTATTTATAGAAGGATGAGGAGGTGATATCTAACAAAAGATCTTAAGGACAATTAATACAGAGTGATGACTTCACGGCCTTTGAAGGGCTCGATGACGAATTTTACAGGTGTTTCACTGTATTAACTATTTTACAATTAATATCAAAGCTCGGTGGGAGCTTTATTGACTTTTAGGCTCTATCTAGGATGAAATAACTCCGCTGATATTTGTTTGCATTAGTTTCCTTAGCGGAATTAATTTCTTGGCTGCACTATGAAGTGGATATTTTCTTAATCAATAACTTCAGCCTCTATTTGAATGGTTTGAGGCAACATGTGGCTCTATGCTAGCTGAGGAATCAATTCGCCTCAAATGTGGTGGTGGAGGCCTTTCTGTCTGATAGATATTTTTAATTTTCTTTTAATTCTGTGTTTTATAATCTGGAGGATTAGGCTTTTGATACTCAATCTTAGCTGTAATCCCTGGAAATTTGTCTTCAATCTTCTTTCTGTTGTTCTCTGTCTTCAAAAAATGATACTCTTTTAACTGTTGTTTTTAAAAAAACAGTGTCTTGTCGATGTGCAGAGCCACGCTAGGCTTCACGGCATCAACACTGATAAAGCATCAACGAAACAATGGAATAGAGCCTGGCGGATGGTTTCCTTTGATAAATCAAAGGCGTGGGAATCGTCATTCCCTGCCTTCGGATTTCCTTTATCATAATGGAAAAACCATTCAAACATACAAAATACAAACAAAAATTATAAAATCCTACATTTTTTTAGGTTTAACTGCTTCAGAAGGCGGGGAAAGAGCATGGTTGTTGGATGAAATCATCCAACGGTGGAGATCTGCGTAGAAGAGGCAAAAGGAGAGCGGAGAGAAGGAAAAGGCAGAGTAATTTTGGACCGTCCGATCTAGACACATGGACGATCTAGATCTAATCGGAAGATCGCAATCGGAGGCGACACGCAACTGGTGCCGCTGTAAAAATGCGATGCGATTTAGCGCGGACCGTTGATCTAAGGATGAGATCAACGGTGGAGAATGAATCAGGGGACTGGCCGATCGGGGGAAGAAACAAATTCAATGCGATTGAAACTGCGCCGCGATTGAGTGATGGTCGTTGATCTAAGGATTAGATCTATGGTGGGAAACAAATCGGAAGGATGTCAATCGGCGGGAGAAAAAATAGTGTGTGCGATGGAAAACCCCGATGCGATCAAGCGCTGGCCGTTTGATCGTCTTTCGATCAACGACGGGGATTTCTTTTAGAATGAAGCGGCGGAAACCCTTATGATATATAAAAAACCCAAAGTTTTAATATAAAAAAAGGTTTTTAATGGATCGGGGGGCGAAAAGAATATATATAAAAAAGGTTTGGCGCCCAATTTCAGGGCCTTTGGATGTATGAAACGTGATAGTCTCGAGGCTTAATAAAACAAAGGCCAATCGCTATCAGAGCCTCGGGCCTGGTCTTTTTAATCTACCCATTGGAAATTTTGCGATGTGATTGGCACCTGGGGTCTTTAACATTTGGGCCCGGGGGAAAGTCATATGAAATAATGGTGGGGTAGAAATAACATATATAAGACCCAATCGCTTCAGAACTTTTGATGCGGGTCTTTTCGATCAACCCATTGAACTTTCTCCGATTGCGATTGCGCGATCGGTCTTTCAATCTAATCATTTTTATATTAAACACGTGATTTTGGTTTTTTAAATCAAACTTTGGATAAAAGGGTTTTTAGTATTTTCAAAGGAAAAAATGGATCGGGCATAGATTTTTCAATGGTTTAGTGCTGGAGTGCGGGCCCACGGGTTACATGGAATAACAACATGATCGTAGGTTTATGACTAGAGGGCTAATCGCATCGGAATTTTTTGAAACATGTCAAAAGACTTGCGTGCTTTGGATTTTTGCGATGTGATTAGCGCCAAAAGGTTTTTAGCGCTTGGTCTTAGCATCATGGGCATACGGTGGGGAAGTGGTTGAGACTTGGCCCGATGGGGCTTAAACCCTTAATACAAAATGGGTTTTTACATAGATTTTCAATGGTTTTCAAAGGGTTTTGGGTAAGGTTAAAAAGTGAGTTTTTAACCTTGTAAAGATGATTTTCATGAATGGAAGAAGGGAAATCATGAAAACAAAGGAGTTTTATGAAGAAAAAAGGGGGAGCAAATGAAGGTTATTTTTGAGTGGGATAAGGGGGAAAATGATGGTTTTTCAGCAGTCTTTTCTCAAGATTTTAGCATAATTTTCTGAGTATAAAATGGGAACATCAATGAAGATTTTGGACAGAGGCATGAGGCCTTCAAGAGTCTTCAAGAGCCAACAATTTTTAGCAATGAAATTTGTTCTTTGAAGGCTCAAAAAGTCTTAGCCATCTTTTGCTATAACAAATATTATAGGTGGCTAACAGTGGCTCCACTTGGGGATGATGCCTTCTTGGAGGCATCAAGAACTTCAGACTTTCATTCTCTGGGAGGCTGACCTATGCCTGATCCATTGGGCTGCCCTTCCTTTTCTGGGATGATCTTCTTCTACTCTGGAAATGCTAACAGCCATGGAAAACAACGGATCTTTCATCAACAATATTTCTACCTACCCAATCCTATTGATCTAACATTTTTTCTTCCTTAGAGTGCACTTGGATTGGCAAACTCTCTTTCAACATTTTATTCTTTTGAAAGAAAAATATATAATCTATTTCTACTACTTATTTCTTCATGAACTCAGATTAAACAGTTGAGCCCATATGCTTCTCTACCTAATCTACTAATCTGTTAGGATTAAACAGTCTAACAGATTTTTATTCTCTAATTGTTAAAGCAGAAATTAAAAAGCATAAAAGTTAGGATTGAACAGTCTAACTTGATGCTGATCTATGGCATAAAAACAAGTTGCACATAGATTATTATTTGCAGAAAATTAAATCAAAATGATGAAGGTTTAAGATCTAAAAATTCAAAGCACTTCCTTCATCTTTTTACATCTCTGTTTTGACTTTATTTGAGTTGTTTCTCCTTTGCCATCTGGTTCAGATTTTGAGTTAATTAGAACCATATTTTCATCCTTTTTGACTCAGAAAACAAAAAAAAATCGAGTCATTCTCTTTTTGAAATGTTAGGTTTAGATTTTTAGTATGTTTGAACCTTTGATTTCTATCCTAATCTATCTACTGATAAGCCAAGATTAAACAGTTTGGCAAATCGAATTCACTATCCTATCAGCAGAAAATTTAAAGGCTAATTAGTCAAGATTAGGTAGTTTGACTAACTAGAAGTGTATTTTTCAGTAGTGGCATTTAAGCTTACATACTTTTAGATTTGTTTCTCTTTTTTGGTATGGGGCCATACCTTTATTGTTTTTACAATCTGCCCTCTTTTCTTTCTTTCTTTGTTTTTGTATTTTTTATTTTTCTAACTTTGAATGCAATGGTTAGACTAAGATATTTACAATGAAAAAATAAAAAGCTTTGAAACTTAAGATTCTTGGCAGAAGTAATGCTTGAGCATCCTGCCATTGACAGGACCTCCATACAGATCTTCTCCATTCAATTCTTTCAAGAAAAATATATTGTGACCCCTCTCAGCATGGATAATATATGGCCCTTTCCACAAGTTCTCAAACTTGCCATGTTTTCCCTTCTCTTCTCTTCTTGAATCCCATTTAAGAACAACATTTCCAACTTGGAAATTGTTTGCCTTAGTCCTCTTATCAAATAACTTCTTCATATTTTCTTGGACTAACTATGTTCTCTCATAAACTTCTTCTCTGGTCTGTTGTAAATGGATTTTTTGGTTTATCCTTCTATGCATATAATTCTCTTAAATCTGCACTTCTTGAAGGAGTTTCATGACCGGAACTCCCAATGAGGTAGGAAAAACTACATCCATGCCATAAAATAACTGATAGGGGGAAATATTTATTGATTTCTTTGTAGTTAACCTATCAGCCCACAAGGCATGAACCAGCTTACTGTGCCATGATTTCTGATTTTTTTCCAACAGTTTTTTGATTATATTGATGAGACTCTTGTTGGAAGATTCAGCTAATCCATTTCCTTAGGGATAGTAAGCAGTGGAATGGCCCAAGGTTATGTGGTATTCGTAACAGAAATCAACCATCTTCTTAGATTTAAAAGCAGAAGCATTGTCTGTTATGATTTTTCTGGGGCAACCAAATCTGGATAGGATATTGGTTTCAAGAAACTTGATAATGACAGAGTCTTTAGCATTCCTGGAAGGTATAGCTTCTATCCACTTGGTAAAGAAGTCAGTGGCTGTGAGGATCCACTTATGTTGAGCTGAGAAGAATGGATGAATTTCCCCAATGAAGTCCAGCCCCCATTGTTGAAAAGGTTCCTCAACTCTGATAGGATGTAAAGGTAAGGGAAGGAGTTTTTCTTGCCATAAAAATTTGACATTTATGGCAAGACATGACTAATTTCTGTGTCTGGGAAAAGGGTAGGCCAATAGTAACCAGATCTAAGAATTTTGTTTGCTATGGCCTTCCAGTAGAGGTGTCCTCCACATTCTCCTTCATGCAACTCATGCATGATCTTTCCTGCATCATCTTCAAGTAAACACTTAAGCAAAATTCCAACAGCATTTTTCCAATATAATACCCCATCCAAGATGCAAAAACTCAAAGCCTTTTGTTTCAAGAATCTAGCTTTAGTTTTAGACAAAGAAGGAGGGGCATTTAAATATAAAAGCACATAAATAATGTCAGCATACCAAGGAGAATTTAGAAATGTTTCTTCAATAATAGGAGCAGTAGATTCTTCTATTTCTTCCAACACATCTACCATATTCATGTCTAGTTCTTGGAAGTTAGACTCAGCCATAAGTATTGCTAATCCTTGCCCTTTAACTAGTTTGGTGGGCCTGATCTCTAAGTCGTACTCAATAATAGTTGCAATCCATTTTCCCCTTTTACCATCAGGGTCTTGACTTAGAATATCCTTGACAACAGTGTGTGGAACAAAAGCAATTATGTGAGAGTGTAAAATGTAGACCCTAAAGTCCTTTAAAGCTTTCACTAATGCTAAGGCTTGCTTCTCCATGATATTATATTTGAGAGGAGAATCTCTTAATGCTCTACTAAAGAAAGATATTGGTTGTTCTTGCCCCAAATCATTCTTTTGAAGTAAAATTGCAGCTATTGTATGCTTAGATGCAAAAGAAAATATGTAAAAGTCTTTGGTAAAATATGGACTAATCAGGACTGGTGTTTGAGTAAGGGATTTTTTGACCAGTTCGAATGATTTCTTAACTGGTAAAGTCCATTTTACACCGACATCTTTATTAAGCATGTTTGCAATGTTTTTTAATAGCTCAGCAAGGTTGGGGATAAACCTTCTCAAAAAATTTATCTTTCCAATGAAAGATTGTAATTCTTTGAGGTTTCTTGGATGGCTAATTTGCAATATGCCATCTATCCTTGTAGGGTCTATTTTGATTCCTTCTTCTGAAATTATGTGACCAAGAAGTTTACCTTCTTGGATACCGAAGAGTGTCTTCTTGGGATTCAATGACAAGCCAAATTTCCTACACTTCTCAAAAACTTTTCTTAAGTGAGTCAAATGTTCTTCATCAATTTTTGAAAAGACAGTTATGTCATCAAGGTAAATAATTATGAAATAGCCAATATCTTCAGAAAAGGCTATGTCCATGGCCCTTTGGAAGGTGGCCCCTACATTCATTAATCCGAAAGGCATTTTGACATACATAAAGGTGCCCCAAGGTGTGGTAAAAGTAGTTTTGATTTGATCACTTGGGAGCACTAACACCTGGTTGTAACCCGAGAACCCATCTAAGAGTGATATCCTTTTTGACCCAACTACCCTCTGAAGTATATGATCCATCTTGGGCAATGGGTAGTTGTCTTTTAGGGATGCTCTGTTTAAGTTTCTGAAGTCGATACAGAGTCTGATCTCCCCTGTCTTTTTCCTAACAGAAACTAAGTTTGATACCCATTCTGAAAATCTAATTGGTACTATAATGCCAGCATCATGAATCTTTTCAATTTCGGCTCCAACTAAAGGTAATAAAACTGGGTTTATTCTCCTTAGTTTTTGTTTGAAGGGATTTTGATTTTCCTTCAAGGGAATCTTGTGCTGAATGATGCTGGTATCGTAAGACTTCAGATCTGTGTATGCCCAAGCAAAAAAATCTTTAAACTCCTTAAACAGATCAATGTATCAATATTTTATATGAGTTGGAAGAGTGCTGGACAATTTAATCATCTTGGGTTCTGTTAGGGAGCCTATGTTGAGTTCTTCTATGTTTGTTTCTACAGGCTCCATTTTTGGTTCTTTGGCTACATCATTAAAGTCAAAAAGGTGTTCCAAAGGTGAGAGACCTCTTGGAATTGAACCATTTTTACATTCTAAAACTTCCAAGTCCTTTTGGTCCACGTTGTCAATTAACTCTACTTCAAACGGATTCTCATAATGATTTATATCAGCAGAGTGTGTTATTTCAGCTTCTAGGATTTCTTCGATATATGGACAGTTTTCATTATGGCTAGATTCTGACGTTGGTATGGTGAAATCATTTTTTGACTTTAAGAAATCCTCTATGTGTTGGTCAGAATCAAACACTTGCCAGTGATCTTCGTTATCAGGCACGGCAGGCCTATGTTTTACCTTTACGCTAAGCTGTTCATTTATCTCAGGTATTTGACAGTTACTGGCATTGAAAGCGAATTCATTTGCTAAATGATTAAACGCTCTAGGAATGAAAACAAGTTCGTATTTTTCAAAGGTTTTCAATAAATCGAGGGCAGCGTTCCGATATTCCCTAAGCCTTGGATTTCTGGCTAAGTATTCTCCTTTGATTTGTTTTATGATAAGTTCAGAATCTCCTAAGATCGTTATCTTTTGGGCTTCTAATTGTTTAAGCAATTGTAAACCTAGGAGAAGCGCTTCATACTCAGCGATATTGTTAGTGCATGGAAAATTCAATTTGTATGAAAAAATTTGATTCGTATTCTGGATCCATAAACCTACACCTGTGCTTGCTTTATTACAGGATCCATCAAAGTTTATTGTCCACATTACGTTTGACTCATTTTCATTTTTTGTTGCTGTTGATTGTCGATGTTTTGAAGTTGATTCGAGAGAAGATTCGATTTTTCTGGTGAATCAGTTGGGTCTATGTTCTCTTTATCTTGTTGAGTAATTTCATCTTCGTTACATAAGATAAAGGAATCTAAACTTGATTGAGTAGAATAGATTGGAGTGTTGTTCGGTTTGTCTAGGTTGCTCACCATGTACTTCATGTGAGATTCCCTGTATAGTCTTCTGTTTTGGTTAAAAACAGGGATGGTGGCATAAGACATGTCCATTTGAAGGCTTCCCTGAAGTTTGGCTCCCCAAGATCTTGATAAGAGCATGCCATATTTAGGGGGAATGTCAGCTACAACTATATCCATAACTAGATTTTTAGCAGGGATCTGAGCTAGATTAACACATAAATCTTTGATTAAACCCAAACATTTGACTCGGCTTGAGTCAAAAGAATACAAATCTTTGTATGGTTTAGTAATCTCTAAGCCTAAGCTCTCCATTACCACCTTGGGCATTATATTGTGTGAAGCTCCTGAATCTAACATGGCATTGTGTAAAATTTTCTCGTGTATGTTCAAGCTAACATAGAAGGGAGGGACAACCCCTTCTTGGTATTTTCCTTCAACTTCTGGAACAAACAACAACTCAGGTTTGTCATCTGTCAAGTTTAAGGTGTTAGTATCACTTCCTAAGTTCAAAGCTTTCAAAACTTGGTTTTTGTACACCTCTTGGGTTACTAGTTCAGCTAGGGGAATGGTAATTTTTATCTTAGCAATCTCTCCCTCAAGACTGAAAGGAACAATTGACTTGTTCATATTTACATATGTCTTTTCAATTGAATTCTTTTCAACAATTTTGATTTGCTGAACCTTGTTTGGACTGGTAATTGGGATAGTTTTATTAGGACCACTAGCTGAAGTGCTAGGGGTACTGTGTTCAATATTTGGCTGGACCCCTTTGTCTTTGTTTAAGTCGGGTTTCTTAGCCAAAGTGTTGGTCTTCTCTGCTGTCTTTTTGGACTGAGTTTCTACGTTTTTCTTGACAGCAGTATTAGTGTTCTTGTCTTTTAAGTTATCTATGCTTCCCTTACTCCTAAGATCATACTGTTTATGTACTTCCATAATTGCATTTTCAAAACCCAATCTATAGTCATCAGAGTCTTCATAGGTGTTTGTATTTTGATCATAAGAGAAGAATCCTTGTTCTTCCTCAGTGAGGAAAACATCATCTCCACTGTCTGATCCAATCAAGTTTACATGAGCTTCTTCCAACCTTTCCAACTCCCTATCTTCCTCATATTGATCTACATAGTTTTGTTGGAAGGGAGGTCTAATCTGTTGGTCATTCTCGTTCTGTTTGTCTTGATTGTTTTCTCTTCTATAATTCTTATTTCTATTTCGAGGAGCAGTTTTATTTTGATTTTCTTGTGCTCTCTTAATTATGCTCATCTCTTTCATCATTTCTTCCAACATCCTCTCCATCTTTGAACTTGAAGTAGAAGGAGTAGATTCATCTCTAAAATATACTCTCTTCTCAGTTTTCATTCTTGCTCTTTTCTCCATTAAGTTGACTTCCACAGAAAGAGCACCCTTTTGCATATCTTCAAGAGTTGCAAAATCTCTCTCTCTCAGTTGATAGGTCATGTCAGAGTCAAACCCTTCAAGGAATTTGTTTAAAGCTGAGCCCTGTCGAGGTTTTAGTTCTGGGGAAAGTGCATTATATACACTATTGAACCTAGTGCAGTAAGTTTGCACACTTTCCCTAGTGTTTCTATGGAGGTTATTTTAGTCAAAAAGGACTTGGAGATGGTTTTTATTTACTTCCCATTTGTTTAAGAACGTTTGATGGAAGCCTTGGAGATCATTAATACTATGGGGTGCTAAAAATTTAAACCATTTTCTTACTTCTCCCCCTAGGCTCTGAGCAAATAACCTAAGCTTGACAGAATCATCATCAATTTCATTTCTATCAAAGTAGTCATTCATTTTATCTACATGTTGTGATGCAGTTGTAGCATTGCTAGAATCATATAATGGAATTTTGGACTGATAGTCCTGTGGAAGATTGATTAATGGTACAGGAAGGACTAGGGGAGCGTACCATGCTGCCATGATAGGTGGTGGGGGTGGATTTACAAGGAGCGGATTAATAACAGGAATAGTGGGCTGAGGTGTAGTGGTTTGAACAGTGGATGAAGGGTGAGCAGAAGTGGATGGACCAGGAATAGACTGATGAGCTGATCTAGGATGAGAGACACCTAAGTTGTGAAGGAAATGTAAATCAGGAGGCGTTGTTTCTCTGCTACCCAGAGGTTCATTTGTTTCAGGAGATGATAGTGAAGACTCAGAATCTAACTGATCTAAATCACTAAGAGACCTAGTTCTAAATGGATTTACTAAGTCAACTTGAGATTGTTGTAGAGCTGAAATATTTTCAGGAACTGAATTAGATCTCAAGGGTGATCTGAAAACAGTTGATAATTTTATCTTAGGAGACTTCCTAAGGATACTTTCAGGGTTATCAACTATTCCCGATGGGTTTGGGTCAGGGTAGGCTCTAGTATGAATCTTTCTAGGAGCCACTATGCTATGTTTTTCAAACCCAGTTAAAAAAAGAAAAGTTTAACCAAATATGACAATCTTTAAGAGGCTAACTGATCTTTTCAGAAGAAGGAAACCTTTAATGCTAAAGCCTTCTAGCTAAGTTTTTATGATGCTATTAAGACTTGGGGTCTTCCCAGTGGAGTCTTAAGGTCTGATTTTAGGATTCTGGAGTCACCAGGTGGGAATTTTTAGCTCTTTTGGAGGTAAAAGGTTTTATGGTCCACTACCAAGTTTATTATGAAGCCAAACTGAAACGTTTTTTGGGTTTTTCTGAGTTATTTTGGTCTTATAGGTTAAGAGAGTGTTCTAATTCTGATTTAACACTTAGCTAGGGTGTCAAAACATACAGAGTTTACTCTTATGGCTTGGTAACTTAAATCTTCAAGGTTTGACAAGGCTTTATGAGAATCCTAAGGCTTACTTAGTTTGTCACTGATTCAAAAGATCCTGTCATGATTACCATTATGCTTGGTAGTGCTTTAAGAAGGTTACTTATGTTACGCTAGACAGTGAGTGTTTTTTTTTTGAATATTTTACTCAGGTCCCACCGTGATCGCCATTATGTTGGTGGCGATGAGGTGGCTGATAATCACTGGATAGTCTTTGAAAATAAGGGATTTCTGGAGTCCTAAGGGGTACTTAGATTGTCACTGACTCAGAATGGTCCCACTGTGATCGCCATTATGTTGGTTTCCCGTGTTTTGATATTTTGGCAAATCAAAAGACAAGGTAACATCAGAACCAATATTTAGAGTTACAGGATCTAGTCCTCCTGTTGTCAGAGAGGGATCTCTCAAACATTTGTTTAAATTTTTTTATCTTGTATGCTTTGAGTATTGGTTTTAGACTAGTTATTAAGTGTAGGTTTTCATTTGTTTGGTTGAGTTGAATTGATACAGTATAACATGAAAGGTCTAGGAAAGATACACAGAATGGAGAAACATTTGGTTCATTGGGAAATGGACTCAAGAAGAGGTCATAACAAACTCATCAATGGATATGGGATATCAAAGGGAAAATCTAACTTGGCCACGGGATCCTTTTGTTTTTGGAATGAGATGAACATTAATGATTTGGAAAGATAAGTTTAATTCTCAACAAAGGGAATTCGAAAGCATAATTTGAACAATAAAGAGCTCTTTGATAGACAGGGCTAACCATAAATTCTACAAATCACACCTTTAAGCAAATAATGATTTCAAAACAACTTTTAAAATGAAATCTAAGATTCGGGGAACACCCTATTTCCTCAAAGATTTTATTTCAAATGACTTAGAAAAAATAAAAGATTCACTGATAATTGCAGTCATAGAAGAGGGAACACCTAAAAAAATCTATGATCATAATTATAAGGACCTTTAAGCCAACTGTTTAAGTGAGGACAAAGGGAAAGATCAAAACAGACCTCTTTGATTCACTGTAAGCAAAGAAATTCAAAGGGAGACTTCAATAACAGTTTTTAAGTGGCAGCAGACAAGCAGGGAGAACCATAAATCATGCTGAAACCAACTATTTGAACTATTAAGGAAATAAATGAGCATGAAGACTAAAGAGAGAGATTAAAGACTCTAAAATACTTCAGCAGAAGAAAACATAAAACAATGAAGGATGAACAGGTCTAAGGTGCTTCCAAGAGTCATTTCTTAGCCTAAAAATTTCAACCTACTGTAGTAATAAATTATGGAACATAATGAAACAGGGGAAAACATAAAACAGTTCAGAATACTTCACCAACGGCCAAGATCATGGATCCAATGATAGAGCCTTCTCAGTCAAAAGCATGCAACAACATCATCAGGGCTTCCAAGACTTCAATTTGTTCTTCAACTTCAACAGACTATGTATTTATTTCAAAGAGTTTCAGTATTACAACTTGTGATAAAACAACAACCAACAACTTCTCATCTTCTACAAGAGTATTTATAGAAGGATGACGAGGTGAGATCTAACAAAAGATCTTAAGGAAAATTAATACAAAGTGATGACTTCTCGGCCTTTGAAGGGCTCGATGATGAAGTTTACAGGTGTTTCACTGTATTAACTGTTTTACAATTAATATCAAAGCTCGGTGGGAGCTTTATTGACTTTTAGGTTCTATCTAGGATGAAATAACCCCGATGATATTTGTTTGCATTAGTTTCCTTAGAGGAATTAATTGCTTGGTTGTGCTATGAGGTGAATATTTTCTTAATCAATAACTTCGGCCTCTGTTTGAATGGTTTGAGGCAACAGGTGGCTCTATGGTAGCTGAGGAATCAATTCGCCTCAAATGTGGCGGTGGAGGCCTTTCTTTCTGATAGATCTTTTTAATTTTCTTTTAATTCTGTGTTTTCTAATCTGGGGGATTAGGCTTTTGATACTCAATCTTAGCCGTAATCCCCAGAAATCTATCTTCAATCTTCTTTCTGCTGTGCTCTGTCTTCAAAAATTGATACTCTTTTAACTATTGTTTTTAACAAAACAATGTCTTTTCGATGTGCAGAGCCACGCTAGGCTTCACGGCATCAACTCTAATAGAGAATCGATGAAACAATGGAATAGATCCCGATGGATGGTTTCCTTTGATAAATCAAAGGCTTGGGAATCGTCATTCCCTGCCTTCGGCTTTCCTTTATCATAATGGAAAAACCATTCAAACCTGCAAAATATAAACGAAAATTATAAAATCCTGTGTTTTTTTAGGTTTAACTGCTTCAGAAGGAAGGGAAAGAGCATGGTCGTTGGATGAAATCATCCAACGCTGGAGATCTGCGTAGAAGAGGCAAAAGGAGAGAGGAGAGAAGAAAAAGGAAAAGTAATTTTGGACCATCTGATCTGGAAACGTGGACGGTCAAAATCTAATCGGAAGATCACAATCAGAGGCAACACTCAACTGACGCCACTGTAAAAATGCGATGTGATTTAGCACGGATCGTTGATCTAAGGATGAGATCAACGGTGGAGAATGAATCAGGGGACTAGCCGATCGGGGCAAGAAACAAATGCAATGCAATTGAAACTGCACTGCGATTGAGCGATGGCTGTCGATCTGAGGATCAAATCGACGGTGGGAAACGAATCGGAAGGATGTCGATCGGTGGGAGAAAAAAGAGTGTGTGCGATGGAAAACCCTGATGCGATAAAGCGCTGGCTGTTTGATCGGATTTCGATCAACGGTGGGGATTTATTTTAGAATGAAGCAGCAAAAACCCTTATGATATATAAAAAACCCAAAGTTTTAATATAAACAAAGGTTTTTAATGGATCGGGGGGCGGAAAGAATATATATAAAAAAGGTTTGGCGCCCGATTGCGGGGCCTTTGGATGTATGAAACGTGATAGGCCCGGGGCTTAATAAAACAAAGGCCAATCGCAATTAGAGCCTCGGGCCTGGTCTTTTTAATCTACCCATTGGAAAGTTTGCGATGCGATCGGTGCCTAGGGTCTTTAACATTTGGGCCCAGGGGAAATTCATATGAAATAATGGTGGGGCAGAAATAACATATATAAGACCCAATCACATCAGAACTTTTGATGTGGGTCTTTTTGATCAACCCATTGAACTTTATCCAATTGCGATTGCGTGATCGGTCTTTCAATCTAACCATTTTTATATTAAACACATGATTTTGGTTGTTTAAATAAAACTTTGGATAAAAGGGTTTTTAGTATTTTCAAAGGAAAAAATGGATCGGGCATGGATTTTTCAATGGTTTAGCACTCGAGTGCGAGCCCACGGGTTACATGGAATAACAACATGATCGGAGGTTTATGACCAGAGGGCTAATCGCATCGAAATTTTTTGAAACATGTTAAAAGACTTGCGTGCTTTGGATTTTTGCAATGCGATTAGCACCGAAAGGTTTTTAGTGCTTGGTCTTAGCATCATGGGTATATGGTGGGGAAGTGGTTTAGACTTGGCCCGATGGGGCTTAAACCCTTAATACAAAATGGGTTTTTACATAGATTTTCAATGGTTTTCAAAGGGTTTTGGGTAAGGTTAAAAAGTGAGTTTTTAATGTTGAAATTTGGTACCGGAGGACAGGTGGTTCCCTAAGGCTTTGATCTTTGGCCTAGGGAAAAGTGTCCAAAAGAATTTAATTTTTCTCCTAAAGTAACTTTATAATTTTTATAAAGTTAAATCTAATTTAAAAGTGACTTAAGTGATAAAGTTACTAAAGTGACTTTATAAAGTTATAAGTCAAATCTAATTTTAAAGTGACTTTAAGTGATAAAGTTACTAAAGTCTAATTTTAAAGTGACTTTAAATAAAGTCAATGTAAAATTAGAAAGGAAAAAGTGACTTTGGAAATAAATGACTAAGTGGGTCTTTATTAAAGTGGGGTGAATTAAAAAAATAGAAAGTGAGATTTAAATGAGCATTTAATCTCAGCTCTAGATCTCAATCTATTTCAGCCATTGGATTTAGGGATTCCCCAAAAGTCACTTAGGGTTAGGTTAAAGGAGGAAAAGGAGGAAAAGGTCATTCATTCTTTCATGAGCAGATTGGGAGAAGGAGAGCAAGAGAGCAAGGGAGATTTCTGAGCGGAAGGAGGCAGCAGTTTGGCACACATTCCAAGGCCATATTTCAGCAAGACCGTACAGCAGAGTTTGCACACAGTTCAAGGCAGATTTGGCACGATTTCCAAGGCAGAATCCGTACAGCAGCTTGTGGCACGTTTTCCAAGGCAGTCGTACCATTTTTTGGGCACAGATTTCGAGGGAGAAGCTGCTGTTTTTTGCTGCATGCTTTTCTATACAGGCCGTACAGCCTGTAGCTGATTGCTGGCACAAAAATCGAGGCATATTTCCGTACAGCAGCATTTAATACAGCTGCACGCATTTCAAGGAGGCCGTACAGCAGCATTTATTGCTGTTCTGCACGCAAAAAGAGGAGGCCGTACAGCAGAAATTAATGCTGTAATTTTTGGGCACGTTTTTCAAGGAAATACGCACAACATTTATTGCTGGTTCAGTTTTACTGTCTGCACGTTTTCCGAGGCGGTGGTTAAGCACGGAAAGAGATAAGTTGTAAAAGTTTACTTGCTGATTTTTCTGAATATTTCTCTCTCTGTAAAAAGCATTTTTCAGAAATAAGAAGGAGCTCTCAAGACTGGTTTTCCCCAAGAGTTGTAGGGGGTTTTTCCAAGGTCACCTTGACCAAAAATACTGAGTTATGATGTGTTGAATGACTGTTTGTTACTGCTGTTATTTTATTTCTGCATTTACAGCATTCTGAAAAATTTCCAGAATTTGTGTTTTCAGCAAAATTTATTTTTCCAGTTGTTGAATGTATGGTTATGGGAAAGGGCATTTAACTATTTTTGGAGTAATAAGGTGAAAACTGAAAACCGGGGTGGGAAACTATAAATTTCTACATGGTATCAGAGGTTGAGTGCTGAAGGGCAGTTTGGGACAGCAAGGAAGAAAATTACAGCTTGCTGATTTTTCACTCAGAAAATTCCAGCAAGCTAATTTTTCACAAACAGCAGATTTTTACCTTTACTACAGCAGTGTTATTTTTCAGTTTTAGGACAGCAGGATGTCATTGGGACTGAGGGTGGAGGATAGGTTGGATGAGCATTCCAACTACAGCATTTGGAAGGAGAGAATGCAGAGTATCTTTGAGGAGGCAGAAGTCTGGGACATTATGGTGCATACCACACAGAACCCTGTGAATGTGCCTACTGATGCTACTCAGTTGGCAGCATATAATAAAAAGAACAACAAGGGTAAGAGGGTGATTCTAGACGGAATCAAAGACCATTGCATTCCTCATGTGAGAGGGAAGAGAAATGCTCATGAGATGTGGACAGCATTGTCCAATCTCTACCAGAGTACCAATGAGAACCGGAAGATGGTCCTGAAGGAGAAGATGAAGACCATTAAGATGGGCAATGATAGTGCAGTTGGATATCTCACAAAGATTACTAATGTGAGAGATGAGTTGGCAGCGATTGGAGAGGCCATTCCACCCACTGAGTTGGTGCGGATTGCAGTGAATGGCCTCCCCGTTCATGGATGAACTTTGCTGATGGGGTTTGTGCACGTGAGACCCTTCCCACATGGGAGAGGTTTTGGGATGATTGCATTCAGACAGAGATCAGGAAAGGTCAGCTTGGGGCAGCCAAGCCAGTTGAGGAGGATGAGGATGTAGCACTGTTGGCAGGACGCAAGAAAGGCAAAGGGAAGAAGCAGGCTTCCACAAGCAATGGTGGGGGCAAAGGCAAAGGTAAAGGTAAACGGGATAACTCACAGAAGGACTATTCCAAAGTGAAGTGTTGGAATTGTCAGAAGATGGGACACTATGCAGTTGTGTGTCCGGAGAAGAAGAAGAAGAAGGGGAAGAACCAGAGCATGGCAGCTTCAGCAGAGGTTGAGGACTTTGCAGATCGCTTTGACCGAGAGTTTGGGTTCATTGCGTGTGAGTCTTCTAGTGCAGGATTATCTGCCATAGAGGTTCAGAGGGAGCATGCATTTCCCTCGATTAGCGGAGCATCTTCGGGTATCTGGTATGTGGACGGTGGGGCTTCACGTCACATGACAGGAGTCCGTGAGTACTTCTCAGAGCTTTCAGAGAGTGGCACTGATGTAGAGGTAGTACTCGGTGATGACAGAGTTGTTAGAGCAGTGGGTGTGGGAACATTGACATTTCAGAGGGAGTCCAAACCTCCCTTGAAGGTGTCAGATGTTCTTTATGTGCCAGGGATGAGGAAGAACCTCATATCCGTCTCAGCTTTGGAGGACGGAGGATATGAGATACTATTCAGGGGAGGACAGGTGTTGATGTATCCCAGGGGCACTCCAGCTGATTCAGCTAGAGTGATAGGTGTACGCCATGCAAAGGTGTACAAGTTTGCATTTCAGTCCCTTTTGGCATTGAGCAGCAGTACCGACAGCAGAGCTAGCAGTTCTGAGCAGTGTGAGATTTGGCACCGCAGGATGGGGCACATGCATCATGGAGCCTTAAGGACTTTGCGGGAGATCACTACAGGTGTGCCAGAGTTCAGTACTGATCACTTTGATACTTGCAGAGGATGTGCGATGGGCAAGTTTGCCAAATCCCCTTTCCCCAGCAGTGACAGCAGAGCGACTGGGATACTTGATTTGATTCATTCCGATGTGAGCGGTCGGATGTCTCATGTTTCCTTGAGTGGATGTGAGTACTATGTGTTATTCATTGATGATCACTCCAGGAGGACCTGGATTTATTTCTTGAAGACCAAGAGTGAGGTCTTCAAGCGGTTTCAGGAGTTCAGAGCTCTTGTGGAGACACAGACGGGTCGGAAGATCAAGTCCCTGAGGTCGGACAATGGGGGAGAGTACACCCTTGGAGAGTTTGTTGACTATTGTGTGGAGGCAGGCATTAGGAGGGAGCTCACTGTTCCTTACAACCCCCAGCAGAACGGGGTTGCGGAGAGGAAGAACAGATCCATCGGAGGGGCTGCCAAAGCCATGTTACATGATCGGGGGTTGCCATTGTTTTTGTGGGCAGAGGCCTGCAACACAGCTGTTTACTTGCAGAACAGGAGTCCGCATCGTGCCTTGGGGCACATGACTCCGGAGGAGGCTTTTTCTGGGAAGAAGGCTGATATGGGTCATCTTCGTATCTTTGGGTGCATGACATACTCCTACATACCCAAGGAGAAGAGGACCAAACTAGAGCCCACCGCAGAGAAGGGTATCTTTGTGGGCTACGGTGAGACCTCCAAGGCCTTTCGGATTTACATTCCTGCGCAGAGGAAAGTTGTTGTCAGGCGGGATGTAAAGTTCGAGGAGGACAGGGCCTTTGAAGGATGAGGGCCTTTAGGAGGTCACGGGAGTTCGTATCGTCGGCCGGACCCTCAATGACGATTGAGTCGATCACTGAGATCCAGGTGAGATCAGGAGGATCGGAGGTACATCTATGACGATGTCGGAGTCGTCGGTGGGGAGTGGCTTGCGAGTCGGGAGGGGTGACGCGCTATGGGCGGCACGCCGAGAGCGATCCACGAAGCGGTTCAGGAGTCCAGCGATGGGCCCGGTTTCCCGGTACCTCAGCATCTGAGTTGGTGCGGCGGGAGGGCGACGAACGAACGATCGGGAATTCGAATACGATGTTGAGGAGGAGGAGTTTTATTCTCCGGCGGGAGAAGTGCACTCGGGGAAGAGGAAGCCCAAGTGGCTTCAGGACACCTTGAGAGATGCCACATCTGTTGCTGAGCCTAAGAGGCCGGTCAGAGAGAGCAGACCACCTGAGAGGTTTTGTAGCTATATGGCAATGGCTACCGGCATCCTTGACTCTGAGCCTTCTAGCTATGAGGAGGCAGCTAGCCAGCAGGTCTGGAGAGAGGCCATGCAGGAGGAGTATTCTTCTATCATGAAGAATGGTGTTTGGGAGGTGGTGCCGAGGCCTGAGGGCAAATCCGTGGTTACTTCCAGATGGCTTTACAAGGTAAAGCATGCTGCAGATGGCAGCATTGAGAAATTCAAAGCGAGGTTTGTGGCTAGAGGGTTCTCCCAGGTAGAGGGAGTTGATGATGAGGAGACCTTCGCTCCCGTGGCTCGATATACTTCGATCCGCTCCATTATATCGATAGCAGCAGAGATGGGTTGGAAGATCCACCAGATGGATGTGAAGACCGCATTTCTCAATGGCTTCATACAGGAGGAGGTGTACATTGAGCAGCCACGGGGCTTTGAGGTGCATGGGAAGGAGTCCCATGTGTGCAGACTGAAGAAGGCCCTTTATGGCCTGAAGCAAGCTCCCAGAGCTTGGTACTCCAGGATAGATACTTACTTGCGGAAGATGGGTTTCACAAAGAGTGAGGCAGATCCGAACCTTTACTATATTGTGATAGGTGAGGAGCCTCTCATTCTGGTGCTGTATGTGGATGACTTAGTCATTACAGGTGCAGAGAGACTCATAGAGCACTGCAAGAGAGATCTTGCGGCGGAGTTTGAGATGAAGGGCATCAGCTTGATGCATTACTTTTTGGGTTTGGAGATGTGGCAGGAGGAGGGGCATTTCTTCCTGGGACAGGGGAAGTATATTGTGGACATCCTTGGCAGATTCCACATGGAGGATTGTAGACCCATGTCGACATCGATGATCACCAACTGGAAGAAGCTTCATGCTTCGGATTCCGAGTTGGTGGATCCCACATTGTACAGACAGCTGATTGGTTCCTTGATGTATTTGGTCAACACTAGGCCAGATATTTGTTTTGCAGTCAACACGATGAGTCAGTTTATGTGTGAACCTAGGAAGGTTCACTAGGTGGCTGCAAAACACATTTTGCGGTACTTGCAGGGGACAGTGGATTATGGTCTGGACTACAGGCAGGGGGATGGAGTGAGATTGGCAGGTTACACTGATTCTGATTGGGCGGGTTGTGCTTCTGATAGGAAGAGCACTTCAGGGTGTTGTTTTGGGTTGGGTTCGGCAGTTGTGTCATGGTTCAGCCAGCGACGATCCGGTAGCATTGAAGGTTATTGACAGTATATAGCGACCCGGTCTAGCTGGTTGTGAGGCCATATGGCTTCGCAAGATGTTGTTTGTCTTATTTGGCCAGCTGTTGATACCTTCAGTGATATATTGTGATAATTAGAGTTGCATTAAGCTCACGGAGAATCCAGTATTTCATGACCCAGTCAGCATGTCAGAGTCAAATATCACTTCATGAGACTATGTTCGAGAGAAGAGGGCTGTGAAGCTTGAGTATATTCCCACTTGATGGCGGGTTGCGAGACTATATTCCTTGCCAAAGCCTTGCCACGGGGCAAGCATGTCTGCCGAGACAAGATGGGTGTGGTGAGGAACACCTTCCTCGGTAGAGGGAGTGTTGAAAATTGTTTACGGAGGGCAATTGGTTCCCCTAAGGCTTTGATCTTTGGCCTAGGGAAAAGTGTCAAAAAATTTAATTTTCTCCCTAAAAACGCTTTATAATTTTTTATAAAGTTAAATCCTAATTTAAAGTGACTTAAGTGATAAAGTTACTAAGATGACTTGCTATAAGTTATAAGAAATAAATCTAAAGTGACTTTAAGTGATAAAGTTACTAAAAGTTAAATTGACTTTTAAATAAAGTCAATATAAATTAGAAAGGAAAGAAGTGACTATGGAAATAAAAGGCTAAGTGGGTCTTTATTTAAGTGGGGTGAATTAAAAATTAGAAAGTGAGAATTAAATGCACATTTAATCTCAGCCCTTGATCTAAAGCTATCTCAGCCATTGGATCTAGGGATTCCCAAAAGTCACTTAGGGTTAGGTTAAAGGAAAGGAGGGAAAAGGTCATTCATTCTTTCATGAAGCGAGATTGGGAGAAGGAGAGCAAGAGAGCAAGGAAGATTTATGAGCAGTGAGGAGAAGGAGGCAGCAGCTTGGCACACATTCCAAGGCCATATTTCAGCAAGACCGTACAGCAGAGTTTGCACACAGTTCAAGGCTGATTTGGCACGATTTCCAAGGCAGAATCCGTACAACATCTTGTGGCACGTTTTCCAAGGCAGTCGTACCATTTTCTGGGCACAGATTTCGAGGGAGAAGCTGCTGTTTTTGCTGCACGCTTTTCTAGACAGGCCGTACAGCCTGTAGCTGATTGCTGGCACAAAAATCGAGGCAGATTTCAGTACAGCAGCATTTAATACAGCTGCACGTATTCCAAGGAGGCCGTACAGCAGCATTTATTGCTGTTCTGCACGCAAAAAGAGGAGGTCGTACAACAGAAATTAATGCTGTAATTTCTGGGCACGTTTTTCAAAGAAATACGCACAGCATTTATTGCTGGTTCAGTTTTACTGTCTGCACGTTTTCCGAGGCGGTGGTTAAGCACGGAAAGAGATAAGTTGTAAAAGTTTACTTGCTGATTTTTCTGAATATTTCTCTCACTGTAAAAAAGCATTTTTCAGAAATAAGGAGGAGCTCTCAAACTGGTTTTCCCCAAGAGTTGTAGGGGGTTTTTCCAGGGTCACATTGACCAAAAATACCGAGTTATGATGTGTTGAATGACTGTTTGTTACTGCTGTTATTTTATTTCTGCATTTACAGCATTCTGAAAAAATTTCCAGAATTTGTGTTTTCAGCAAAATTTATTTTCCAGTTATTAAATGTATGGATATGGGAAAGGGCATTTAATCATTTTGGAGTAATAAGGTGAAAACTGAAAACCGGGGTGGGAAACTATAAATTTCTACATTTAACCTTGTAAAGATGATTTTCATGAATGGAAGAAGGGAAATCATGAAAACAAAGGAGTTTTATGGAGAAAAAAGGGGGAGCAAATGAAGGTTAGTTTTGAGTGGGAGAAGGGTGAAAATGATGGTTTTTCAGCAGTCTTTTCTCAAGATTTTAGCAGAATTTTCTGAGTATAAAATGGGAACATCAATGAAGATTTTGGACAGAGGCATGAGGCCTTCAAGAGTCTTCAAGAGCCAACAATTTTTAGCAATGAAATTTGTTCTTTGAAGGCTCAAAAAGTCTTAGCCACCTTTTTCTTTAACAAATATAATAGGTGGCTAACACATTTGATGTTGAGGCCAACCTGATCCAATGTCCATGAGTGGGTGCAAAATCAAAAACCAACTTTTGCTTATCCGTATGAGGTGATCTTGAGGTCAATCTTGGTCCTCTTGAAAAGAGGAACTCAATGCCATCATCATATCCATCAAGTGAGTAGTCCAAAGTGGAATTTGACCACAATTTCATAATTTTAACAAAAACATAGGTCAAATATCTCCCAAAAGAATACAAAAGTTTACAATTGATCACGTGATCAATTTTTAGCTCAAAAATGATAGTGCCAAGAAATTATTGAAACTAGTTTCAAGTTGAAGTGCTCATTGTTCTGAATCCAATGATGTTCATTTCACCTCAATCTGACATTGTATACTCAAGTTATCGTGTGCTGACCGTTTGGACCAACAGCTAAAATTTTTGTAGGTTTTTTGACTAGGTGACCGTACGGTGAGTCAGCATGGTGAATGTGCAAGGTACAAGCCAACCACAGGATGACACTTGGCATCCTCTAGTTCATTAGTAGTTGGTCAAATTTTATTGCCTGGTGGATTTTGTGTGGTGGACTAGTAATATTGTGCCATATGTCTCATTCATGGTCTGCCACATGGCACCACAATATTTGTGTAAAATTATGGTATGTGTATGAGTGAGGTCTAGGTGGTTCGAACCCTTGACCTCCCACTTCATAATGGAGTGCCTTACCAACAGCCTACGTGATGCTTTTTATTCACCATAGAGTCAAAAAATTATTTAAACTATAGTTTCGTGTCGTTTGGGAGTAAGGGGTTGAGCTACCAACCTCAGACCCCAGTCAGGACAGTAACCACATGTCCTCAGAAGAATGAAGATAGGCACTCTAAAGTATCCCTTGGCCTAATGGAATATTCTATACAATAAGACCGAAAGTGGAAGAAAAGGGGTCGACGGGAGAAGGTTTTGGCGGAAGCCCAACCCCTAGCTACGTACCTACCCACAGGACCATGGCTCTAGGTTTAAGGAGCTTGCAGAGGCGATATGGAGTGGGGGGAAGCCCCATACATGTGGCTATCCACAATACCACGCGTCAGGAATAAAGGGTCTCAGCGGGAAGGGTGGGAGGTTAGCCTAGCCCATGGTCTTATGGCGCCCGATATAATCACATGCCTAAAATTTTAGGGCTCGGCCAGCGAGGGCATGCATTAAGGCCCAACCCATGGCACTATGTGGCCATATGGCCTTGTTTTTCAGCCTTAAGGGGTTATTGGACAATTTAATCATCCGAAAAAATGCACCCGTGGAGGGCGAAAATGTTGCTCTGTTAGCGAAAAACAAGGTGGATTTGTAGGACAATGAGATTGTTGGTTAGATTTTTAGGAAATTTAATAGAAAAACTCATGGAAAATCTTGAGAGCCATATATTTTTAAAGTTTTTAACCAAATTCAGATCAAGAATATTCCACTTAGGGGTTTTTGGATGTTCTGGATCTAATGGTGACCTGTATTTATTGGTTTGAGCACATATAAGGTGTCTTTTGTATGTTGAATTCCAAGTGTGTATGGATCAATCATGGTTTTGAAGTAGTCACGGAAGGTTTTTGAGCATGATGAAGGCCTGGTAGGGGTTTTCTCACCTTCAGAAGTCTACTGCAGCAACTATTACTTGCAAGGTTCATACTAGGTTTACTTTTCTCATCATGTCATGTTGAGGGAATTTTTTTTATGATATTTAATATAGAATTGAATTTTTCATATGCTCATATAAGCTCATTTCAGTTGGATTATAGGATCTTTTTCATAGATTGCATGTTACTTCTTTATGTGAGAGTTCTTTGCAGGAGAACATTACCTTGTCGGGGTAACATCCATGTCTTTTCATCACCAAAATTTATGTATTCCTTTCTATAATAAATATATGGAGTGGTCTAGCTATGTTAACAAGCTTGGAGATGTAGCCCAGTATGGGTGAACTTCGTAACCAAATATGTTTTATGCTCTTCATGTTTCCTGTATGATTTATGTGATAGTATGTTTCTTATGTTAAGTTTATATGCGAATACTAACTCGTGACTTAAAGAGCATTTGAAAAATTTGTTTTGTATCAAGACCCGCTTTACCTTACAAAGTATTGAAATTGAGCTTGTTTGTTTGTGGAGAAGAGGAAAGTGAACACCTCCTCCATTTTTGGTTCAAATGGTATCAGAGCTTAAATCTGACCAAGTTTCAACAATGGGAAAAAAGAGTCTCCAAGAGATAGAGGAGCATAATTTGGATCTTCGTATGGAAAATATTGAATTGAAAATAATGCTAGAGATGAATGAAGAGGAGAAGAGGCACATGCACCTAGTATTGCAGTAAGTTCTTGAGGAAAAATTTGTTGAAATTTCCCCTCCTGTGACAGAAAAAAACAAAAAACAAACAAAAAAACAAAAAAAACCAACATGTGTTCATGGTTCAAACAGTGGTTATTGACTATATGAGGAAGATGATGCATGTCCATTTTTCAAGCATCTCCAAGATTCGCACCATATGCTAGTTGGTAAGGGTGGGTGGCTAGATTCATCTACAAGTTGGCCATCATCATCATCATCAGAAGCTAAAAGGATGGATGGCACGTTTAAGGAGGTAATAAGAATTTCAAGTACAATTCCTTTTGTTTATGTGAATAACACCTCTTTTGCAACATTTGAGCAACATACCAAAGGTATTGGTATGAATTTTCTTTCTAAAATGGGTTATGAAGGAGGAGGCCTCAGCATAAATGGCTAGGGAGATCACCAATCCAATTATGGTTGAGGAGAGACCAAAGTATCATGGATTGGGATATGGTCAAAGGGATTTTGGAGAATGATCTAAACAACTTGAGGCACATCAACCATTTGAGGATGAGATGTCACCACCTTGTGACAATGTTCATTTGTCTCCCAAGAGAGATGAGTGCTTCAAGGGACCATATATGTTGTCGTCCACTCCACTCTATCAAAGTTGCAGCCCTACAGATAGGTATAATTATCATGGGTGTTTTCCACTGCATGGTAATTTTGACTACTTGTGTAATAAGTACCCTTGTACTTTCTATGATGAATTTGACCATTATGTGGTTGTCTGTGAGAAATGCATGGTAATGTTTAAGAGAATGGATCAAATTCTAGGAATTAAGCATAATGATTCTCCTCTGCATGAGAGGACTTCTTTGTCTGCAAACAAGAGAAAGGTCGTTTGTACTCATTGCAAGATGCATGGGCATGGAAATGAACAATGTGGGAAGTTACAACTAGAGCTTCATTCTAAGAAGGGAAAAGATATTGTGAAACCTAATGAAAGGGAAAAAAGAGGTGGAAAAGAGGACTCACAACAATCCTAAGCAACATTCATGGAAAAGATGATGAAAAAAGAGAACCCATAAGCCTAGGAGAGGAAGATATTGGGTAGACTTGTTTGTAAAGTTGCTTTGTAAATTTTTTAATTACTTGTTGTTGTTTACCTATTTGGGTACTTTGTAAAGTGAACAATAATTATCACTATGTACAACAAGTATGTGTTTTTCATTGATGTTATGTATTGCCTTGTTTATAGGTCCATATGCTCAACTTATTTTGGAATGTACAAGATTTTCGTTCAAGTTTGTCTACAAGTTTGTTATGTACTCACCGATGCAACCATTCGGGATGAAGCTTCTGTGAATTGAATCTTTTTTTTTAAGATTGTATAAGATGTCTATGTTTTGTAGGAAAATCCAATGATATCATTGAAATTTTGCAACAGTGTACTTTTTATTTACAAGTTAAGTTTGAGGATGGTAAAGCAATTTATGTTTCTTCTTATTTCCAAGATGGAGTCAAGTTTGTCTTCAAAATTTTAAATTCAAGATGAAGTTTTTTTTAGCTGTGCAAATGTGAGATTAAATAGAATCTTTAGATTCCACTCATCAATATTTTTTTCCTGCAACAACGATAAGAATATTGGATCAATTCTTAACAGGACAGTAGGTATTCACGAAGAATATAGGTGAAGTGCCTTAATTGGGGCTTGAATGACACCAATTGAAAAGTAAGAATTTTGGATTTATTTTTTGGGTGTTTTTTAGTTTCACCCTCATTGTATTTACTAGGGAAGTAAATTTTTGAAGTCCAAAAGTTCCTAGTGGGGAGCTGTGATCACATGATCATTTTTTAGCTCAAAAAATGAAAGTGCTTAGAAATTCTTGAAACAGATGTCAAGTCAAAGTGCTCATTTTTATGAATCCAACAATTTTTATTTCACCTCAATCCAACATTGTATGCTCAAGTTATCACGTGCTGACTATTTGGCCCAAAAATTTTAGCAGGTTTGTTGACTGGGTGACCGTAAGGTAATCCTACATGGTGATTGTGGAAGGTATGAGCCAACAATAGGCTGACACTTGGCATTTGTTGGTTCCTTGGTAATTGGTTGATTTTTATTGGTTGGTGGTTTTTGTGTGGTTGTTACACAAAATTTTGTCACTGTCCCTACAATCCCCATCCCGCACATTGGAGGCTCATTCTTGTGATCAAAATAAAGTGTCATGCCTTGAAAATACCACCATTGCATCCCTTTCCATGAGGACAACATTCCTTCTGTTGACCATTTCCTGAACAGACCACCAAAAACACCTGTTTTTTCCTTGGCACTAGTAGCTTGTTATGCCCTCGCACTGATGAGGCAGATTAACACTGGCCCCTACGCCAGATGGCGCTCTATCTTAGTTAGTCACCCCACCAATCTGTTTATGGAAATTTTTTAGAAATAGAGGCGAAGTTTCGATCACAACAACCTCGTGGATGAGTCATAGGGAGTGGTTCGACTGAATAACCACGGCCTTCCTCCTTTGACATATTTTTTCCACCTTTTGGGGAAGCCTCCCAAGGGATAAGGCCTCCCTTCCACCATAGTAGGGATCCAAACCTCCTCCTTTCCATATATAAATATATCCATCCTCCATTGATGAAGCTAGCTGAACTAAATATATTGTAGCAGAAACACTGGAGAGATTTCTATTCAAGATAGAACGGAAGAGCCCCTTATTGAGAGAGCTTAGGCTTGTGCCTTTACCTCGTCTGAATTCCCTGAAAATCATCAAGACACACTTCATCTGAACCCCACTGAAGGAGGCTATGACATCAAGGCTTGTTTGTAACTCTTTCTTCTATTAATAAATATATATAACTATTGTCAGGTTCCCATGTTGTGTTGATGTATTTTATTGATGCAACATGCTTAGCCCTCCTTGATTGGTTATTAATTATGAATGAGATTGTTGCTTCGTACGATGCTCTTGTTTTTTTATCTTGTGCAGGTATCCAAGAATCACTGTGAAAGGATCGTGACCTTCTGAGACAAGAATCGAGAGGCCACCACTACAACAGTCACAACGACAGCATTGGACTCCGGGTAGGTCGATCTACCTCGTCTATTTCATTCAGTAATTAGGAACCTACAATCTAGTTTGTCCTTTTGTTACTAGACTCACTCTAGGGTTAGAAGGATCATCTATGTCTGCAGAGAGGATTTACTTCCATAAAAAATTGGCGACTCGACTGGGGAACAATGTGAGTTTTCCTTTTTGTCCTTGTCAAGTCGACTTCGGTCGTTTTCTTGTTTAGCTATATTTTCTGGTCTTCTTTCTTGATTAGAATCCTCTTGTTCAGCTCCAAAGTGTCAAGATTGACCTCTTTTCATTATATTTCCCGTTTTCCCATAGATATATGGCTTGGCATATTTTTGGATTGAATAGTCGCGTTGATTGGTGCATGTTGCTTGTGTTGCACTAGCGCCAACCCCTGTTTGGTGTGGATTACCACCTTACAGTCGCACTGAATCCTGTAGTGTTTGGTTCGACAGCTCTTTTGACTTTTTTATTCAGTTGTTCTTGACTCTAGGTGGTTTTCTGATCTACAATTTTCCTATTGAGATTGTTTTGATTGTCATAGAATTATTCTTCTCAATTGTATGCATGTTTACTTATCAGTGCAGTTTATGGCCTTAGGGTTTCTGAATGTCTTAGCTCACTGAGCCTTCTGATTGAAAGTTGAGTATTTTTGGTTCTTGTCAGTCATATCTCTTGATAAATTTCCTTTAGTTATTTTTTATCTCTTCTTGCTGCTCCAAGCATAGATCACATTGCTTGGTTGGATAGTTTCTTTGATTGGAAGAGTGTGCCATTGGTTTGAGTGCATTTTTGTGTTTGTATTTCTTTCTTTGAATTATTTTGATTAGCTCTTTACATTCACAATCCTCTAACTAGTGCTTGTTTTTTTTTGCATGTAATTAGTGCATTACATGCTTCATTTCATTGAAAAAATCAAAAAAATGCATTCTTTCGTTTGGATGAAAAAAGGAAATTTCTTTTGCATAACTAGTGATTGAGTAACTAGGAAAGAATTTTTCATTTTTTGCTTGATTGAATTAGATGCATTAGTGGATTTCTTTGTTTGGTTTCATTTGATTGCTATTGTTTGAAAGATCTATATCCTTCTCATAATTAGCATTCATTGAATGGAAAATGGTGTTCATTTGCATATAGTTTTCATTTAGGAAATTTGAGATCGACATTCAATAGGGCCTTGAAATTGAAACATAATTCAAGATCAACTATAAAATCAATTGAATTAACCTAAGGAAACATTGGAACCTAACACAAATATTTTAGTGGTCTAGGCTAGAGACGTGTTCCGATTTCTTAAAACCTAGTAGTTTTCATTCGCCTGTTGGATTTAGACAGCGCTAGTACAAACTTGTGCTCCACGTACCGTCAAGTATATATAGGGAGACCCTTATAGGTTCAAATCCTTTATCCATAGGAAGTCGATTTTGCCACCCTGTAACCATGATACACTGAATGCAACATTCGGGGAGACTACCTACACGTATGAAAAGTCCTTGGTCATTTCTCTTTCATTTAATCACCAAGGTGTATATGGAATTTCACGGAAACTTGGTACATCCTCTTTCTTAGATTACCAGAGTATTCATTTCAATATTTTTGTGACTCTTTAAAAAGAGAAGAGATCATCAAGAACTTGTCCTTTCATGCTCGTTTAAGATTGAAAGTGACTAGAGTCATCTTTTGTCTGTTTTGCGACTCTTAAAACATGAAACAACAAAGTCTGGTTTCAATGTCATAAAATTAATTACCCACAATTACATGCCTGTTAAGAGTTTGTCACTTGAATTTTTTTTGTTTTTTCTTAGGCCTTGGTCTTGAATTTTTCTTTTGGCTATCTCTTTTTCCTTTTATGTTTTTAAATACGGTCACAGTGGCGGAACCACCAATTTCGTCGTCTTCTTCACTTCCTCCTAGTGGTAGTTACTTTCCTGACGTTTCTTACGAAACCCCTCAGTCCACTAGGTTTGTTGAGTTTTCTCAGTCTATTCTCCCGACTATTTTACCTCTCACTACTCGATATCCTCCTCTAGAGACAGTTGAGTTCAATTGGCCCCCTCCAGGTGCGTGGTCTGGTTTTGGGGATGAGGAAGAGTTCCCTCCTCTTACTTCGGGATCACCATTTGTAGCTATGGCTATACCCCCTAGTCCTCGTCATCTTTTTGACGATCTTATGACTTCATTAGATATGGATTCTTCAAGTCCTGTTGACAGTGAAGGAATGCATGTTTCCATAGGAGAATATCAAATTTTCCCTGAAGATCTTCCTCATGTTTCTGTTCAATCTTCTCCTCAATCGGTATCACTGCCACTCAGTTATCGGACTTTGAGTCAGATTATTTCTGGTGTTGCATCCATAGCACAATCCAGTACATCAACTCCCCCTAGGAGTTTGGTCCTCCCTTCATTGGGATTTTCACCTTCGACACTGAGTTCGTTGGTTATTGTTACGTCTATCCTAGTCCGACCTACTGTCTATGTAGCTTCATCTACGTCGGTTGTTACGACATAGTCATCATAGTATTTTCACACTTGTAGGTCTATCGTACTTAATCCTACATGGTCTATCAATCAGGGTCTGAGAAGATCACAAGCTCATGCTCCGGAGACTGCACCTACTGGTGCGGCTATGACTACGCCTATGGTTTCTACCTATGCTTTTTATGAGCACATGTTTGAAATTCATTGACGTTATGCTCCTTCTCCAGATGCTCAATCTCTTGCAGCCCCATCTGCGTATAATATGACCTCGATTTTCCATATGATTCCTAGTAGCCTCACTTTTGAAGAGTATTTGTTGGTTGTTCAGCAACAGAACTCTCAGGGTTTTCAGCCACCCCAAGTGCCTATCAATCCTCCCTATTACTATGATGCTGTCAGCAACCCCGTATATTCATTTCCTGTTGATCCTTATCAGACGGTCACCCATTCAGGACCTTTGCTACAAGGACAACCCTCAGGCTTGCAAGGAAAACCCTTACAGGGACAACCTTTGGCTCCGTAGGGGAAATCCTTTGGTCCTCAGGGACAACCTTATGGCATGCAAGGGCAACCTTTGTTCAAACAAGGACAACCCACCAGTCCTTCAAGTTAGTTTCAACCAGGAACGTCGTATGCTGCCAGCGGGCCACAGGGACAACCTATTGCACAACAACAGCAACCGTACATACAGTATGGCCAAAATTTTGTGCAACAAGGACAACCCTATGGTCCTAATTCGAATCAACCTGGTCATCAAGGACAACCTAGTGGCTCTCCAGGCCAACCTGTTCCTCGAGGGGCAGCCTGCTCAACTAGCTTAGCAACTGTTTCAACCTATTCAACAGCTAGTTCAACCTGTTCAACCTGCTCTGCAGCTAGTTCAACCTGTTTATCTGACTTAGCAGGGTCCACCTGTTCAGCAGCCTACTCAACCTACTTAGTAGGGTCCACCTGGTCAACCACAAGGCGCTTATTACCCACAAGGTTAATATCGACTAGTATATAGTGTGCCTCAAGGTTTCACTTTTTACCCTTAAAATCCATCTCAGTTGGTGTATAATCAACCTCAAGGCCATTCTTACATTCCGTAACAAAATCCTTACGTTACTCAACAAGGAACTCAATGGTATGCTTAGAATCAGTATCCTGTTCCTCAACCCCAGTATCAGTAGAATTATCAGGCTTATAACCCTTATGGCCAAAATCCTCCAGGAAAAAACATATGGGGGAAAATTTTCTCGCAAGCTGGGTGGAATGTTAACACAGGTCCTTATCAGAGACCTCCAATGCCTTTTAACCCTCAATTACCATTTCTCGCTACATTGGAACTTCCTGATGTGTCGAAGTTAACGAACGATCCAATTCTTCATAACCCATATTGGCCTCCAGTTCCAACTAAGATTCCTGGTGATTGTCCTAAATTTTAGGGTAATTTCGGAGAAGACCCCCAAGCGCATGTTATGACTTACCATTTGTGGTGTTTCTCTAACTCTTGGGTTGATGGTTCCATTCGACTCCGTCTTTTCCAACGGACTCTTACTGGTGCCGCTGCAAAGTGGTACATTGAGCTATCTCGTGGCATCTTTCAAGACTTCAATTATCTCGCCATGGTGTTCCTTACTCATTTTCAGATATCGGTTCATTATGAGATCAGGACACACCTCCTCACATCCTTGAAACAAGACTGAGCTACTCATATCTCGGATCATATTCATGAATGGAGACGTTGTCGTTGTTTGATCAAGCTTGATATCCCTAATCATCTTCTAACTGATTGGTTCACTACCTCCTTTGTCAATCAGAGTGAGAAAGACATTTCTATGGGGGCATGTGTAACCGAGGAACAGGCCATTGCTCGTGCCCAGTACCTCGATCTTGTGTACTCTTAGTCTGGTACATTGTATGATATCTTGCCTGATGCCCCTCGACCTAGAACTTCTAAAGCACTAGCAACTCCATTCGTCGATGGTATTATTGGTTCCGTGTCTCAAAATTCTCAAAAGTCTTCTCCTTCAAATATTGGGAAGCAAAATTCTAATCCTTCCAATGATGCTGCTTCTCAGCCCACTTCGAATCGTGGTAAAACCTTCGAAGTCAATGTCATTCAGGCCAATCCGGCGAACAAGACTTCCAAGGGGAGAAAGAAGGGTAAAGTAAGGCCAAAGTCGATACCTCGAAACCAAATTCGTCCAAATCTCGTGTTGATAATAGTTCACAGTGTAAGCTGAAGTACCCTTGTTTGATCTATGACGAAGAGCACTACACCAAGGACTGTCCACGACAGGCCGAAGTTAGTATATTGCTCAAAGGCACTCAGGGAACTACAAATATTCGTAAAGAACCTTTTCCATTTCAGCAAACCCAGATGGTAGAGCAACCTCAGTCCTCTGCCCCATTTGGCTCTCAGGTGTTCATGATGAATGGTTCTGCATCTGTTTCTATTGCCACTTGATCGAAATATTATACCAAATCGCATCAGGTAGCGAGAAAAGAGATCGTTGATGGTCCTCCTACTCTGCCTGCCTCTAGCCTTCTTCAGATTGAAAGGCCCAGTACTGAGTTCGTTGTACGGCCACCTTCCAAAGGTGTACTTTGAAAGTATTCTTATAATCCAAACGCTCGTGCTGCTCAACATTATAGTATTGTTGAATATTTGGCTCAGGCGCCATCTGCCATGTCTACTCTAGAAGTACTTCAGAGTTGTCTGTGTTAGGCCTTTGTAGTTTGCAAGATTGGCAAGAACAAACGCTGCAGAGCCAACATCAAAACCACTTTGGAATCCTAGGATCTAGCCCTCCTGGATTTAGAGAGGGATCTCTCTATATAAGTGTTTTCAAAGATATTTCTTTAAGGCTTATGATATGATATTAGGCTAGTTATGAAGTACAAGGGTTTGTTTTGGTTTTGGTTGGGTGGACTATCATCAAAATGAAGGAAGTATTTTGAAGGGTAAAGGTGTGAGTAGGTGTTGAGGAGGTAAATCCCCTCTGCGGACAGAGGCGATCCCTACTAGCCCAGCAGGGGTCTAGCAACAAACAAACAATGCTATGACGCAAGCTCCTAGTTACGAAATGAAAGACTTGGGATAAGAGCCTACCTGGATTCCAACGCTAGATCTGAAGAAGAAGATGCCCCCGTCCTTCGGCCCTGGCAGATCACAATCCTTCCACGATCTCCGTGGACGAACACCTGCACACAGAAGAGACGAACAGATACATGCATAGGAACCAGCATACGTAACTAAATATCGGTCAGAAAAGATATTACTCGCATTAACATGATTGCAAAAGGAGTGGAACCAAAATCATAGTCATCTATTAAAGTGATAAACGAATAGAAGTTACAACCGAGTTCTGACGTCGCAGCCTCCTTCGTACGGGTCTCCGGTTGTCCACGTCTCACAAAGCTCGCCAAGGAAAGGGAAACCTCTCCAGAGTCTCGTAACAATGGTCTCCTTGCTTAATGGGCCTTAAGGGAAAGAAGGGATTCTTTACAGCACAAAGGCACTTGGGAATAGGGAGATGCAAAGCTTCAGCACCTCAAGACTATCAGCCCTTCAGCCCCTTCATCAATGGATGAAGGCTATATTTATAGAGGAGAGGAGGAGGTTGGGATCCCTACAATAGTGGAAGGGAGGCCTTATCCCTTGGAAGGTTCCCCATAAGGTGGAAACAAGAGGCCAAAGGAGGAAGGCCGTGGTTATTCAGTCGAAACCACTCCTGATGACTCATCCACGAAGTTGTTGTAATCGAAACTTCGCCTCCTTTTTTTAAAAACTTTCCATAAACAGAGTGGCGCGGGTGCAACACTAGGACAGAGCGCCAATTGGCGCGGGCTCAGTGTTAATTTTCCCCCATTGGCGCGAGTACATAACGGGCTACCAGCGCCAATGCAAAAACATGTGTTTTTAGGGGTCTGCTCAGGAAATGATAAACAGGAGAAATGTTGTCCTCATGGAAAGGGATGCAATGAAGGTATTTTCAAGGCTTGACATGGCTCACAGGTCACATAATGGGTCCTCCATTGTGCGGGACGGGGAATGGTAGGGACGGTGACAAATTACTGTGTAACAGATGCCCCCTAAAGCATGAGGCCCGAGAGAGAGAGAGGGGTGAAATGCTTTACGAGAACATGTTCAACTGAAGACCCGCCGTCGGAAAACCTGCGCAGAAAGATAAAACTGAAATCTCAAGTACATGATGTATATATATGGTATGGACGCAGCCATCCGAACAGAGTATGCTATAATCCGGATCCAGGGTATGGGCGCAACCATCCAACTAAGATCAAACAAATAGACTCAGGTATGGTCGCAGCCATCCAATCAGTGAGTCATGTACATAATGATAATAATCCACAATCGCAGCCTGGATTACAACAGACACAATCCGGGGTCTTGCGCTCCATCTCGACCCAAACAAAGTACAAGTTCGAGCATGTGAATATGTGAGCTGAAGTCGAACATGCAAGAACATCGTCTGATTACCAGCCAATGATGAAAGCTGTTAACAGACGCGAGAGGAACCACCAATAATGACAATGGTCCTCAAGGTACTACAGGTACAATCTACGGCGTGCGAATAAATGAGTTGATGTCGAACACCCGCAGAATCACTCGATCGGAGGCCAATGATGTAAACCTCTCGTCGAATGCGACGAACCTGCCATTGAGGCATGCAGGCTCCAAGGTACCGTAAGGAGTCTCTAGACCAACTTCCTGGATAATGAGTTGAAGTCGACAGGAAGTGACCTTGATCGAAGGTGGGCCATAATGATTCCCACATCATCGACACGAGACAAAGGAACATAATGTTTTGTTGTGAATTAGGACCATATGAGAAACAGAGGAAGGTTGATATTTGCAGAGGCCAACTTCTCTTGAACACATGAACGGCACGACAGTGGACTTGGCAGTATTTGACATCAACGGATCAGGGGTCATGGCGACGAGGCAGTGAACAGATGAGAGGTCAAAAGAGATTACCCAAACCCATGGAAGCAAAGTGAAGAAACGAGATGAGATGTCCCCAACCCGACACGAATGCGGACAAGTGCCATGTTCAAGAGCGACATACTGCCAACGACAACGACGATGGTTCCATTTTTCCCCACCATCTTGGTGAGTACCTCTTTATTTTTACACAAGCTTGAAGAGGATACCATATGCTTGTCATATAAGTCCACCCTTCGGGCGAATCCATCCTAGTACATTTAACGAGCCCTAGGAAGGAGAAACTCGGAGAACGTCATTTCGACTATATCCAATGTCATCAGGGTTTAACGAGTCTGACAAAGGAAGAACTCGGCGTCTTTTCATGTTTAGAGAGTTTGAAAAGACATCGAAAAAGAAAACTCCACAGGTCCCTTTTCGTAAATAGTTCCCCAGATCTGAAAAGGTAGAAAACAATATCCGGGAAAACCTCCTAGTTGCAATAGGCTAGGGTATTCCTTTTTCGTAATCAATCCATCCCAGCCCGAAAAAGGGTTAAACTTATACTGGGTGAATGTCGATTCGTGTCCATTTTAACGAGATCGAAACGACAAGGGCCTCAGCGATCTTTTCATATTTAGAGAGTCAGAAAAGAGCTGAAAGATGACTCCTCCTGGAGGAACGAGTGGTATAAAGGGTAGCAACTGGTTCCGGTAATGGTGGAACTTCTCAAAACATGATAAAAGTCAAGAGGCTGGCTAACAAGACCACTCATCGCAGCGGTTCCTCAGGAATGGGTAAAACAATCAAGTGAAGACATATGATCGGCCAAGCAGATAGTGACGATGGAGTGAGAAAACCAAGGCTCATCTGGCAAAACAGGCTGATAAAATGGCAATCACAAGAGGTAAAATGGGCAAGGTTTCATTTTTACACAAGCTTGAAATCAGGAAACTCTGCTTGAAGTTGGTTTCATTTTTACACAAGCTTGAAACAAAGATAAACTGTGCTTGAAACCGGTTTCATTTTTACACAAGCTTGAAACGGAAACAAACTATGCTTGAAAAAGTAAGCATGCCCCCAGCATGGTGACACAATTCGAGGTACATGCCCCCCAAGCTTCAGTCCATATGAAAGGAAGATGGAGTGAAGGTTCAAATGACGAGATCAAGAGAAAGACTCGACTGGGATTTTATGAGATCTAAACAAAGACTCGAATTGAACGGGGACGTGTTTCATTATTTTAACGAGGTTGACACATTAAAAGAACTATCCTCAAACACCTTGTTTCATGGTTTAGGGAGCTTGACACAAGACCAGGAACTGTGCTCCGACAAACCTTGTTTCATTTTTTAAGGAGCTTGACACAAGACAAGGAACTCTGCTCCGACGACCTTGTTTCATTTTTTAAGGAGCTTGACACAAGACAAGGAACTCTGCTTCGACGACCTTGTTTCATTTTTTAAGGAGCTTGACACAAGACAAGGAACTCTGCTCCGACGACCTTGTTTCATTTTTTAAGGAGCTTGACACAAGACAAGGAACTCTGCTCCGACGACCTCATCATAATGAACAAGAAGTCATCGCTTCCAAGAGTTCCACTCCCGATGGGAGGAAAACATCCTGGAAGTCAGGACCCAATGCCCCCAGCACATTATGCACTACGGCATCATCACTGAGCACAGGCACGGGGTAAGTGGCCACATAGTTGACCTGCGGTGGGGCAGATACAACAGGTGGATAAAAACCAGGAGGGGGTGATGGCGGACCAGATGCCATATTAGGACCAAAGAACGACAGCTGATCAATGGTCACAATCCGTCCTTCATGTGGAAAACAGGCCACACGAAAGAGGGAGGAGACGAGCGCTCCCATGGCATAGGTGTAATCGCGCCCCAGTAGTAGATTGAAATCCAAGGGGCCTGGAACGACCATCACATCCATATGGACGGTTTTCCCTCCCAAAGTAATCGGTAACCTTGGAAGGATCCCCAACGGTTGACTCGTCCTTCTATTGAATGTCAACAGATTCTGCGTAATAGGCGCAAGCAGTGGCTAACCAAAAGCTTGCCAGGTAGTTGAAGACAGAATACTAACAGAGGCACCTTCGTCTATAATGGTGCTGGGTACAACCAGACCAAGAGCCTGTACTGTGATCTCGAAAGGCACATAAGACGGAAGGCGAAATCCTGCAAATCGACTCCAATCAAAGGAGGCGACCAAACTACTCGGAGGGGCTACCATCGAAATGCGAAGGTCTTCCCCTGATGTTACAGAAGCAGAAGCCTCCTCCATGACCTCCATCTCGAAGGCGGGAGGAATATCCTCTGGAGCCTCCATCATGGGAGGCGGAGGAGGGGCTTCTTGAAGCACAGGGACAGGAGAATCTTTCTCCAAGTCTGAAGAATCTGAAGAGACCAGAAGGACATGAGGGGTGTGAGATCCACTCTTGACAGAAAAGACCTGGTGCACCGCGGACGGGGCCAGTTCAACCGATCCTACGACCAATGGTTGGTCGGGAACGGATTCTTGAATCTGAATTTCTGGAGGAGTGGGATCGACCAAGGATGACCCTTGACCAATCACGGCATCAGCCGGTGGAAGACTCAAAGAAAGCTGTTTATAACCAGCCGGGAGGCGTGGTGTAGAACCGGTCAGGTTGTCCAAGACTCGCTTGGCTTCATCCATATAAGGACAAAGGTGAATAGCATGGTGCCCTTCACACAACTTACAGGGATTGGTGATCTTACCCTACTTCTTAGGAGCCTTACCAGTGCCCCCAACCTGACTCCCGGAAGCCAAAGACAACGGTGGGTGACCGTTGGACCATACTTCGAGTACCTTGGGAATGCCAGGGCAGTCTCGAAGAAGATGGTCCCCCGTGCACAACATGCAGGGGAACTTGACTTTCCGAGGAGGGTTGGAAGGGTTATCAAGAGGAGACGTTTCAGGAGCAATAGCAGCACTTTTAATCTCTCGCTTATCAGACTTCTTCTTCTTTTTCTTCTTCTTCTTCTTCTTAGCCACCTGGTTACTTGAATCCAGACTTTCACCAGGCGAAGTAGAAGAGGAGGACGCAGAAACAGGCGAAGAAGGGGAGAGGTCCACCTTGGAATCAACATGAGGTTGTTCAGGTGGAGGAACTGATTGAACAGTAGTGGAGACATTCGGGACAACAGAGGTTGAGAACAACCAAACAGGCAACCCAACAGTTAAACCAGGAAGGGACAACGTCGCCATGTGAGGAGCGCCAACATTTCCAAAAGGAGGAAAATGACCAGGATTCCCTTCTGAGGGGATTCCTTGGTTGGTGAACTCTGAAAAAGTTGCCATCAAACTCAAAACCACACACGGGCTGAAAACGAGTTAAGACACACGATCAAACGGTCAACAAGCAATGTCTAAACGGGTGTGAAATCGTGGGCGATTAATTTTACCACATTGGAAAGTAAGAGATTCTACCGTTTCATGTTTTAAGAGTCAAGAAACGATAAAAAGATGACTCTATCTCTTTCAGAGTTGACACAAGCGTGAAAGGACAAGCGCTTGACGGTCTTTTCAAGTTTAGGGAGTCAGAAAAGACCAAATGACTGCTCGGGAAAAACTAGGCACAAAGGGTGTACCAAATATCCGTGAACTGCAATATACACCTTGGTTTCAAAAATGAAACAGAAATCGACCAAGGACTTTCCGTACGTGCAAGTAGTCTCCCCGAATGCTGTGTTCGGTGTATCACGGGTATAGGGCGGCAGACTCGGCTTCATATGGATAAAGGATTGAAAACCTAGAGGGGTCTCCCTTTATATACGCGACGGTACGGGGAGCACAAGTCCGTACTAGTGCTGTCTAAAGCCAACAGGCGAACGACAGCTGCTAGGTTTAACGACGCCGGAACACGTCTCTAGCCTAGACCTTCTAAATGTGTTTCGTTAAGTTCCAATGTTGCCTTAGGTTAATTGAATGAATTTTACAGTTGATCTTCAATTAAGTTTCAATTTCCAGGCCTTATCGTATGTAGTGTCTCCTAAATGCAAGCTATATGCCACGATGCGACATTTCGTTCGATGAAAACTAGTTAAATGAGAGTTGAGAGCTTTTATACAAACGAAATGAACGGAATACAAACAAGAATGTCTCTAATGCAACTAATGCAATCGCACACTTTTCATTCAAACACTAATCACTAGTAATACGGAAAAGATGACAATTTGCACTAATTAAAAAACAAAAGAGACTATATATTTTTTTGATTTTCAATGTTTAATGGCTAATGTGCACTGAAAACAAAAGGAACAATTGGAGAAATGATAACTAAGAGAGCGAAGCAAACAACATTCACTCAACAAATCAAGCAACCAAATCTCTAAATCGACCCAAAGTCTCTCAAATCGAAGAAAGACTCGAAAACACCCAATGGACCGTGTGATCTGGGTCCAAAGCAAGGGCAAACGAATTCTGAATGAAAGAATGAACAATCACTCAAAAGACGCAACAAAACAATTAAAGACTGCTAAGAGGGCGTGGAGAATCAATCAACAAGTTGACAGGACAATCAAGACACCAAAACTCCCAAGGAGGGCTCGATTCACTATGCCACTAGATGCCCTAGGGCTCAAATCGTGAAACCGATAGACAGAGGCAAACAACCAAAGGATAGCGGTGAATTCCGGTCAAACAAGACTCCAATACACTCAAACAATAAGGAAATCAAGAAGAAAAGTACTGGTCAAGCTCAGAAAGCCAAAAATTGAAGAAACTCAAAAAAGTCACAGGGGTGGCGCGACTGTGGCCTTGAAACTAGCGCCAGAGGCCGAGTGGCGTGAGACAGACAAATGCAACACGCGCCAAGTGGCGCGACTATCAGGTAAAAACCCGCGCCAGTCGAGTTCTTCAATGAAAATTAAAAAACAAGCTAATCTGAAAAGAGACCAACACAAGCTAAGCAAACCAAGAGGCTAAAATAATGAAAGAATCCAGCCCAGAAGGTTCATCAAGCAAGGAGAAACAATCAAAGCGAACCAATCATAAACGGGACAAGGAAAACCGGACGATCCCCAGCGGAGTCGCCAATTTGTTGAGAAGGTAAATCCCCTCTGCGGACAGAGGCGATCCCTACTAGCCCAGCAGGGGTCTAGCAACAAACAAACAATGCTATGACGCAAGCTCCTAGTTACGAAATGAAAGACTTGGGATAAGAGCCTACTTGGATTCCAACGCTAGATCTGAAGAAGAAGATGCCCCCGTCCTTCAGCCCTGGCAGATCACAATCCTTCCACGATCTCCGTGGACGAACACCTGCACACAGAAGAGACGAACAGATACATGCATAGGAACCGGCATACGTAACTAAATATCGGTCAGAAAAGATATTACTCGCATTAACATGATTGCAAAAGGAGTGGAACCATAATCATAGTCATCTATTAAAGTGATAAACGAATAGAAGTTACAACGGAGTTCTGACGTCGCAGCCTCCTTCGTACGGGTCCCCGGTTGTCCACGTCTCGCAATCGCCAAGGAAAGGGAAACCTCTCCGGAGTCTCGTAACAATGGTCTCCTTGCTTAATGGGCCTTAAGGGAAAGAAGGGATTCTTTACAGCACAAAGGCACTTGGGAATAGGGAGATGCAAAGCTTCAGCACTTCAAGACTATCAGCCCTTCAGCATTCAGCCATTCAGCCCCTTCATCAATGGATGAAGGCTATATTTATAGAGGAGAGGAGGAGGTTGGGATCCCTACAATAGTGGAAGGGAGGCCTTATCCTTTGGGAGGTTCCCCATAAGGTGGAAACAAGAGGCCAAAGGAGGAAGGCCGTGGTTATTCAGGCGAAACCACTCCTGATGACTCATCCACGAAGTTGTTGTAATCGAAACTTCGCCTCTTTTTTAAAAAACTTTCCATAAACAGAGTGGCGCGGGTACAACACTGGGACAGAGCGCCAATTGGCGCGGGCTCAGTGTTAATTTTCCCCCATTGGCGCGAGTACATAACGGGCTACCAGCGCCAATGCAAAAACATGTATTTTTAGGGGTCTGCTCAGGAAATGATAAACAGGAGAAATGTTGTCCTCATGGAAAGGGATGCAATGAAGGTATTTTCAAGGCTTGACATTGCTCACAGGTCACATAATGGGTCCTCCATTGTGCGGGATGGGGAATGGTAGGGACGGTGACAAATTACTGTGTAACAGTAGGTTGAAATAATGGTTCAACTAATAAGATAAAACACTGTTACCGATGAAATAGGTCTAATATTTTTATTTATGAAGTATGAATATTTGTTTTAAAATGTTAGTGATTTTCATGCTAATTTTGAAACGTATTGATGCAGCATCAATTTTTTTTTTTAGAGCGGTGATTTTCATGCTAATTTTGAAACATATTGATGCAGCATCAACCTTTTTTTTTAGAGTGGTGATTTTCATGTTGGTAATAAAACACAAAACTTAGATAAATATATATATATATATATATATATATATATATATATATATATATAAACAACAAAAACTAATAAAAAATACTAAAAACAAAATTAACTCGTAAAAATAAAAAAATTTATAATATATGTATATATATATTCAAAAATTATATCAAAAGAAATGACAAAATTTAAAAAAAAACACATAATTTAAAGAAAAAAAACAAAAATTAACAAAAAAAATTTAAAAAAAAAACATCAAAAACATTTTTTTTTAAGTTATTAAAAAAATCCATATAATTAAAAAAAAAATTAAAATATAAAATTTAAAAATAATTTAAATTACAAAATTAAAATTTAGATAAAAATAAATAAAATACAAAAAAGAAAAATTTAAAATTTAAAATTTAAATTAAAAAAATAATAATAAGAAAAAAATACAAAATTTTAAAATTAACCAAAAAAACAAATTAAAAAAAAAAACAAAATTTAAAATTGAACAAGAAAATTAAAATAAAAGAATTAAAATAAAAAGAAAACTATCATTAAAAAACTAAAAAAGTGAAAAAAACCACGTGCAAATAATTAAAAAACAAATATCCATAAATTACCATTTTTTTAAATGAAACAATTTATAAATTTTAAAAATGAAAAATTAAATAAACTAAAAGATTAAAAAAAAAAATTAAATTAAATTAAAATTTAATAAATTTAATAAATAAATTTTAAATTTTAAAAAATAATTAATCTAAAATATTAAATTTAAAAACAAAAAAAAATCAAAACAAATTAAATTTAAAAAAAAAAAATTGAATTTAAAAAAAATCAAATCAAAAAAATATATTAAAAATTTAAAAAAATTTAAAAAAATTTAAAATTCATCGTGGTGGATGCCATTCACCGGCCTCCCGCTCAAGTAATAGGCAGAGTTTGACTGGGCGCGGGGTTTACTGGAAAGCGGGGCCCACTAGTGGCTGACCTCCGCCGCCACCTGGGCGGGAGGCTGATTTCGGGAATCGCCCTCCCGCCCCGGGAGGGCGATTCCCGGAATTGGCCTCCTGCAACGGGAGGGCGATTCCAGCCCCCCACCCGCCTAGCGGCCGGACTCCGCCGCCACCTGGGCAGGAGGCAGATTCTGGGAATCGCCCTCCCGTCGCAGGAGGTCGATTCCTGGAATCGGCCTCCCGCCCCTGGAGGCCGATTCCCGGAATCAACCTCTCGGCGTGGGAGGGCAATTCTCGGAATCGGCCTCCCGGCGCGGGAGGGCGATTCCCGGAATCGGCCTCCCGGCGCAGGAGGGTGATTCTCGGAATCGGCCTCCCGTGGACGATTCCCGGAATCGGCCTCCCAGCGCAGGAGGGCGATTCCCGGAATCGGCCTCCTAGTGCGGGAGGGAGATTTCCAGAATCAGCCTCCCGCCGCGGGAGGCCAATTGGCGGCGCAACCACGATCATTTTTTTTATTTTATTTTTTTTGTTTATATTTGAAATTTAATTTGTTTTAATTTTTTTGTTTTTTTAATTTTATTCATTTTTTTGTTTTTAGTTTTTTTTTTTCTAAATTTTGTTAATAATTTTTATTAAATTTTGTATTTTTTTTTTATTTCATTGATTTTTTTTAAATTTTTTCATATTTTTTTTATTATTAAATTTTATGTTTAGTTTTTTCATTTAATTTTTTCAAATTTAGTAAATTTTGTATTTTTTTTTAAATTTATTTGAATTTAATATTTTTTTTAAATTTTTTATTTTTTTATTATTATTTTTTTAATTACATAAAATTTTTATATTTTTTTATTTCAATTAAAATTGTGTATTTAAAACTAGATTTTTTTTTTAAATTAAATTTAATATTTTCAAGTTAATTTGTTTTTAATTTTATTTTTTATTTAATATATTTTTTTACTTTATTTTTTTCAATTTTTCAATTTTAATTGATTTTTAAAGTTTTTTAACTTTTTATTTTAACAATGTTTTTTTTTTTTTTCTTTATATTTAAAATTTATTTTTTATTTCAAAATTTATTTCTTTATTCATTTATTTATTAAAATTTAAATTTTTTTTTTAAATTTAATTTGTTATTTTAATATTAACATTTTTTTAATTTAATAAAATCTAATATATATATATATATATATATATATATTATTTTTTAGAATTTAAATTTAATTTATTTTTTAAAATCTATTTGTTTTTTTAATATATATATATTTTTAAATTTAATATTTTTATTGTATTTTATTTTTCATCTTTTATTTTTAATTAATTTTTCATTTTTCTTCTTTTAATTTCAATAATGTTTTTATTTTTTTTTAATTTCTATTTTAAAGTTTTAAATTTATTAAAATTTAATATATTTCTTTAAATTTAATTTTTCTTTTTAATTTAATAAGCATTTTCTTCTTCTTTTTAAAATTTAATTTCTATATTTTGTTTTTTATAATTTCTTTCTTTTTTAATTTTTTTTTTTTAATTTAATATTTTTATTTTGTTTTTATTTTTAGTTTTTTTATTTCTATATATTTTGAAATTTTAATCTTTAAATTTTTATTTTTTTTCTTAAATTTTAGATTATTTTTAATGTTTGAATAAAAAATTTTATTTATTTATTTATTTTTTATTATTCCTATATATTTTTAAATTTTAAGCTTTAAAATGTTTTTATTTTTTAAATTTATTTATTTTCTTAAATTTTAGGTTTTTTTTAATGTTTGAATTTTAAAAATTAAAAAATGTTATTTCTATTTTTAAAAATGTCAAAAATATGACACAATTTTTATTTTTTTGTTATTCCAGCATCAACTGGTTTTGTTTTGAGAGTGTTTTTTCAATCTTTTTTTCAAGAAACAATTTTGTTTTTAGCATAATTTTATAAAATGTTGAAATTTGACCTTAAAAAAAAACCAAGTGCATTCTGGAATACATTTTTTTATTTTTGGGGTGTTTTTTCATGTTTTTTGAGTCTTTTTGGGCTAGATTTCTCGTTTTGAGGTCAGGTTACCTATTTCATCAGTAACAGTGTTATAAGTAAGAAACAATATCAATCCATTGGGCTATGGAGTCACAAAAGGATTTAATTGCACAACAAGTTTCAAAAGTGGTCCATGGTGCAAGTCATCTATGTCAAAGGATTCTTTAGATTGACTTTGTGATATGGAAACATAAAAAGTGTTGTGAAAGAAACAAACACACAAGAAAAACAAAGGTCAACCTAAGATCAGGTAAGTACTTTTAAACTAGCCTTCTTTTGGCATGCACTCAATGAAAAGACACAAAAGTAACCTAAAATCAGGCGAGTACTGTTAAACTAGCCTGCTTTTGATATACTTTTAAGGGAAACATTGAAAAATAATGAATAGTTTAAGATCAAGTAAGAACTTCGAATCTAGCCTGCTTTCAGCATATTCTTAAAGGAAAACATTCATGATAAACATAAAAAGTAGCCTAAGATCAGGTAAAAACTTTTAAACTAGCCTGCTTTTGACATGCTTTTAAGGGAACTTTTCAAAGCAACTGTTGGAGAAGAAACTAGAGGACAGGGCTAACCATAGACTTCTCTACTTCAACTTTACGTAGAAAACTTTTCAAGAACATTCAAGGACAAAATCTCAAGTTTTACTCAGCGAGACATGGGCTTACCAACATCCCTTGACTGGTTACACTTTATTGAATTATCCTCAAATACACAGTTAGCAGAAAACATAAAGATAAAGCTTATCAATGAGATTTAGGGTACTTGACAGTAAATCCTAATCTATATTTTCTGTTATTTATTAGAGAAAATGGACAGTATGGAAAACATGAGAAAAATAACAATTACAGTAAGAAAAACATCACCATTGACATTGACCAGGATCTCATAAATCAGCTTGTGTATTTGATATTCAAACCAGTTACAATCTTTAAGTCCAATGGGTCTTTACAACTTCAAACTTCTCTTCTCAGCCTATCTTTCTTCAATTACAAAACAGAGCTTCAACAGCCTCAATAGCTATTTACATTCAATGAGTATTCAACCAACAATAATAATGAACTCCTCGCATGATATTTATAGGTGAAATTGAGGAGGTGGAGTGAAAGGAGGTCTATTTGTTTAATTAACACAGAGTAAATGCTTCTCGGCCTTTGGGAGGCCAAATGGAGAAGTTTTCAGATGTTTTAAATCTGTTTTAATTAATTTTACATTAACTTTTATCTACTTCAGTCACTTTTGTTGATTTTGGAGGCTTTTGGTAGACTAGCAATTAATTATGAGCTGTCTTTGGCAAATATCTCTAACTGTGCATTCAATTTGTATTCTTTTGAGGAAAATGAATTTGTAGGTGGCATTTTGAGGATTAATTGCCTCAATGATGTGGCATTTGGAGGCTCTCTTTGTTGATCTGTCTACTTAATACATTAAAATGTTGATTTAACTCTGATTTTGTGTTTTAAGGCTGATCATGCCTTCTTTATTCTTCTTCGGTCTTCAATCATCCTTTTGCTGACTGTATTCACGTTTAATTATCTTTTTCCTTTGGTTTTCAGCCTGAACTGTCAAGTTAAGCTCTTTCATCTTCAATATTTATGTATTAATCCTTTAACTTTAATTGTTCTTCAATGTTCTTCCTTCTTTGCTATGTACAGGTGGCTTTTAGTGCGTTGGAGGGTTTGATTGTATAACCGGTGCTCATAAAGCACTGATAAAACCATGAAAAGAACCCTGGCAGTCTCTTTCTTCGTGATTTGGCCTCTATTTGGACCACAAAGGTCTTCACCTTCTCGCTTGTCCCTTTATGGACTGTAGGAGGGGTTTCCACTTTAAAAACTGCCATCAATCTTGCATAAAACAAACAAGCCATTATATAAAACCCTACGGTATTGGAAAAACTACTTTGGAGGCTGGTGGAGGCGGAGGAGCAGGATATGTAGGCAGAAGAGGAAATTTCATGGAAGAGAGGTAAAAACCTATGAAAACAGGGTTCAAATGTGCATTTGGGTGCGAAATATGGCTTGGTGGTTTTGCAAAAACAGTCGGCGATTTTCACGCGACATCCAAGCTGTAAGAGGTTTACGTTCGATCAAACGCGATTCCATACAGGGCGCGACACGCATCCACCAAGAAACCAACGGTTTTGCATGATTTTTGGTTGTTAAACCCCAACAACAAAAGTTGCATGAAATAGAATGTAGGCCATTGGATCTGGGGGTGGAGATCCAATGGTGGAGGAGGAGCGTGATGGACGGAAAATGCTCGAGCGAGGATGGTAGTGGGAGCCAGGTGGCAGCCAAAGATTGGATGGGCATTTGAATAATGGGGGGTGGGTCCAGAGTATGACGTCAACTCTTTTGTTTTGTAGCGAGATGGTTGATCGGCGATTGAAAAGGCTTGGGTGATTGCGAGCCGTCGGATGAGATTAATCAACAGTGGAGATGCGTATGTGAGGATGGAGAGATATGTATGGTTGGGTGATAAAAGGGTGAAAGGGATGGTGTGATGACCATTGATATTTATAGATCGATGGCCAAGGTTGCTCTAGGGATATGCATAGCACAGGGAGAGTAATAAAAAGAAAGGAGCTTAAAAATGAGGAAGGAGAAGGGTCTGATGGAGGGATATAGAACCGAAAGCGGGATGTGAAGGGCTAGGGAAAAAGGGCTTTAAGGGAAGGCGCTGGGAAGTGGTCCCATGGGGAGATAAGGTGACTGGGAGCAGAGGAAAAAGGGGGTTTGAGGAAGTGGCAGGGATGGGCTGATCGGTGGGTTAAATAAGAGCCGTCGGATCTTATGGATCTACATTGTATATCTCATCGGAGCATTGCTATCGAGGTGGAACGTTTGCGAAGGAAAATGTGGATTTATTGAGGAAATGCCAATGCGATGGGGGCTAGCGCCTGTTCACTGGGGCATGGTCATATGACGAAGAAGGAGCTGGGGTTTTAAGCCCTCAGGGGCTTAAAGCCTATGTATAAAAAAGGGCGCTTTTTAGGCCAAAAGAGGGGTTTTTAAGGAATTTTTGAGGTTCCGATAGGTGAAATAGGGTAGTTTAAACCATAAAAAGGTGTTTTTATAGGTTTAAAAGGGTTTTTTGAAGGTTTTTTAGGATAATGAAGGGTAAATGAGAAGGAGAAAAGTGGATTTTTCAGAGGAAAATGAAGGATAAATAAGGGCAAAAATGAGTGAAACTGGCTTAGAAAATGATGAAAAATGACCTAAAAAACAGTCTCTTTGGATATCAGCATGGTTTCTTGGTGGATTTTTTGAATGAAACAATAGTGAAGATTGCTCTTTTGAGTTTAGAAAGCATCAGAAGGCTTCAAGAATGAGAATTTTTCTGTGAAAATAATCTCTTGAAGGCTCAAGATCTGATTTAGCCATCATTTTCTATGACAAAAATTTACTGATGGCTAACAGTGGCTCCACTTGGGGATGGCAGCTCCTTGGAGGTGTCAAGAACTTCATAAATTGATCTCTGGGATGAAAACCTGTGCCTTTAGCCATTAACAACCTTTTCTTCCTTGATCATGCTACTTAAAAAGATGATCAGTACTTTGTATCAGCAAACAAATTTCTCCCAAACATTCTACCTACACAGCCTACTTTTCCTAACATTTTTTCTTCATAAGGTGCACTTGGACTTGCAAACCTTTGACATCAACATTTTATTCTTTTATTGAAAGTAGGAAACTAATCTAAATCTACCCTTATTTCTTCCATGAGTTCAAATTAAATAGTTGAACTCATAAATTCTCTACCTAAGCTACTATCTGGCAGGATTAAACTGTCTGACAGATCTTATTCTCTATTTTTTAAAATAGAAATTTAAACATAGTAAAATCAAGATTAGACTATCTAATTTGCCATGGTGTCTATGGCTGTATGTAAAAGCTGCACATAGACTTTATTTGCAGAAATTTAAAGCAAAACTGTGAAGGCTTAAGATCTGAAAAATAAAAAACATCCTTTATTCTTTCTTTCACCTCTAGTTTTGATCTTTTTAGAGATGTTATTTTTCTATTCTTTCTAGGTTCAGTTTTTAAGCATGTTTGAACCAGTTATCTTCTTTTTCTTTGGCTCAGATTTTGGTCTGATTAGAGCCATTATTTCTATCCTAATCTAGTCCATTGATAAGCTAAGATTAAACAGTTTAGCAAATATGATTCACTAACCTATTAGCAGTAAATTGAAATCTATATATCATGATTAGGTTGTATGACTAAATAGCAGTGTTCTTTTGGTAGTGGCATTTAAGCTTGCACACTTTCAGATTTTTTTTTCTTTTTTGGTATGGGGTTGTACCTTTCTTCTTTTATTTCAGCCCTCTTTTCTCTTTTTCTATTGTTTTTGTATTTTTCTTTCAATTTTTCTTTTTCAAAGAAAAAAAAATACTAACTAAATGCTCATAGGATGGGTTTTATTTTCATTCCTATCTACCCTACTCTAACTCTGAAATATTTACAGGTTTGGCTGGTAAATTCTCTTTTCCAGTACATCCAGTCAATCAGATGGTTCCATGACTGGTCTTTGCTCATCTCTTTGAGCATGTTGGATAGAAAAAAGGGCCACTCCCATCTCACGTGTTCTTTAGTAGCAGTGCTAAAAAAAATTGTTTCATTTGGTGATACACTACTCCTAACAATATTTATCCCTTCTTCAAATGTCTTCAAGAAATTAGCATAGGGATCTTGAAACAATGCCTGGTTATGAATATTTGGAAGATAGGTTTCAACCAAGCTTACTTTTTCCTCTACTGGATCAAGATCAAGATTCCTTTGAGAAATAAAATCTTCCTCATCTTCATTATTATCTGAACTGGAGGACTCATCATATTTGGCAGTGTTGTCCTCTTGTAGTCCTGGTATGCTCTGATTCAGTGGACTGTACTCTATGAAGAGATCATCATATTCTTGAGCAGGGGTATCTTTTATTACCTCAACCGTTTCAGGAGAAGGCTCCTTATCTTTATCCTGCTCAAGAAATTATTCATTGTTTTCCTCCTCAACCTTTGAGCTGAAAGACTGCTGATTCCCAATTATGTGAAAGTTATTTTTGATGGATTGGATTGGTTGATTTCTACTTTTAAGCTGATAATAGTGAATTTCATGACACCAATCATCTGTTGGTTTCCCTACATGATTAGCTTCTATTTTAAGCTCATCATCATCATTAGACTGATCAGAAATTGGAAAATCATTAGTGTAAACAATCTCACCAATCAAGCATATTGGGTTATCAGTTTGTTTTTCTTTAAGATGATCTACAAGTTTATTTTCTGGTTCAAGACAACAAAGTTCAGTAGATATATGAGTAGAAGTGTTTTGTTCAAATGAAGTTTTAAGGGTTGGTTGTTTGTTTAATATTTGATCAATTTCTTCTTCTATCAAAGGGGAAGATGTTTCTATGTTTCTTTGAGAAAAAGTACATCAGTCCTCTTTCTCTTGTGTTAACTGGTTTTGAGGCTGGATGTCTTCTTGAGCCTCTTCTAGTGAATCTTCACTTGTGCTTGCAGGGAAACCTTGAGGATTTTCTATTGTTTCCTGATCTTCTTCTGTTTCAAACAACTCCTCATGTTTGTTATGATACTTAATTTGAACACAGGTTTCATGAGTTGTTTCTTCTACATTATCAGGATGCCACTCTTCTTGTGTAATCTGAAATGAGTGGTAACATAGAGGGAGAGTCCCTATATGTGCTAGTTGTCTTTTCGCATCAGATTCTGCATTTTCTAAGTGGCTATTTTTTTCCTCAAAGCACTGATCACTATTAGTATTTGCATTTTGGTCATGAAGTTATCTTAACAATGCAATACAAGATAGAGGTATGTTGTCAGGACTTTCTTGACAGCCTTCTTCATTGTTTTCTCTATAACCTTGCTCATCATCTTCTATAAAGTCTTGATCATCATACATGTCTTGCTCATTGTCTAGGTCTTGTAGTGGTTGAGCTTGTTCTTGATCTCAAAAAAGCATGGGTTGCTCTAGACCATCAATACTTAAATTAGCCTCATACCTATCCATTATCTTTCCAAACATGTACAACATTTTTTCCATCATGGCCAGTCATTTTTCTCTTGGGTCTATATCTGAATCCATGTTTGTAAATCAGAAAAGAGGTCACTGTGTCTATTCAAACAGTTCAGATTCTTATACCAGTGGAGTCAATTGGTCTTATGGGAGTTGTGGAGTCACTAGGTGAAGGATTTTTACTTATTTTCAAGGTTTGGTTTCTGTTCACCATCAACAATCAATAATAACCAATCTTGGTGACACGTGTTTTATTTAGAAATAGGGGTTCGTTGAGTTGTGAAGTTATCTATTACTCAATATTGTTTTTCCCCAGTATGGTTGCCACTCTGTTAGGCCTTTGTAGTTTTCAATATTGGCAAGAACAAACGTTGCAGAGCCAACATCAAAACCACTTTGGAATCCTAGGATCTAGCCCTCATAGATTCAGAGAGGGATCTCTCTATAGAAGTGTTTTCAAAGATATTTCTTTAAGGATTATGATATGATATTAGGATAGTTATGAAGTACAAGGGTTTGTTTTGGTTTTGGTTGGGTAGAATATCATCAAAATGAAGGAAGTATATTGAAGGGTAAAGGTGTGAGTAGGTTGAAATAATGGTTCGGCTAATAAGATAAGTAAGAAAAAGTATCAATACATTGGACTATGGAGTCACAAAAGGATTTAATTGCACAACAAGTTTCAAAAGTGGTCCATGGGGCAAGTCATCTATGTCAAATGATTCTTTAGATTGACTTTGTGATATGGAAACATAAAAAGTGTTGTGAAAGAAACATACACACAAGAAGAAAAAAAAAGGACAACCTAAGATCAGGTAAGTACTTTTAAGCTAGCCTGATTTTGGCATGCACTCAATGAAAAGACACAAAGTAACCTAAGATCACGTAATTACTTTTAAACTAGCCTGCTTTTGATATACTTTTAATGGAAAACATTGAAAAACAAAGAATAGCTTAAGATCAAGTAAGAACTTCGAATCTAGCCTGATTTCAGCATATTCTTAAAGGAAAACATTCATGATAAACATAAAAAGCAGCCTTAGATCAGGTAAGTACTTTTAAGATAGCCTACTTTTGACATAATTTTAAGGGAAATTTTCAAAGCAACTGTTGGAGAAGAAACTAGAGGACAGGGCTAACCATAGACTTCTCTAATTCAACTTTACTTAGCAAAATTTTCAAGAACATTCAAGGACAAAATCTCAAGTTTTACTCAGCAAGACATGGGCTTACCAACATTCCTTGACTGATTACACTCTATTGAATTATCATCAAATACACAGTTAGAAGAAAATATAAATATAAAGCTTATCAGTGAGATTTAGGGTACTTGACAGTAAATCCTAATCTATATTTGTTGTTCTTTATCAGAGAAAATGGATAGTGTGGAAAACATGAGAAAAATAACAATTACAGTAAGAAAAACATCACCATTGACATAGACCAGGATCCCATAAATCAGCTTGTGTATTTGATGTTCAAACCAGTTACAATCTTCAAGTCCAATGGGTCTTTATAGCTTCAAACTTCTCTTCTCGGCCTATCTTTCTTCAATTACAAAACAGAGCTTTAGCAGCCTCAATAGATATTTACATTCAATGAGTATTCAACCAAAAATAATAATGAACTCCTCACATGATATTTATAGGTGAAATTGAGGAGGTGGAGTGAAAGGAGGTCTATTTGTTTAATTAACACAGATTAAATGCTTCTCGGCCTTTGGGAGGCCAAATGGAGAAGTTTTCAGATGTTTTAACTCTGTTTTGATTAAGTTTACATTAACTTTTATCTACTTCAGTCACTTTTGTTGACTTTGGAGGCTTTTGGTAGGCTGGAAATTAATTCTGAGCTATCTTTGGCAAATATCTCTGACTGTGCATTCAATTTGTATTCTTTTGAGGAAAATGAATTTGTAGGTGGCATTTTGAGGATTAATTTCCTCAATGATGTGGCATTTGGAGGCTCTCTTTGTTGATCTGTCTACTTGATACTTTAAAACACTAATTAAACTTTGATTTTGTGCTTTAAGGCTGATCATGCCTTCTTTATTCTTCTTCGGTCTTCAATCGTCCTTTCGCTGACTGTATTCACCTTTAATTATCTTTTTCCTTTGGTTTTCAGCCTGAACTGTCGGGTTAAGCTCTTTGATCTTCAATCTTTATGTATTAACCCTTTAACTTTAATTGTTCTTAACTATTCTTCCTTCTTTGCTATGTACATGTGGCTTTTAGTGCGTTGGAGGGTTTGATTGTATAACCAGTGCTCATAAAGCACTGATAAAAACATGAAAAGAACCTTGGCAGTCCCTTGCTTCGTGATTTGGCCTCTATTTGGACCACAAAGGTCTTCACCTTCTGGCCCGTCCCTTTATGGACTAGAGGAGGGGTTTCCGCTTTAAATACCGCCATTAAACTTGCATAAAACAAACAAACCATTATATAAAACCCTGCGGTATTGGAAAAACTTCTTTGGAGGATGGCGGAGGTAGAGGAGAAGGATATGTAGGCAGAAGAGGAAATTTCATGGCGGAGAGGTGAAAACCTGTGAAAACAGGGTTCAAATGTGAATTTGGTTGTGAAATATGGCTTGGTTGTTTTGTGAAAACCATCAGCGCTTTTCACGCGACATCCAGGCGGTAAGTAGTTTATGTTAGATCGAACGCGATTCCATATAGGGCGCGACACGTGCCCACCAGGAAACCAGCGGTTTCGTGTGAGTTTTGGTTGTTAAACCCCAACAGCAAAAGTTTCGTGAAATATAATGTAGGTCGTTGGATCTGGGGGTGGGATCCAATGGTGGGGGAGGAGTGTGATGGACGGAAAGTGCTCGAGCGAGGATGGTAGTGGGAGCCAGGTGGCAACCACAGATTGGACGGGCATTTGAATTATGGGGGGTGGGTACAGAGTATGACGTCAAATCTTTTGTTTGGTAGCAGGATGGTCGATCAGTGATTGAAAAGGCTTGGGTGATTGCGAGCCATTGGATGATATTAATCAACGGTGGAGATGCGTATGTGAGGATGGAGAGATAGGTATGGTCGGGTGATCAAAGAGTGAAAGGGGCATTGTGATGACCGTTGATCTTTATAGACCGACAGCGAATATTGCTCCAGGGATATGCATAGCGCGGGGAGAGTAATAAAAGGAAAGGGGCTTAAAAAATGAGGAAGGAGAAGGGTCAGATGGAGGGATATAGGACCGGAAGCAGGGTGTGAAGGGCTAGGGAAAAAGGGCTTTAAGGGAAGGCACTGGGAAGTGGTCCCATGGGGAGATAAGGTGACCGAGAGTGGAGGAAAAAGGGGGTTTGAGGAAGTGGCAGGGATGGGGTGATCAGAGGGTTAAATAAGAACCATTGGATCTTATGGATCTACGATGTAGATTTTATCATAGCATTGTTATCGGGGTGGAACGTTTGCGAAGGAAAATGTGGGTTTATAGAGGAAATGCCAATGTGATGAGGGCTAGTGCCTGGTCACTGGGGCATGTTCATATGATGGAGAAGGAGCTGGGGTTTTAAGCCCTCAGGGGCTTAAATCTTGTGTATAAGAAAGGGCGCTTTTTAGGAAAAAATAGGGGTTTCTAAGGGTTTTTTGAGGTTCTGATAGGTGAAATAGGGTAGTTTAAACCATAAAAAGGTGTTTTTATAGGTTTAAAAGGGTTTTTTGAAGGTTTTTTATGATAATTAAGGGTAAATGAGAAGGCGAAAAGGGGATTTTTCATAGGAAAATGAAGGATAAATAAGGGCAAAAATGAGTGAAACAGGCTTAGAAAATTATGGAAAATGGCCTAAAAAATAGTCTCTTTGGATATCAGCATGGTTTCTTGGTGGATTTTTTGAATGAAACAGGAGTGAATATTGCTCTTTTGAGTTTAGAAAGCATCAGAAGGCTTCAAGAATGAGAAATTTTCTGTGAAAATAATCTCTTGAAGGCTCAAGATCTGTTTTAGCCATCATTTGCTATGACAAAAATTTACTGATGGCTAATAGTCTGTCTCAACGAAAAGCTTTATTATCTACAATTGGCGGGATTGATCCTGCTGATAATAGCCTTCTTTCTTTCGATTTAGATAATTTCGTTCCATGATTCCTACACCAGATTGCACTCATTATACAGGTTGGAATTAATGGTCTTGATATCCATCGAGTGGTTGTGGACAAAGGTGCTTCTACGTGCATCATGTCATCTTCTTGCTGGAAAGCCATCGGTTCTCAGGCCTTGACTTCATCACTGAATTCCCTAGAGGCATTTGATGGAAGAGAATCAAAACCTTTGGGATTTCTCGCTAGTTTACCGATTACCTTGAAAGGGAAGACATTCAATGTCGAGGTAGAATTAGTTGATGCCAAAATCAATTACAATATTCTCCTCAGTTGCAGTTGGACTCACTCCATGCTTTGCATTCCGTCCACTCTCTTTCATGTCCTGAAATTTTCTTACAAAGGAAATATTGTTACTGTTGATCAATTGTACTTCTTCACTTGTTCTTTCGAGAAAAATGTTCCATATGTGGATAAGATCCCTATTCCCTGAGAGAGAATTGGGTCGGGTCTCTTGAAAGATCCTATCATCATGGGTATTTTTCCTCTTCCTCCACCTACAAATTTTCACATCAATATGATCTCTCAGTCCGATGACCCATGGATCACCCCTTCGCCTAAAAAGATCAATTCTTTCGGAAATTCGATGTCATTGAGTCCGATCAAGATTGACTATTGTGAGCTCATCGTGGCTTCAGATCCTCCTCCTTCCAATCATGCTCCTTTGACCATGTCTCTTGACGCTTATTCTCAATCCCCTTGGCTCGGTGATTCAGATTCATACGATCCCTTACAATATATATTTCCTTCTGATGAATCCATCGTGGAAACTATGTCTCTCGAGGATTGACCGTGGGATGATGGTCATCACCGTTCCTCGTCCGTGGCTAGCCTTGGGGCCATGTCTATGTGTCTTGAGAGGTTTGCATCTCAGGTTCCTTCTCCTCCACTTCAAACGCCTATTTTGACACATGAAGTTTATATGGAGGGTAATCTGGGTAACATTATGCAAACAATTCCTATTTACATTTCTGTCAAACCAGGAATTGTCGAGAACATCTATCTCGGGGCTACCTATTCTTCAGATGAAGTTCAAGTTTATACTAGTCTTTTCTGCAAGTTTCATGACATCTTGCATGGTCTTACAAAGAAATTCCTGGCATTGATCCCAGTATTGTGGTGCATGAAATTCCTACCTACCCTGGATCGAAGCCTATTCTTCGGCGCCTTCATCCGGTGCACCCTCGGAAAGTTGCTACCATAAAACATGAAGTTGAAAAACTTCTCAATGATGGTTTCATCTATCGGATTCCCTTGATAGAATGGGTGTCGAACACTATCCCTATAGATAAGAAATAGGGTACCATTCGAGTCTGTGTTGATTATCGTGACATAAATCGGGCATGTCCCAGGGATAACTATCCTACTCCCTTTATTGATCAGATCATTGATGATTGTGCTAGGAGTGAGATCCTTTCCTTAATGGATGGTTTTTTTGGCTATAACCATATTAACGTTCTCCCAACGGATCAGCATAAGACCTCTTTCATCTGTCCTTGGGGTAATTTTGCGTATCAGAAACTTCCTTTTGGCTTCATACACCTTTCATGATATTAAACACATCGTTCAGCCTTATTTGGATGACCTTCCGGCTCATTCAGCTAAGCATAAGGACCATCCTAACCATCTTCATCAGATATTTCTTCATTATTGACGCTACAATATCTGTCTCAATCCTCACAAATGCGTCTTCTGCGTTGATTCTGATAGACTTTTAGGGTATCGTGTCCAAAGACGGGATTCGCCTTGATCCACTCAAAGTCGAGGCTATTATTAATCTCCCCTCCCCATCCTCACTACATCAACTGTAGAGTCTGCAAGGGAAGACTAATTTTTTACACCGTTTTATACCTAACTATGCCAAAGTAGCTAAAGGATTTACGTGATTATTAAAGCAGGGCGTCCCATTCCTCTGGGATGAGATTTCTCAAAAGTATTTTGACACATTGAAAATGTTTCTTGTCGACGCTCCTCTGTTGTTCCCTCCAAACTATCATCATGATTTTTCCCTCTATTTAGCTGCCTCTTTCAGTACAATTTCCATGGTTTTGGTTCAATATGATGATGATGGTGACGAGCATGTTATTTATTACCTCTCTCGTAACCTTCTCAATACCAAAACGCGCTATGCTCATGTCGATAATTTAGCGTTAGCTACAGTTCAACGTTTTCTTCATTATATTATATTGCGTACTGTGACTGTGATTTCGGAATGCAACCCCATGACTTATATATTTTCTCGACAATTGTTGTGGGGAAAATATTCAAAGTGGATTGTCATCCTCCAAGAGTTTTATTTGGTGTTTACTATGGCCAAATCCAAGAAGTCACTCATCTTTGTTGATTTGATCTGGTCCCTTCCCTCTGCCTCCGCTCCATCTGGTTCTGAAGAACGCATTCCAAATGATACACTTTTTCTGATCTCCACCCTCGATCCTTGGTATGGTGATATCATCGTATATCTTCAGACTTCTACTTTCAAATCTGAGTTGACGAAGGATGCTCATTGACACATCCGTCATCAATTGCAACCTTATCATATAGTCAGAGATACACTCTACCGTGTCGGAGTAGATTCCATTCTCTATCGGTGTTTGACCCTCGAGGAGGCTGAGAATGTTCTAAATGATTTCCACAGTGGCACCTATGGTGGTCACATGTTTGGTTATGCCACTGCACAAAAGATTCTTCGTGCTGGTTATTTCTGGGCCTCTATCTTCAAGGATTTCATTGTTGCTATCCGTAAATGTCATGATTTCCAGATCTATCAGCGCAAGATGCGTGCACTACCTACACATTTGCACCCTGTCATTACCATTGGTCCCTTTGCGAAGTGGGGCATCGATTTTATGACGTGTAACTCTCACTCGGTCGGGGGGCATGCCTATATTATCATAGTCGTGGACTACTTCACCAAATGGGCCGAAGAAATGCCTACACTTCTCATCGACGGTAATACATCCACTCAGTTCATATTCAATCACATCATTTCTAGATTTGGTGTCCCTCAATCCATCGTTATTGATCATGGTTCCCATTTTCCGCATTATATGGTGGTCGATTTGACCCCTAGGTTGGGCTTGCGTCACGACAGCTCAACGCCATACTATCCTCAGGCCAATGGCTAGGTTGAAGCTATGAACAAGGTTTTAGTCACTATGCTTCAACGTACAATTGGGATCCACAAATCCAATTGGCATCTCATGTTATTTTTGGCTCTTTGGGCATACCAAACCTCTGTCAAAGATGCAACCAGATTCACTCCATTCTAGCTTGTTTACAGTCTAGAAGCTACCCTTCCAATTGAGTATGAAACACCTTCGCTCAAGTTGGTTGTTGAATTACTTCCCAACACTTCACATGAAGAAGAGTGTCTTCTCTACTTAGAGAGGCTAGATGAAACTCGCCACTTTGCTGCCTTGGTCATTGAGGCACAGAAAATGCGGGTCAAAGCCCATTTTGACTAGTCAGTTTCCCCTCACTCCTTTTTGGAAGGAGACTTTGTCCTCTTGTATGATCAAGCTTATGATAAGCTAGGGGCAGGCAAATTCCAACCCATGTGGCATGGGCCTTACATCGTTAAACGCATTTTGAATAATGGGGCCTATGAGCTCATTGATTACGAAGGTCATCCTTTATATCAACCCAGAAATGGGTTGTATCTCAAGAAGTATAATGCATGAGTCAATTCGTGCATGTTTTGTGTACATAGGTGTTTTTTTTCATTTTTTGTACATTCTTGGCTTGGTGTGTTTTGCGAGCATTTTCCTGCTTATTGGGTCATTTCTTATTGTGCAGATGTTTATTACCCCTTATGTCGGTTTCACGGATGGTGCTTCCCGCAGTTCCCGGAACTTGTCTTCAGCAGCTTAGGTGATTTATGATCCTGCTGGTGAGTTGGTAGACCTGCAAGGTATTTGTCTAGGACGAATTACAAACAATGTCATGGAATATAGTGTTGTTATTAAACTATTAACCAAGGCGATTACCCTCGATATTAGGATGTTGCTTGTAAATTTAGACTCTTAGGTTGTTGTTCTTCAACTTAATAGGCATTATTTAGTTATAAACCCTCACATTTTAAGGTTGTATTTACGCATTCATTTGTTGGAAGGACATTTTGATTATATCACATATCAACATATTCCTAGAAAAATGAATGCATTAACTAATACAATGGCTAACATTGTATTAGATAGACATTTGTGTAATCTATAAAATCATCATCACATGAGAGACCCATATCAAATAGGAAAATAGATGTATATATATATATATATATATATATCGAATGTTTGCATCAGTGTGCACCATAAATTTCAAAAGATATGTGTTTTTGTTACATCCTGAGACACCATGTCTCACAACAAAATGCAGAAATAAACTCCTAGGTGTCTAATCGACATGATGATCATGATACCATGTCACTGCTTGGACAAGCCACCTCAGAAAGCGGTGAACTCGGTTTGAGACCCCTACAGTATGTATTTTATATGCACGAGGAACATCATCAAAACGCGCATAGTCTGGGACCCCACGAGTGATTCCCTCCAAGTTGTGCATGATCTCCTCCTCCTCACCTTGAGGGGCAACATCAAAATCAAGAGGTATTCGCCTCGCTATCGGAGACATCCCTATAGGTCTATCTAGGCCTACATCTGCAAATTCATGGATTATTTTTCATAACATACATACCAAAAAAATCATAATACTCATAAAATAAAAATGAGTCTTACCCGATGCTTCATCTGAATCCTCTCCTTCCAGGAGTGGGAGGTCCAGATCACCAGTGAAATCTGTGCCAAAATAGGACCAATCCTCCATGAAAATCAACTGTGGGTAGAGCCAATCAAAGAACTCCAGTCTCGAGGACATCTATTGATCACCCCCTAACCTTGGCATCAGAACTACCCATCAAGCCATCCATGGTTCTAGTGCTGGTGGTGTTGGGACTATCAGCTCCTAACGTTGAAAGATTGGTAATCGTTCTAGAATGAACGATACCTGGATGGATCCATAACCAAACTATTTCAATTTGGTCTTCTTGCATTTTCTTAGCTGGCGTTTTATATTGATTGTTACTACCTCTACTTAGTTGTAGATGGTCGGTGACAAGTAGTCTACAATAAGAAGTAGCTGTGTTTTTGTTGCTTCATGTGATGCTTGTGTTCCTGTAGCTTGTGTGATTGTGTGTAGCATTACCCTTAGTGTTAAATCCGGGATAGTTTGGATATCCACCTTCCCGCTTTTTTATCCTTTCCGTGCTCCTAGGCATACTCTGTCAACCACCATGCCCATGCTCTCCATAGTGAGCGAGTGCCGATTAAGATCGGTGTAACCCCCCTTCATGATAGTCCTATTAAAAAATAAATAACAGAAACATCAATCTCGAGCTCCTGATCTCAAAGGATGATTTTTTCCTGATCCTCGTCCGAGATACTAATCAAGTATTGCAGTAGCTCCAGTTGAGCTCTGAGGCACGGTGTCATGAAGAAATTTTTCAGTCCACGGTCTCTAAGAACTTCCATGCATCTCAAATTTCCCATGGCAAGTTCATCCTCTTCAGTTTGTTCTCATTCCTTCCACTCTATCACCATTTTGTCACTCTTTCACTTGCAAATATGTTCATATGGACATTATTAGCCAAATCCAAAGCTGAAATTTGTGAAATTTAGGGTTTATTTCTTGCATTGGGAGTTCTTTAAGAGGTCTGTGGGGTTGGCGTGACTGTTTTGAAAACAGTCGCGCCAATGAGCGTGCCCCAGTTTAGAAAATTGGGCAGTTGGTGCGAGTCCGTGCTCGAAACTCGCACCAACCGTCATGCCCTAATTTTCACAATTTCCCCCTCATAAATCAAAAATGAAAGTTGCAGGTACAGAAATAATGCTTAAAATATGGGGAAGGATGTCGAATCTTACCTGGAACAGACGGATTCAAGATTGGTCTGTTGGATTACCCGCTATCGTCGTCGCAAAATCACAAGGTAAAATGGGTCACTATTGCTCCACAAGAGGTAAAAGTGAAAAGTAATTATTTTTTACCATTTTTGGCATTTTATAACTTTTCAAAACCCTTTTAAGACATGTTTTTTTATTATTACATTATGTTATTTAGAGAAATGGGTTTTATGTTTGTTTCTTGTGTAGCGATAGGTTTTTAATGCATAGTGATGAAGTCGCGAGTTATATTTTATACTTTTTTAGACTCGGTAAAAACATGAAAAATTCACTACTGGAGTTATCTTTCATCTCTTTTCTGACTCTCTAAAACTGAAAAAGATTGTCGAGACTCTTGTTGTTTTAAACTCGTTAAATGGCTGCGAAACGATATCTACCCAGTATATGTTTACCCCTTTTTCGGGCTGGGATATATTATTTACGAAAAAGGAATACCTTAGAATATCGCGACTAAGAGGTTCTCTCAAATATTGTTTTCTACCTTTTCGAATCTGAGAGACTATTTATGAAATTGGACAGGCTGGAGTTTTCTTTTCTGCTTCTTTTCAAACTCTCTAAATATGAAAATACATTGATTTCTTCCTTTGTCAAACTCGTTAAACCCTGATGACATCAGACATCATCACCATGATGCTCATCGAGTTCCTCCTTCCTAGGGCTCATAAAATGTACTAGGTTGGATTTGTCTGAAGGAAAAAATTATAGCACAAGCATATGCTATCCCCTTCAATATTGTTTTCAAAAATAATTGGGGTACTTTCTATTGGGGTCCTGTGTTCTGATAGATTGGCTTACCAAAAGACAAGGCAACATACAAACCAAACTTTAGAGTTCTAGGATCTAGCCCTCCTAGTCTCAGAGAGGGATCTCTCAATATATTTATAAAGATGTATATTGAAAAGTTTAGAAGTTGATTTTAGGCTAGTTATGAGGTGCAAGGTTTTTTGTTTTGTTTTGGTTGGACAGATATGTTTCATGTGGCATAGATTAAGCATGGGAATCTATAAGCCATTGGGCAGTGGATTCATGTGAAGTCCAAATAGTTCTGACTAAGAAGGAAGGGAAACCAAAGGGAAAATCTAACTTGGTCGAGGATCTGTTGAATGATATAGGTGAAATGGAATGGACATTAAGGACTAAGAGTGAACAACAAACTAAACCCTTTCACGATGGCTTAAAGGATTCGGGGAATGCCCTATTTCCTCCAACAAGCTCACTACCTTGGACTTAATCAATATAAAAACCCAAATAAAATGAGAAATGCAGATTAAACCTTCGAAATGAATTATAGGATTCGGGGAACACCCTATTTCCTCCTACAAGTTCACCTTTGAGAGTTTAACCAACAAAAACATACAATTGCATTAAAAGAAGAGGGAATGCCTTAGACATCTAGGACTACAATTATAGGGACCTTTGACACAACAATTACAAAAATGAACAGAGGGTATGATTGTAACAAGTTCCTCTGTCAAACGGCAAGTATTAATAATCAACGAAAGACTTCAGATATAATATTCAGTGGTAAAGAAAGAGGGAACACCAAAACAGTCTTTAACACAACCGAATTTACCATTTTTGAAGTAAAATAAACTGAACATGAAGAGAGCTATTAGACTACCCTATCACATTCAATAGCAGAAAACATATAAACAGTGAAGGATAAATAGGTTAGAGGTGCTTCTAAGATACATTTCTCTACCTAAAATTTTTATCCTACCGTAAGCAAAGCATGGTGGAACAAAGTGAAAATATAGGAAATAACATTAACAATAAGAAGTACATCACCAAAACCAAGCTCATGGATCCGATGGTCCAGCCTCCTCCATCAACAGAAAAACACAGATCTTCACACACCTTCAGAACACCAAAGCTTCTTCAAAGCAGCAATATGTATTACTTTAGAAATCACAAAATGCCAACCATTACAATGTATTTTCAATGAGTTTTTATAGGTGAATGAGGAACTGGAGTAGTAGATATGGACTTAAATGGTCCATTAAGACAGAGGGGATGGAAGTATCGATCTCCCATTCTGCTTAATAGCTATGCATTGACTGTGTGTACTCTTTTAGGCTATTTTGGAAGTCCTTTGTTAGGTTGATAATAAACTCAGGTATGTTCTTTAAAGTACTTGCTGACTGTAGGTACTATGTTCTGTCTTCTGAGGTGAGCAAGGTGACTGAAGGTCTCTCAGGTCTTCCACGCTTCCATAACTATTTTCCTGAAAACTTAGAAACTTATGTCAGTGTACTAACTATTAAGGGCTCGAGGAGGCATGGAGAATGCTATAAGAAAGTGTCCTTCTTAAGGAAAGGACATTCTGTTGATATGAGAGCACTGATATGACTTGTTTATGTGCTCTAGGCTTCATCAAGACTTCTCAATCATTCTTATGGTCTTCAACATGATTCTTTGTCCTTTAAACACCAGATTAGGACATTAATATTCAATAACGGGCTTTAAATCCCTTAAATCATTCACTGATACCCTCTACTGTTGCTATTGACTGTCTATGTCTGTGGATTTGCAGGTTTAATGGCACTGGGAAGGTTTTACAGAGTTTAACTTCGTTCTTTAATGAAAATCATGTCATAACACCTTCCCAGGCTCTTCTCCATAGTTTCAGTCCCTGAAAACGGTCTTCCCTGCATTCTGTGTCACTGTAACAGTGATTGTGAACAATGGTGGCGTTCACCACCTATACCCTGCAAAACACACAAGTCTGTTAAGAAATCCATGCATGGGGAAAGGTGGTTGTGGTGGAATTCTTTGATGATGGCAGTGCAACAGGAGCGAATGCTATGGATGCAATGGAAAGCGGTGGGAGACATGCAGTGGAACAGCGGAAAAACGCATGTGGAAGTTGGGCGAAATGAAGAAACTTTAATGTAAAACATTAAAATATTAATGCCGGGTGGAATGATATAATGTTTTAATGTAAAACCCAAGGTTTGGGCCTCTAAACATAATACACAGAAATGCGCGGAAAATGCAATGAAAAACATATGGAATGGGTTATAATGGTGGACCCTGCCGCGGGTGGAGGGTGATTAGATATGGACCATTAGATCGAATGGAACGGAAAGTTACGATCAAATCGGAGGAGGGGTGATGGAAGGGTCAATCTCCAATGAGAAATGGAGTGATTGGCATATGACCATTGGATATTATGTGATATCGATGGTGGAGATCGCGTCGGAGGACTACAGATCGGGAGGAATGAAAGGTGGCTCTCCCTGAAAAGTACGATTGCGATTGGAGCAGGAAAGCGAGGGGCGTCGGATCAAAAGGGAAATAGACAGAAGGGATTTCAATCGAAGGATCATGATCACAAATGGAAAAGGGTGGCACTTTTTATGATTCACAATTAGCGATCGGGCTACAGTGCGGTGACCATTGGATCGAAATGGGAATCAACGGTGGAGATCACTCCCGAGATTCCAAGAACAAATGTCATCGCATCGGAGTTTTTCTTTGTTTTAACACGAAATGCGCTCCCGTCCGTCTCTCCGATTGCGATAAGCGCCTTACGGGCTAGCACTTGGTCTTAGCACTGGGGTCATGTGGGAAGTGGTTTTTGGGGCTGGGCCGAAGGGGGCTGGCCCATTTATAGAGGAAAATGGGTTTTTCAGCTTTAGGGACAAAATTCTAAGGCTACAAGGAGGCTTTCGGTAGAGGGAAAAGGAATTTAAAATCAAATGAAGGATTTCACTTGGTTCTAAAGGGGAAATGGGTGGTTTAAGAGGTTTTGGGAGGGACTTTTGGGGTTAAAGGGGGAACTTTGAAAATGGGAAAAAAGGTTAAAATAGGGAAATTTTCAGAGATAAAAGGGGCAACGAGGGCCTTTCTGAGCACAATTGTCCATAGGTAGTGAGGCCTTCTAGATGGAAACATCAGTGAGGATATTTTCAAGGGTGAAAGACACATAGAGGCTTCAAGAATGAGAGATTTTCAAAGGAAGTATATCTCTTGAAGGCTCAGAAACATATTTAACCACCGTTTGGTATATAAGAATTTATAGGTGGCTAACACTCGCCAAAAATGGTGGGGGAAAATTGAACCAAATTTTAGTTGTGTTGACAATATGTCACTCTTCAACATGACACTCATTTGCATTCATGTTGGGTTGGGGACATCTCATTTCGTCATATTTTTCCTCCATGGGTTTGGGTAATCTGTTTTTACCTCTCATCTGCTCTTTTCCATGTCACCATGACCTCAGATCCCTTGATGTCAAATACTGCCCAATCCAGAGTCATGTCTCTAATATGTTCAATAGAAGTTTGCCTCTGCAGTTTTCAACCTCCCTCTGATCCTATGTTGGTCCTGATTCACTATCATTATGTTCCTCTGTCTCTTGTCGATGATGTGGGATGCATTATGGCCCTCCTTCGACTAGGTCACTTCCTGTCGACCTCAGCTCATTATCCAGGAATTTGGTCTAGAGACTCCCTACCAGTACCTTGGAGCCTGCATGCCTCAATGGCAGGTTCTTCGCATTCGACAATAGGTCCACATAATTGGCCTTCGATTGAGTGATTCCGTGGGTGTTTGATGCCAACTCACTATTCACATTTCGTGGATTGTACCTATTTTCCTTTGAGAGCCATTGTCATTATTGGTGGTTTCTCTCGCACTTGTTAACAACTTTCATCATTGGCTGGTAATCAAGTGATTTTCCTGCATGTTCAACTTCATTTCACATATTCACATGCTTGAATTTGTACTTGTTTGGGTAGAGATGGAGCGCAAGACCCTGGGTTTTGTTTGATAAGATCCAGGCTACAGGATATTATGATTTATCATGACTTTATTACATGATTCTTTTTATTGGATGGCTGTGACCATACCTGAGTCTATTTTTTGATCCTTGCTACTGGATGGCTACGTCCATACCTCGGATCTCAGTTTATATGTACTCTACGATGGATGGCTACGCCCATACCACATGATCATGTCTCAGAGATATTAGTTGTATTTTTCATTGCAAGTCTTTCAACAACAGTGTTTGGTTCAAACGCATTCTCGTAAGTCATTTCACCCCTTCCTCTCTATTGGACCTCATGTTTTAGGGGGCATCTTTTACACAGCGTTTTGTCACTGTCCTTGCAATCCACATCCCGCAAATTGCAGGCTCATTTCTGTGATCAAAATAAATTTTCATGCCTTTCAAATACCACCATTGCATCGATTTCCATGAGGACAACATTCCTTTTGTTGACCATTTCCTAAACAGACCACCAAAAACACCTATTTTTGTCTTGGCGTTGGTAGCCCGTTATTCCCTCGCGTTGATGAGCCAGATTAAAACTAGGCCCCATGCCAGTTTTCACTCTGTCTCAGTTAGCCACCCACGCCAATCTGTTTATGGAAATTTTTTTAAAAATAAAGGTGAATTTTAGATCACAACAACCTCATGGATGAGTCAGGGAGTGGTTCAACTGAATAACCACGGCCTTCCTCCTTTGGCCTCTTGTTTCCACCTTTTGGGGAAACCTCCCAAGGGATAAGGCCTCCCTTCCACCATAGTAGGGATCCCAAACTCCTCCTTTACCTCTGTAAATATAGCCATCATCCATTGATGAAGCTAACTAAACTATAGATAGTGTAGCAGAAACGCTGGAGAGATTTTTATTCAAGATAGAACGGAAGAGTCCCTCATTGAGAGAGATTAGGCTTGTGCCTTTACCCCTTATAAATTACCTGACAATCATCAAGACGCACTTCATCTGAACCTCGTTGAAGGAGGCTGTGACGTCAAGGCTTGGTTGTAACTCTTTCTTCTATTAATAAATATGTATAACTATTGTCTGGTTCCCATGTCGTGTTGATGTATTTTATTGATGCAACATGCTTCGCCCTCCTTGACTGGTTAGTAATTATGAATGAGATTATTTCTTTGTATGCTGCTCTTGTTTGTTGATCTTGTGCAGGTATTCAAGTATCACTGTGAAAGGATCGTGACTTGCCGAGACAGGAATCAAGAGGCCACCACTACAACAGCCACAACGACAACATTGGACTCCAGGTAGATCGATCTACCTCATCTATTTCATTCAGTAATTAGGAACATACACCCTAGTTTGTCCTTTTGTTACTAGACCCACTCTATGGCTAGAAATATCATCTCTGTTCGCAGAGAGGATTTACTTCCATAATAGTGGTGGACCAGTAATATGGTGTGTCGTGGCCCAGTCCTGGGCTCCCATATGCCACCCTAACAGTGGTGTAAAATTATGGTATGGATTTGAGTGAGGTTTGGGTGGTTCGAACTCCTAACCTCCCACTTCACAATGGAGTGCCTTACCAATAGGCTACGTGGTGGTTCTTATTTACAATATAGCCAAATTGTTATTTAAAATTTAGTTTTTTGTTGTTTTTTATCTAGATGGATCTTGATTGAGTCTAGTCATATTGGCTAAGTAATGTTTTGAGACTAGGATGGTCATGGATGGTAGCATATCCTCCAAATGCTCAAAATTTTACATTTCTCAAATGCAGTTGAACCTAGGCTCATTGTGTAGATAGTGTCTTTCTGAATCCAATGAAACTTGAACGGATGAAATCTCACTTCGTACGAAGAGGTTATGAATATTCAAAGTTCAGGTCAAGCTAGGAAAAATTCAAAGTCAAATGGTCAATTTCAATAGTCTTGTATGCTCACGAGATTGGTGCCAAGTTGAAGAGCTCATCGTGTTGATTCTGGTGGCATATTTACTTTGCAAAATGGCCTCCATAGGAGGGAGAAAAGGCACTCTGAAGTTTTTCCCGAACAGGTAAAACGATGGGCCAAAGTAGGCCAAGTGGAAGTCTCTTAGTAGGACATGTGGCAATTCAAAGTTAATGCACTGGTAAAATTCAAACTCAGCAGCAGGTCAAACTCCAAGTTCGGGCTTGAACCACGACCTCCAACATCACATTACAAAATCTTACCATTGGAAAACGACTTTGTTTTTTTACAATGGGTGTATTGTATTATTTAAACTTTATTGAAATGGAATGTGGGGGAAATGGTTGGCAGAGCCCTCCAACCTAGTGGCCCTGCTAAACTCTTGGATTATTATGGCACCGCTCCAAACAATTTTCAGCACTACCAAACTATTGTAGTATCCAACTTGGCACGAAGGTAATGTTTATTAACATATTCTATGACATATGCAAAGTGCGAATACATCACATATGGGGGAGGATAATAAAGGTTCAAACATTGTTATAATGGGTTAGCATCGGTCCAATGGAAAACTATTTGTTAACAGTCAAATGTGCCATGGGTCGAGTATTGATGCCACACCCTCGGGGCCTTTGTCGACTATTGTCACCACCGGTTCAAAGTGTCACCATAACATTCCAAAATTGACATCACATGAAACGGATCGAACCACCGTTGGTTCAAAAAATTCCTAAGTTGCATTTCTGTTGAGAGCTATATTAAAAATTTAGTTATATTTAACATGCCACAGGTTGAAGGGTTATACCACCGTCGGACTAAGGGTTGAAAATGGATAACACTGTTAGTCCATATTTAGACTATGGTTATAACCATATGTCATGTGGAGGTTCGAGATTATCACCGTCAGGTATTTATTTAAACTATATGTTAAATATGGGTGCACTATACTATGTATTGTTATATAATTGCACCGAAGTCCTATTTAGATATGAATCAAATTTAATAAATGCTATGTATTTCCAAACCCAATCCCGTGAGGTCCACAGGTTTGACCCTAGGACTTGCCCGGGGTTATAAAAATAATTTTCCATTCCACCAAAGAAATATGGATTTGTGAGGAGAACAACTCGAATTTGAGTTATTGGTGCTTGTAATATGCCTTTAAAGGCATAATTTGGCCAATATTGAACCTTTTCTAGATCGGTCAGTTGCATTGGGAAGTTGAGGCAAGAGCTATCAGCTGATAGAAGCCATTGATGCCTATGAGCACATTCCAGAATGGTGAACTTGATGTAAAGAGACTTTCTGGAGTCATACGAAAGCCTTTTCCAGAACTACAAAATCCTAGACATGGGTTTTGAGGCGTGGCTGACGCGGTGGAAGAGTCAGTTTATTCATTAGATTAGTTGTTTGGGAAGTGTGATATGGAGGAATAAAACCACAACAATTATGTTTTGAAGCAATGATATTATTGCTTTTTTATCTCAAGTTTGAGTACGAGGACATTTGCTATATTGTCCTCTTTGTTTTGGCACAATTGCCTCTTTGTAAAATTGAGTCATTTTAAGGATGAGAGTTCTTTGTAGGAGGGATTTTCTTGAAGGGAAACATTGCCACTCCATCATCAGTGTGTCTCTATGTGACAAAGAATTTTTATGTATTCTTTTTGTAGTGAGATCAATCAAGTGGCCTAGCCTTTGAGCAGGGCCCGGAGACATAACCCAGGAGGGGTGAACTTTGTCATCAACTGGTTGTGTCTCTTGCTTTATTTCATTCTTATTTTTTTTAATATTTTTCATATTTAAGTTCACTTTCATTTAATTATTGATATGTGAATAAATTATGAACTAAATACATAATTCTAAAGGCTTGCAAAGTGTCAAAGGATGATCATACACTTTTCAGATCATTTTTGGTATCAGAGGTGAGGTTCTGACCATGTTTCATATATGGGAAGAAATGAAAAGCAAGTTCGATTACAAGAATTGGATTAATTCAATCAATAGTATTGACAGGAGAATTTTTCATTAAAATGCATGTTGCAAGCATTGCAAGGAGAAAAACAAAGACTACAAGTGAGGATCGAAGCCATGCAGATAAATTGACAGATGGGAAGTCTCTCAAATCAAAATCCATCCATTATTGGAGACAACGAATTATATCCACTTCATCATTTGGATGAAGAAAGTTCATATCCATTTGCTACTCCAAAAGCACAATTAGTGGAAGAAGCAATTGATACTTTTTCCTCACATTATAAGGAACTTCCTTATGTACCATCATCTCAGGAAATTGATTCAGAAATAGAGAAGGAAGAGGCTTCAAGTGATCATAATATTGGAGCGTTTGAGAAACATACCAAAGGAATTTGTATGAAGTTGATGAATAGAATGGGATATCAGCAAGGTAAAGGCCTTGGCAAGCATTACCAAGGAAAACCCCAGCCAATATCAGTTCATGAAAGACCTCAATACAAAGGATTGGGATTTGACCAATCAACATGTAACTAGAATAAAGGTCACATAACAGATTAGTGTTGGTCATTATATCCTGAAAAAATTCTGAAAAGATACAGGATCATAAAGGTAAGCAGATGAGTCATTCTAGCAGTGATTCGGAAGGTGAGTCTTTCAATCAAAATTTTGTTATGAATATTGTTAAAAAGAATCATCCATGTACTTTTTGTGGAAGTAAAAACCATTGTGTAGTTGAATGTTGGAAGCATAAGGTTTACAGTAAGAAGGTACATGATACAAGGAGTATTCCACGGAAGGATGACGCAATGCTGCAAGTAAATAAAAGTTTGGGAAATACTTTGATACATTCAGGAAAAGGCTAAGCATAGTCAAGACAAAGCTCAGATACATCAAGTAAGAAGATGAACGTTGCAGACTTGGGAGAGAGGGTTTTTTCACAATGTAAGCTGAAAGGACATTCAAATATTAGATGTCCAATGCTACCACATGAATCGACAATAGCACAATTGAGACAAGAGGAAGCAAAGAAATGGCAAGGAAGAATGTAAGTCTCTAGAAAAGTTGCTTACTACAGGTTGGTCCATCACCCAGACAAACCCTTTTCCTTGTTTTCAGTTACTATGCTCAACAGTACCTTAAGGATATTCTCCCTTCCAGTGCTCTTCAAAGGAAGTAGGAGTAGTCTAAATCACCTAATAATTTCTTATACTAGACAAGAATAACTTGGCTATCAAGCTAAACAAAAAATAGTAAGTACATGATGATTAAAGGCTTCCTAACATCATGATTAAAGGCTTCCTTTTCTTTTTTCTTTTTTTTTTCTTTTTTTTTTTAACTAGCCCATTAGGCCCAAGGGCTGAGGCTAAGCTCTGATACCACTTGTCATATACCTCTATTTAGCCCAATTTTTTTGGATGTCAAACATCTATCATTCCACATTTCAATTTAAAATCCCTTATCTCGTCTCTATTATCTCACCTATCTATACACAACATGAGAACTTATCCAATCCCAATTCAAAGGTATTATTCTTAAATAGTCTCTACACATTTACCACTTGTCGCAACAATATCCGCTAAATATTTCCCAAGTAGAAATATTATAACTTCATCATTAATCTCAATATTAATGTAACCCACTATAATATCATTTATACAACTTGATAACAAAAGGTGTTATAGGTTATAGAATTCTTTCAGTAGTAATCACATGCAATGAAACATTGTCGACGCGTTTTGAACCAACTAGTGTGGTTCATCATCCGGACTAGGTGATAGAATCAAACAAGAAGTTAATTTTAAATAGATGTAGAAATGGCCAAAGTAGCCGTTAGGCTAACAGCTAGTTTGACTTTGAAAATTGATTCAAAGTCAAAGTCAAACTAGTCGTTAGCCTAACAAATACTTTGGCCATTTCTACATCTATTTAAACTTAACGTCCTGATCTGATCTCTCACCTAGTCCTGATGATGAACCACACTTGTTGGTTTGAAATGCGTCGACAATGTTTCATTGCATGTGATTACTACCGAAAGAATTCTATAACTTGTAATGATGGATCACAGAAGCCAAAATTCTAAAAATAACAAAAGGTGTCATTTCTTTTTATACATGGTACATCACTTTTATAAAATTTGAATTTGCTACAATACATAAACGTAAAACCTCTCTATGGCCTTAAACCTATATATGCTTTACAATTTTTCCATATTTTGGTTTATGAAATATGTAAGCCCAAATTTCTGAAATAGTTGTAAACCACTAAATGGATAAGAATAATTTATTTGGTACTTACTACACCAGAGGGTACATAGTTATGGCCTTAATGCCTTCACTCCCAATTTTCCATGTTGCATCTGCACCTGCCCAGCACGTGACAAGGGTGTGGGTCAGCGTTGGGTTTCGTTGAATGATCAGAATCATTCAAGGCAATCCGACAATGGCTCTTTGATGTGCAAGGAAAATTTTAAGGATGAAATTTTATTTTAAAGTTTAGCAACCTTGGAGAAACTTACTAGTCCCTAATATCAAAATTTTAAAATGTTTGATGATAATTTTGTAAAACCTTTTAGATTTATAATTATTTTATATTAGAAAATATATAATATTGATTATTTTTAAGGTAAAATAATTGTATACAATAAAATTTGGGCAAAATCATTTTTATAAAAACGGAAATTGGCGAATCTTTTTCTTGAAAAAAAACATCGAATATTAACCCACCTGCGAGTATTAGCCCCTAAAATTTTCACTGTTGATGTGCTCATTCCACAACCCTAATCCCTTTTCTTGAATTTCATTTCAGTTTATGTTTAGACTGCTACACCATTTTTGTTCTTTCTATTATATCTCTAACCGGTTGAGGATTTCGACCTGGTGGATTTCCCCATGAGCCAGTTGTTGGCCTACAGAGAAAAAAATTTCAATCCCCCTCACCATGTTTCTGAAACCATGGTTCCACACCTTTAACGTGGTGAATAATAAATTTCTCAAAGTATGGAATCCTAGGGTCTCTCTCTAGCTTCTTTATTATATCACCTTTCTTCTTCGTTAGAGCACCTGTTGTTCTGGGTAATGTTTCTCATGTTAAATATATTTTCTCACTTCTACTCAGGTACCGTTATGATGGGTTTCTCACACGACTATGCTCATTGCACTGCACTGGACATCAGTTTTTGGTTTCATTAGGTAAAGCACCCTTCCACATATATTAATGAGTTAATAATTTTATTTAGAAATACTGGTTTACAAAAATTTTGGGATCAATTCCCGTATGAATGTTGTTTCTTTATGGATCCATCATCCTGAAAGTGCTTCACATCCCTCAATTGAGTGTTACTAGTATTCTTTATGATAATTTCCTCATCATTACTAGATTAGAAGTCTATTTTTTCCATTTGGCTCAGTGTGCGCTAGACTACTGCGCCATGTAGCCTAGCATAGGAGATGTTCAGATCTTACTTTAAATTCAGGTCCCTGCTACATCCCTATAATACTAATTTATCCCCTTATTTTTATTATTAGTGTAGCCCCCTTATTTTTATTTTTGTGCCCATGTACTCCCCATATTATTATTATTGTGCCCCATAGAGTCCCACTATTGTTATTGTTGTGCCCTTACATTGTTATTGTTATGTTGGCTAGGATTATATTGTGACCCCTTGGACTCCTATATATAGAAATGAGGTTTTGTCATTTGGATCATCCAATAATTGTTCATTTATGTAATGTAAAGGAGGTTTCCCCCTCGAAGAGGCTGATTTCTAAGTTGTTTATCTATATTTTCTTCTATTTTGTGAGTTGGTTTCATAACATTTGGTATCAGAGCTTTGGATTCTAGGGTTTCGCTACTCCAAACCTGTCATCTTGGAATTTTCTCTATAACGTTTTTTATACGAAGGTTTAGAAGCCGAAAAAAACCCATTTGATTTTAAATACTGAGGAACGTCGTGTAACAATTTCAGATCTTGGTTCACTATATTTTCGGAGATATGATTTGAGGAAGTTAGGGGTTTTTACAAGCTCCATAATTTGATCTCAAGCAAGTGGCCAAGGGAAAATTGTCATAAATTTCGTTTCGGGCATCATATTGGAATTATGTAAAAAGTGTCCAAGAGTGCACAAAATTTAGTTTCTTTTATATCAATTTTAGAGCTGAAGATTGAAACAGTGACACACATCACACTGTACAAGTTCTCTCTACTAAACCAGATCATAATTAGGTCATTGTGGGAGATTTGGAATAACTTTATATTGAAGAATCCAAATTAGTTATGACCTATGGAAGTGGAAGGAAGACTCAGAGGGATAATATATGATTGAATATAAAACCTTAGGGATCTAAAATTATAGAGATAAATCAGTTTCAATATCGAGCTCCTCAAAAGCAAGAAAAAGGTGTGTATGGTTTTTTTAAATTGCACAAGTCTTGTTTGAAAAATCAGTTTGAAGTGATTCCAAAGGAATATTGAAGGATAGATATCAATACTTGGTTCTAAAATTCCCCCCAAAAATAATTCCACACCCACTAAACCCTCATAAGGATCTACTATGACTTATGAAGAGGAATAAGTGCAACATGATATATCAAAAAATGAAAATGAAGCTAACATGGATGGTTTCAAAAAATGGATGGATTGAATAAAGGCATGGAAGCTAAGATGGATGGTTTAAATAATGGATGGATTGAATAAAGGCGTGGAAGCTAAGATGGATGGTTTAAATAATGGGGTGGAAGCTAAGATCTATGGTCTAAAAGAAGACAAAGATGCTACAAGAAATGACTCCTAATGGAGAAATGGTAGTAGATGAAACTCATGATGAGAACAAAAGAAATGTTAACCATGATTTCAAAGACACAAATGTTTGATTTAAGACACACCATATTCCAAAGATCGATATGAGGAAGTTTGATTGCAAGGATTTGGTAATATGGATACTATATATGGACCAATGTTTTTATCTCCATAACGTGCAAAACACTATAAAGGTATGCATTGCAACTTTATATTTAGAAAAAAATACATGTATATGGTATCGATGGATTTTCTTTTGTAAAAAAATTGTCACTTGGTCAATTTTTGCGGAGGAAATGATAGCACATTATGAGGATACAAAGAGCAACACATTCTTTATCCAATTGATAAATCTCAAATAAAAGTGTTTGATGGTGGAGCACATTGAGGACCTCCAAAAATTCAATATAAGGGTAACTTATATTCCAGAAGAACACAGGATTGATGTCTTCATAGGGACTTTAAAGGATAACATCCAAAATGAGGCTCACCTTTGGGAACCTAATTCATTGGAGAAGGAATTCACGTTGGCAAGAAAAATTGAAAGAAAAATTATGGAGACAAAGAAGCCTACCACTCACAACTATAAATATGGAAGTGTCACTACTCCTAGACTTCCACAAACTGCAAGGTTGACACCACAAAAATCGGAATAAAAAGGAGAAAAATGGATTTCCTACAGTTGTGATAGAAAATACACTATAGGTCATAAGTGTGCCAGAAGAAATTATTTTACATAGGCTGTGAAGAGGAGGAAGAAAAGGAACAAGAAACTTCAAAATAAGAGGATATAAACTAGGAACCAACCCTAGAGGAAGAAGAAATCAATCTAACCATATCCTATAATGCATTGGAAAAAATTACAATTCATCAAACTCTCAATATAGAAGGACATATCAAGAAGAAAAATGTAATAGTGATTCCATTGATTCAGGTAGTACCCATAATTTTATTCATTTTAAGGTAGTCAAGGAATTGAATTGCTTCCTATACCCAGCACCAGAGTGTCAAGTGATGGTTGAAAATGGAGGAACTATAAATTTCTTTGGAAAGTTCCATAATATAAAACTAACCATGGGGGAATATGTATTGAATAGTGCAATGCTCTCCATCCCAATGGGTGGTGTTGATGTTATGCTAGGAGTACAATGGTTACAGTTTTTGGGGGCGATAGCTTTTAATTTTCAAGAAATTTTCTTGAAATTTTTTTCGGAAGCAAAGGAAGTTGAATTATGGGGCATCAAGCCAGGAAATATAATCAGCTCTAGTGTATTGAAAAATATTTTGAATAAAGAAAAACAAGTCGTAATTGCACAATTATGCTCACTACAGGTTCAAACATCAAAATCATTTATTTCTCCAGATCTCCAAAATGTCATGGACAATCATTCCAAGGTATTTGAGACTCCCAAAGTACTCCCACCTATTCGTAATCATGATCATGTTATTCATTTGTCTCCAAGAATTTTTCCTCCAAACATCAGGCGTTACAGATATCCTTATGCTCAGAAGAGTGAGATTGAACGTATGGTTGTAGAAATGCTAGAGGCTGATATAATTCAACCTAGCCAAAGCTATTTCTCTGCTCCAGTAGTATTGTTACACAAGAAGGATGGGTCATGGCATATGTGTCTGAATTATAGGGAGCTCAACAAGCTTACTATTAAAAATAAATTTCCCATCCCCATCATAGATGAATTACATGGAGCAATTTACTTCACCAAGATGGATCTCCATTTTGGATATCACCGAATTAGAATGATTACTTAAGACATTCCCAAAAAAAAATTCATAACTCATGAGGGTAAATATGAATTTTTGGTCATGCCTTTTGGCCTTATTAATGCACCTTCCACATTTCAAGGTTTGATGAATTCCATTTTAAAACCCTCCCTTAGAAAATTTGTGTTAGTGTTACAAAATCGACTCCAAAAATAGAAGAAAAGATAGATCAATGCCTTAGAAATAAGCCACTTCGAGGGTGAAACCTCCTTTACATTACATAAATGAACAATTATTTGATGATATAAATGAAAAAACCTCATTTCTAAATATAGGATTCCATGGGGTCACAATATAATCGTAGCCTACCTAACAATAATAATGTAAGGGCACAACAATAACAATATAAATGTAAGGGCACAACAATAAAAATATAAATGTTATCCTTTATGTGACTACTTCATAAATTCTTTCGTTGCGATGTTGATCTTCATGTTGTTTCATTCGATTTTGCACCAAAGATAAGTTATCATTTGAGAGTTGGAGAACTTGTTGTTGATGCTCGATGTGATCTTCCAATACTTTATCATCCATATTAGCTTTCATTTGATCCTTTAAACTATCCAAATTAACCTTCATTTCTTCTTTTACACCATCTATGTCATCTTTGATTTCTCTTTGTAAGATCGAAAAATTGTTGCACTTAGTACCGTAATTTTGATATCTCATACTGCAATTCTTCCTCTTCATGAGTCATAGTATAGCCTTTTGAGGGCTTAATGGGTGTGGAATTATTTTTGGGAAGCATTATATAACTCAATACTGATATGCATGCTTCAATACCCCCTTGGAATCACTTAAAAATGGTTTTTCAATCAAATGTTATGCAATCTTGTTTAAAAATACACACTTTTTTCTTGATTTTTAGGAGGTCTATATTGAACCTGATTTATCTTTGTTATTTTGGATCTTCAAGATATAAATTTCTATCTTATATTAGCCCTTTGAGGCCTCTTTCCAATTCCACAAGTTAAATCTGATTTGGATTCTTCAAGTCAAATTTGTGCCCAATCTCCCACAATTACCTAATTATTGACTCGTTTAGTAGAGTGAACTGGTATGGCGTGCCACATGTCACTTTTTCCTCCTTCAGCTTTGAAATTTATATACAAGAAAATACAGTCTGTGCAATTTCGTCCAATTTTTACATAATTCTAATACGATACTCAGAGAGAGATTTATAATGATTTTCCCAAGGTCACCTCTTTGAGATGAAATTCGGAAGCATGGAAAAACCAAAACTTCCACATATCATATCTCCGAAAATATTGTGAACCAAGATCTGCAATTTTTACACGACGTTTATCAGGATTTATTCGCAAATGGGTTTTATTTTTAGCTTTTGAACCTTCTTATAAAAAACATTATAAGGAAAATTCCACGATGACCTGTTTGAAGCAGCGAAACCCTACAATCCAAAGTTTTGATACCAAATGTTAAGAAACCAGCTCCAAAAATAGAATAAAAGAGAGATAAACGCCTTATAAATAAGCCACTCCAAGGGGGAAACCTCCTTTACATTACATAAATGAAAAATTCTTGGATGATATAAATGACAAAAACCTCCTTTCTATATATAAGAGTCCATGGGGTCACAATATAATCCTAGCCGACCTAACAATAATAATGTAAGGGCACAACAATAACAATAGTGGGGTTTTATGGGGCACAATAATAAAAATATATGGACTACAAGGGTACAACAATAACAATAAGGGGGATACACGAAAAACAATAAGGGACTACACTAGTAATGTAGGGACCTAACAGTTAGTATTTTTTGATGATTTACTAATCTACAACAGGTCTTCGAAGGAGCATGTTCAACATGTTGACATGGTGCTTAGACTATTGGAGGAGAAATGATTATATGAAAAAACCTTCAGATTTTTCTTTATAGTACATGAGGTGGAATATTTTGGTCATAGCGTATCTCATGAGGTTGTTAAGGTAGACCCTAACAAAATTAAATCCATTAAGGAATGGAAAATCCCTACAACCATAAAGCATCTTCAGGGATTTCTAGTGTTAATAGGGTATTATCGCAAGTTTTTTAAGAATTGTGGGAAAATATCGGCACCTTTAACATCAATACCGAATAAAGATGCATTTTCTTGGACTCCAGAAGAAAATAAGGCCTCTGAACATCTTAAGGAGGAAATGTTCCAATAACTAGTCTTAGCTATGCCAAACTTCACAAAAACCTTTATTTTGGAATGTGATGCCTCAGGAAATGCAATTGGTGTGTTTTTAATGCAAGAAAGAAGACCCATTGCTTTTGAAAGTCATGCAATCAAAGGAAATTATTTACCAAAAACTATTTATGAGAAGGAAATGTTGACAATACTACATGCACTAAAGAAATGGCAACCTTACCTAATGGTAAGACACTTCAAGGTAAAAATAGATGATAATAGTCTTAAATAATTTTTGGAACAAATATTATCTTTATAAGAGTAGCAAAAAGAGGTCACAAATATGTTGGCTTATGGCCTTGAAATCATCTACAAAAAAGGAAAGAAAAATGTTGTTGTAGATGCACCCTCAAGAAAGGATGAGGATGTGGAAGCATTGCTTTGTTCCATTTCTATTATCCAACCTGAGTGGATAACCGAAGCAAGGGATGAATGGAAGAATTATGAGAGGTGTGGACACTCATTCAAAAGTTGCAGAACGATGCTGGTACATATGAAACATTTAGCTGGAAAAATGATTTAATATGGTAAAAATATCTCTTATACATTTGTAAGAATACCCAACTCAAACAAAATATTCTTTTGGAATTGCACACCTCTCCCTTACAAGGGCACTCAATATTTTCAAAAACTTACCACATGGTCAAGAAGGAATTTTTTGGGATGGCCTTAATTATGACATTCAAAAGTTTGTGGCAGAATGTTTGGTTTGCCAACAAAATAAAGTTGAGACAATTAGGACCCTAGGTCTCTTAAAACCTTTATCCATTCCAACTCAATGTTGGGAGGAGGTTTCAATGGATTTTATCATAGGTTTATCCAAGTCCGCAGGAAATACTGTCATCATGGTGGTAGTTGATAGACTTACCAAGTATGCACACTTTTGTGCATTATCTCATCCATTTAAAGTCGGTACAATTTCTACTGCATTTATGGAAACAATTCAAAAGCTAGATGGAAACCCAAAGATTATTATAAGCGACATATATCCCATTTTTATAGGAAATTTTTGGATGATATTATTTTCTTATTTGGGTGCTAAATTAGCTCATAGCGCATCAAATCATACTCAATCTGATGGGAAAACTGAGATATTGAACAAATGTCTGGAAGGAAATATTCGTTTCTTTGTATCTAATAATTTTAAACAAGGAAAATTTTAGGGGATAATATTCGCAGTTGGGCTAATTTTCCATGCTTTTCCCAAAAAAATGACTCGCCAATTTCCATTTTTTTAAAAATTGATTCACCCAAATTTTATAGTATAATTTTTTTTACCCTAATAATTGCCAAAATTTTATATATACTAATATAAAATAATTAGAAACCTAAATATTTTTACAAAAATGTCATCAAAAAATTTACAATTTACATATTGGGGACTAGTAAGATTCGCCACGGTTTCTAAACTTTAAGATAAACTTCCATCCTTAAAATTTTCCTTAAACTTTAAGATACACATATATTTGTCCTCTCAATCCCAAATTGGAACTACTAGCTTGATTTTTCATTATATTCCTTTTAGTGTTACAACACATATATATACATGTCGAAGCATTCATAAACCCCAACCCATTAACCTTGGATTAGAACATAATCGTAGTTCCCTTGACTAGATATACAAATACCAAGGGCAAAAAACCACCAAAACCATTTGCAAACCCATGCACGAAACCATAGGTGGGTCCTCCAACCTAAAATAGAGTCCAAAAATATTTCTGGGGTTGTCGCACTTGATTTTAGTCGTGGAAATAATATAACACAAACCCAAAATTCTCGCACTTGTTGTTTTCTTTCCACAGGAGAGCATATTCAACAACACCCATTTTTTCTCTACACTAAGAAAACTTCTCAATGCTCACAAACTTCGTCAGTGCATCTGCAACATTCTTCAAAGTGTCCACCTTTACTAGCAACACCTTTTCATCCTCAACCATATCTCTCACAAAGTGATACTGAACATCAATGTTCTTTTTCTTTGAATGATAAGTAGGGTTCTTAATCAAGAAAATTACACTTTGGCTATCAAAATCTATCCTTATAGCTCGTTGCACCAACCCCATACTTGAACACAATATCTGCAACCAAACTAATTCCTTGCTTGCATGAGTTTTTGCCATGTATTATGCCTCTATAGGTGAAAGAGCCACTACAAACTATCTTTTACTCATCCAACTGACTACACCTCCAAATAGGCTAAACACATACCCACTTGTAGATCTTCTTCGGCCCAAATATCTAGCCTAGTCTGCATCAACAAAACCATGGATATCCAAAGCTATGTCCAATCCTTGTCTTCCCTGGTGGCACAAACCATAATCACTAGTTCCACGCAAATATCTAAAAACCCTCTTCACTTTTGTCCAATGATCCTTCCTTGTTTTTGACATAAACCTGCTCAATACTCCCACTCCATGTGCAATGTCTGGTCTAGTACAGAACATTGCATACATCAAGCTACCCAATGCACTTTCATATGGAACATGGGACATATCCTCCTCTTCTTCTTGTGCCTTGGTACAATGTTCAACAGATATACTTACACCTACAAGAATAGTAACCTTCACTGGTTTACTATCCTTCATATTGAAACTCTGCAATATTTTCTCGACATACTTCCTCTAGTTTAACCATAGATTCCTCTTTTACCGATATCTCTTAATTTCCATTCCCAAAATATAGTTTGCAACACCAAGATTCTTCATGTCGAATTTGGAGAAAAATTGGGTCGTCAAATCCTAGATAATTTCTTTGTCATTTCCAACCAACAACATATCATCCACATAAAAGACCAAAGAAATAACATGGTCACCAATTAATTTTAAATACACATAGTGATCATCTTTGCTTCTATTGAAGCCAAGTCCCCGTATATAGTTATCAAATTTCTGATACCACATCCTTGGTGACTGTTTTAATTCATACAAATATTTTTTTAACCTGCATACCAGTTCTTTTTTTTTCTTCACCGAAAATCCTTTAGGTTGCTTCATGTATATCTCCTCTTACAGATCCCCATGAAGAAATTTTCTCTTCACATCCATCTATTCTACATCAAAATAAAATACAGCAGCAATAGATAAAACTAATCTAATAGAAGTAACCTTGGTAACAGGAGGAAAAATATCACCGAAATTAATTCCCGACACCTGGGAATAACCATTTTCTATCAACTGAGCTTTGTATTTCTCCACCTTGCCTTCTGCAATCATATTTTTCTTAACCACCCATTTGATCTTGATGGGCTTCCTTCTAGCCGACAACTCCACCAGATCCCATGCCTCATTTTTGTGCAAGGATTCCATTTCATCAACCATGGCCTCCTTCTAGAGTTTTCCATCTTTTGAATCCACTGCCTCCCTAATAGTTCTGGTATCATCATCAGTGATAGTTAAAGAAAAATTTCTCTTGAATCTCAGCTTGAATATTAAGATGCTTAATATTGTATATCCATTTCAAAGTTACCACTAATTTCCCCGTTAGTCTCGGCACAATATCCCATACCTCATTATTCATCATATATAAATATTCTTTGACCATAGCATCTTTCCAAACTTTTTATTTTACAGATTCTTCGAATGTGGAAGGTTCGGCTTGAATCATGGTGCTCATGGAAGTAAGATATCCCTATTACCTATATGGCTTGTTCCTTTCTCTAAACGATCTTTGAGATGGCACATGTATATCATCATCCTGAAGCATATCACGTAGCCAAGGTGGTATCTTCCTAGTAGGAGGATTAATAGAAGGAGAATATAAGGGATCCATGGTATCATCAACAATATCGGTCTCGGATTCGGGCACAGACGGGCCATGAAAGATATCCATTTATCATTATTCTTGGGAGGAGGAAGCATAGGAAGACCTCTAGCTTTTCCAAGTTCAGAATTTGCATCTAATGTGACATCTGAGATAATTCCGACCTTCCTTTGACAAGGAATATATATTCTAAATGCTTTAGATTTTTCACAATACCCAACAAATGTACCTTTTCTTCTAGTATCTTCCATATTGTTCCTCTTCTCTTTCGGCACATGAAAGTATATGGGGCAACCAAAGATACATAGATGACTCACATTGGGCTTGAAACCTATGAATTCTTATTTAGGTGTTGTTTGTATAATGCTTAATGAGGCACCCTGTTTTGAACATATATGACAGCATTTGTCGCTTCTCCCCAAAGAAAATTTGGTAACTTTTGATCATGGAGCATGGCACAGGTGGCTTCTACAATGGAATTATTCTTCCTTTCAGCTACTCCATTTTGTTCAATAGTATAAGGTGTATTTGTCTCCTTCTTGATGCCTTCCCTCTTGAAAAAATCAATGAATTCATTTTAAGTGTACTCTCCACCATTGCAGACTTGAATATTTTGATTTTCTTCCCTGTTTAATTTTCAATCACAGCTTTGAACTCCTTGAACTTTCCAAAGGCTTCATCCTTATTCTTCAAATAATATATCCATGTATTTCTTGAAAATTAATCAATGAAGGTGTTATAATAAAGATGGTTACCAAGAGAGTATATGAGCATTGGACCACTCAAGTTGGAGTGAATGAGATGGAGGATGTCATTTTTTTTTCTTTCACTAGAGAGGAATGGTCCCCCTTGTCATATTTCCACTAGAACATCCTATACATACTCCATCATGTTGAGCTTTAACCTTTGGAATATCGAAGACCAAGTTCTCCAATTTCGGAAGTGCATCATAATGAAGATGAGCTAACCTTAAGTGCCATAATTCTCTTAGATTATTTGTATTATGAACCAATTCCATTAGTGGCCTTCTAGTGACCATGTAGATTCCTTCATATTTTGTTCCCAAAGTGAATGCACCTTTCAGTCATGATCAAAAGTGCTAACTAAGAATTTTTCCCTTGATTAAGAAAACCCTCATCCCTTTCTCTTCCAAAGAAGATATTGATACCAAATTCTTCTTCAACCTAGGAACATACATTACATCATGCAATACAATAGATTCCCAAGAATATGAATGAAATTTGACGGATCCAAAACCTTTGACGGGATGAGTGGAGTTGTCTCCAAGAATGATTTTCAAATTTGACTCCCTCTATACTAAGTTAGAGAGAACTTCCTTATAACCAGAGAAGTGAAGAGTGGCCCCACTATCAACCAACCAACTATTCCAAGAATTTAGAGGAGATGAACTAGTAAGAGAAAAAATAAGAATATATTCAGATTGATTTGAAACATTAATTTCATACCTGGAGAATTTTGACTTCTTTTATGGACGGCGATCTTCTTCATGATCACTTGGAGAATCTATTATTCTTCTATCATTTCTTCCATCGTGGTCATTAATCTCCCCTCCTTTGATCATTGAACCTATTGTTATTTCTTCTAGTATTATAATGCAGCCCATTATTATTCTCAGAGAAATCTCGAGCATAGTGACCCTTCTTGTGACAATTGTACAATTCAATATGTGATTATTCTTTCCTTTTATTTTTATTTTGAGGAGGATGCTTCCTTGAATTTGATGGACCTACTTTCCTTGTCTTCTTTGTCTTGTCAGGAGTGATGAATGTAGCGAGATCTTCCTCTTCATGCTTTTGAATCCTTCCTCTTCGTATCATCCTGGAATCTTCTTGAGTGAGCTTATCAACAATCTCGTCAAATGAAGGAAGGAAATTTGTGTTGCTAATAGTGGTGATGAATGTTTCCCAAACAAGAGGGAGACCTATCAAAGTCATGACCACCATTTCCATGTCAGGCACAACTTCCTCGACTCTTAAAAATTTATCTCTAACATAAGATAGCCTCATTATTTAGGATTGTATGGAATCTCCTTTATTCATCTTGGTGTATTTGAGTTGATCTTTCAAAGTGATGATTTTATTAAAATTGTTGACCTCATACAAACCTTCTATCTTATCATACATGTCCTTGCACCTTCTCAAGTTTCCAACATATGCAAGTAAATTGTCTTGTAGACCATCAACTATAATTATATTTTCTTTATTCTCACCTTGATTATGCTTACTCTTAAGAACTATAGATGCATTCTCCAGAGGCTTAGGTACATGTCCTTAAATGTAGTCCACAACATCATTGTTGTCATCTATGATCTCTAACTTGGCTTTCCATGCAACAAAATTGGATGAGTCACCCAACTTCTCGTTCTCCTTGAAGGTGGTTGTTGTCATCTTGATTTGACTATATTGGCTCTTGCAACTTTTCTAAAGATGATTACTTCAATCCTTGTCTCCTCTTCGGCTTTTCCTTCACCTTAGCTCTGATACCATGTTAAATTTGCAGATTTTCCTATGTTGAATCAATTACTTTATCCCAATTAAAACTTCAATTAGAAATATTTCAAATTACAATTAATATTTCCAATCATAAACAATAATTTAAGAAAGAAAAATAAATGAAATGACAAAGGATTTAATCAGCACATCAACAAAATACATCAGATTTCGTCAAAGACCAGGTAAAAACCCACTATGGGGAAAACCCTTTAAAATTATTCTTCTATTATATTGTCATAAAATGTTGAGTAGAGATTACAATGAGCCTAATACAATATGTGCAGTAATAAAACCCAACAACTTTAGAAACCTATGCATAATGGTCAAATCATAGACAACTTGATTCAGCCTTCGAACAACTTCAAAAATATTCAGATGACAGCCAATTGTAGATAAACCCTTAGAATCGACCACAGGTCAGCATGTCTACAATTTTATGTTCCTAGCCACTACCATGCCCATTGAAAGTTTGCAGTTATAGCCCAGATCCATTGGTTTTGTGCCTACGGCCATAACATAAACCCTAATTTTTGTGTGAGCTTCGAACTTGTGATTTTGGACCTCCATACGATCTATTTTCTTCACCAACGTGTCAAACCCAATAAGATAGAAGATAAGAAGATGCTTGATGTTTTGATGTCCTAATGATATTCTAGGTCACTTTTATTTATATTCTTCAAAGGGCTATCAATGATGTCCATTTGATGTTGAGGCCAATCTGATCCAATGTCCATGAGTGGGTGCAAAATCAAAAACCAAATTTTTCTTATCCGAATGAGGTGATCTTTCGGTCAATCCTGATCCTCTTAAAAAGAGGAACTCAATTCCATCATAATATCCATCAAGTGAGTAGTCCAAAGTGGAATTTGACCGCAATTTCATAATTTTAACAAAACATAGGTCAAAAATCTCCCAAAAGAATACAAAAAATTACAATTGATCAGGTGATCAATTTTTAGCTCAAAAATGAAAGTGCCAAGAAATTATTGAAACCAATTTCAAGTTGAAGTGCTCATCGTTCTGAATCCAATGATGTTCATTTCACCTCAATCTGACATTGTATACTCAAGTTATCGCATGCTGACCGTTTGGCCAAGGAGCTAAAAAATTTTGTAGGTTTGTTGACTAGGTGACCATACAGTGACTCAACATGGTGACTATGCAAGATGGTACGAGCCAACCATAGGATGACACTTGGAATCCTCTAGCTCATTAATAGTTGGTAAAATTTTATTGCCTGGTGGATTTTGTGTGGTGGACCAGTAATATTGTGCCACATTTCCCATTCATGGTCTGCCATATGGCATCACAATAGTTGTGTAAAATTATGGTATGGGTATGAGTGAGGTATTGGTGGTTCGAACCCTTGACCTCCCACTTCACAATGGAGTGCTTTACCAACAGGCTACGTGATGCTTCTTATTCACCATAGAGTCAAACAATTATTTAAACTTTATTTTGGTGTCGTTTGGGAGGAAGGGGTCAGACTACGAGCCTCGGACCCCAGTCACGATAGTAACCACATGTCCTTGGAAGAATGAAGATAGGTGCTCTAAGGTATCCCTTGGCCTAAGGGAATATTCTATACAATAAGACCGAAAGTGGAAGAAAAGGGGTCAACAAGAGGAATTTTTGGTTGAAGCCCAACCCCTAGTTACGTACCTACCCACAGGACCATGGCTCTAGGTTTAAGGCACTTGCAGAGGCACTATGGAGTGGGGGCCAGCCCCAGGTCATGTGACTGCCCAAAATACCACGCATCAAGAATGAAGGGTCCCGGTGGGAAGGGTGGGTGGTTAGCCTAGCCCATGGTCTCATGACGCCCAATATAACCACATGCCCATAATTTCAGGGCTAGGCTAGCGAGGGTGGGTGTTAAGGCCCAACCCACGGAACTATGCAGCCATATGGCCTAGTTTTTCAGCCTTAAGGGGTCATTAGAGAATATAACCATCCGAAAAAATGCATTTGCAGAGGGCTAAAATGTTGCTCCATTAGCAAAAAACAGGGTGAATTTGTAGGACAGTTAGACTGTTGGTCAGATTTGTAGGACAGTTAATAGAAAAATGCATAGAAAAGCTTGAGAGCCATATATTTTTTGAGCTTTTAACCAAATTCAGATCAAGAAGAGTCCACTTAGGGATTTTTGGATGTTTTGGATCTAATGGTGACTTGTATTTATTGGTTTGAGCACATCTAAGGTGCCTTTTTGTATGTTGAATACAAAGGGTGTATGGATCAATCAAGTTTTTGAAGCAATCATGGAAGGTGTTTAAGCATTATGAACGCTTGGTAGGGGTTTTCTCACCTTTAGAAGTCTACTGTAGCAACTATTACTTGCAAGGTTCATATTAGGTTTACTTTTCTCATCATGCTCTGTCGAGGGAATATTTGTTTATGATATTTAATACATAATCAAAGTGTTCATATGCTCATATAAGCTCGTTTGAGTTGGAGTATATGATATTTTTTGGAGATGACTTGTGTTACTTCTTTATGTGAGAGTTCTTTGCAAGAGAACATTACCTTGTAGGGGTAATAGCCATATGTTTTCATCAACAAACTTTATGTATTCTTTTCTATAATGAATATATGGAGTGGTCTAGCTATGTTAACAAGCCTGGAGATGTAGCCCAGGAGGGGTGCACTCTGTCACCAAATATTTGTTATGATCTTCATGTTTCCTGTATGATTTATGTGATATTATGTTGCTTATGTTAAGTTTATATGTGAATACTAACTCATGAATTAAAGAGACATTTGAAAAACTTGTTTTGTATCAAGACCCGCTTCACCTTACAAAGCGTCAGAAGTGTACTTGTTTGTTTGTGGAGAAGAGGAAAGTGAACACCTCCTCTATTTTCGAATCAAGTGGTATCAGAGCTTAAATCTGACCAAGTTTCAAGAATGGGAAAAAAGAGTCTCCAAGAGCTAGAGGAGCAAAATTTATCTCTTTGTGTGGAAAACATTGAATTGAGAAGAATCCTAGAGATGGATGAAGAGGATAAGAGGCACATGCACCTTGTATTGTAGCAATTTCTTGAGGAAAAAGTTGTTGAAATTTCCCCTCCTGTGATAGCAAAAAAAGAAAGAAAAACCAACATGTGTTTATGGTTGAAACAGTGGTTATGGACTATATGAGGAAGATGATGCATGTCCATTTTTCAAGCATCTCCAAGCTTAGCACCATATTCCAGTTGGTAAGGTTGGGTGGCTAGAGTCATCTACAAGCTAGCCATCATCATCATCATCATCAGAAGCTAAAAGGATGGATGGCACGTTTAAGGAGGTAATAATAATTTCAAGTAAAATCCCTTCTATTTATGTGAATAACACCTCTTTTGCAGCATTTGAGAAACATACCAAAGGAATTGGTATGAATTTTCTTTCTAAAATGGGTTATGAAGGACAAGGCCTCAGCATAAATGGCCAGGGGATCACCAATCCAATTATGGTTGAGGAGAGACCAAAGTATCATGGATTTGGATATGGTCAAAGGGAGTTTGGAGAATGATCTAAACAGCTTGAGGTACATGAACCATTTGAGGATGAGATGTCACCACCTTGTGAAAATTTTCATTTCTCTCCCAAGAGAGACGAGTGCTTCAAGGGAACATATATGTCATCTTCCAGTCCACTCTATCAAAGTTCCACCCCTAGAGATAGGTATAATTATCATGGGTGTATTCAAATGCATGGTAATTTTGACTACTTGTGTAATAAGTACCCTTGTACTTTCGATGATGCATTTCACCATTATGTGGTTGTCTATGAGAAATGCATGGTAATGGTTAAGAGAATGGATCAAATTCTAGGAATTAAGCATAATAATTCTCCTCCACATGAGAGGATTCTTTGTCATAAAACAAGAGAAAGTTCCTTCGTACTCATTGCAAGATGCATGGGCATGGAAATAAACGATGTTGGAAGTTACAACCAGAGCTTTGTTATAAGAATGGAAAAGAGATTGTGCAACCTAATGAAAGTGAAACAAGAGGTGGAAAAGAGGACTCACAGCAATCCTAAGCAACATTCAAGGAAAAGATGATGCAAAAAGAGAACCCGTAAGCCTAGGAGAGGAAGAGATTGGGTAGACTTGTTTGTAAAGTTGCTTTGTAAATTTTTTAATTACTTGTTGTTGTTTACCTATTTGCGTACTTTGTAAAGTCAAGAATAATTATCACTATTCACAACAAGTATGTGTTTTTCATTGATGTTATGTATTGCCTTGTTTATAGGTCCATATGTTCAACTTATTTTGGAATGTACAAGATTTTCATTCAAGTTTGTCTACAAGTTTGTTGTGTACTCACCGATGCAACTATTCGGGATGAAACTTGTGTGAATTGAATCTTTGTTTTTAAGATTGTACAAGATGTCTATGTTTTGTAGGAAAATCCAATGATATCATTGAAATTTTGCAGCAGTGTACATTTTATTTACAAGTTAATTTTGAGGATGGTAAAGAAAGTTTATGTTTCTTCTTATTTCCAAGATGGATTCAAGTTTGTCTTCAACGGTTTAACTTCAAGATGAAGTTTTTTTTGAGCTGAAAAAAAGTGAGATTAAATAGATTGTTTAGATTCCACTCATCAGTATTTTCTTCCTGCAACAACGATAAGAATATTGGCTCAATTCTTAACAGGGAAATAGGTATTCACGAAGAAGATAGGTGAAGTGCCTTAATTGGAGCTTGAAGGACACCAATTGAAAATTAAGATTTTTGGATTGATTTTTCGGGTGTTTTTTAGTTTTAGCCTCATTATATTTAGTAGGGAAGTAAATTTTTGAAGTCCAAAAGTTCCTAGTGGGGAGCTATGATCACATGATCAATTTTTAGCTCAAAATATGAAAGTGCTCAGAAAGACTTGAAACTGAAAGTGCTCAGAAAGTGCTCAAATTGCTCATTTCTATGAATCCAACAATGTTTATTTCACCTCAATCTGACATTGTATGTTCAAGTTATCGCGTGCTGACTTTTTGGCACAACAACTAAAATTTTAGGAGGCTTGTTGATTGGGTGACCGTAAGGTGAGTCTGCATGGTGATTGTGCAAGGTATGAGCCAACCACAGGCTGCACTTGGCATCCATTGGTTCCTTGGTAGTTTATTGATTTTTATTGGTTGGTGGTTTTTGTGTGGTGGACCAGTAATATGGTGTGACGTGGCCCAGTCCTAGGCTCCCACCTGCCACCCCGACAGTGGTGTAAAATTATGGTATGGGTTTGAGTGAGGTTTGGGTGGTTCTAACTCCTGACCTCCCACTTCACAATGGAGTGTCTTACTAATAGGCTACGTGGTTGTTCTTATTTACCATATAGCTGAATTGTTATTTAAACTTTAGTTTGTCGTTGTTTTTTATCCAGATGGATCTTAATTGAGTCTAGTCATATTGGCTAAATAATTTTTGTAGACCAAGATGGCCATGGATAATAGCATATCCTCCAAATGCTCAAAATTTTATAGTTCTCAAATGCAGTTGAACCTAGGCTTATTGTGTAGATAGTGTCATTCTAAATCTAGTGCAACTTGAACGGCTGAAATCCTGCTTCGTATGAAGAATTTATGAAAATTCAAAGTTCAGGTCAAGCTAGGAGAAAATCAAAGTCAACTGGTCAAATTAAATAGTCTCGGATACTCACGAGACCAGTGCCAAGTCGAAGAGCTCATCGTGTTGATTCTGGTGGCATATTCAGTTGGCAAAATGGCCTCCGAAGGAGGGAGAAAATGCACTCTGAAGTTTTCCCCAACAGGTAAAAAAATGGGCTAGAGCAAGCCAAGTGGAAGTCTCTTAGTAGGACACGTGTCAAGTCAAATTTAATGCAATGGTAAAATTCAAACTCAGCAGCAGGTCAAACTCCAAGTTTGGGCTCGAACCCACGACCTCCAACATCGCATTACAAAATCTTACTGTTGGAACACGAATTTTTTTTTACAATGGGAATATTGTTTTATTTAAATTTTATTGAAATGGAATGTGGGGGAAAGGGTTGGTGGAGCCCTCCAACCTAGTGGCCCTGCCAAACTCGTGGATTATTATGGAACCACTCCAAACAGTTTTCAGCGCTACCAAACTACCATAGTCTCCAACTCGGTGTGAAGGTAATGTTTATTATCATATGATATGCCATATCCAAAGTGTGAATACATCACATATGGCAGAGGTTAATAAAGGTTCAAAAATTATTATAATGGGTTAGCGTCGGTCCAATGGAAAACCATTTGTTAACAGTCAAATGTGCCATGGGTCAAGTATTGATGCCACACTGCCAGGGCAGTTGTCGACTATTGTCACCACCAGTTCAAAGTGCCACCATAACACTCCAAAGTTGACATCACATGCAACATATTGAACCACCATTGGTTCAAAAAATTCCTAAGTTGCATTTCTGTTGAGAGCTATATTAAAAATTTAGTTATATTTTACATGCCATAGGTTGAAGGGTTATATCACCATTGGACTAAGGGTTGAAAAATGGATAACAATATCGGTCCATATTTATAATATGGTTATAGACATATGTCATGTGGAGGTTTTGGATTATCACTGTCAGGTGTTTATTTAAACTGTATGTTAAATATGGGTGTACTATACTATGTATTGTTATATAATCGCACCGAAGTCCTATTTGGATATGAATCAAATTTAATATATGCTATGTATTTCCAAACCCAGTCTTGTGAGGTCCACAGGTTTGACCTCGAGACTTGCCCGTGGGTTATGAAAATAATTTTCCATTACACCAGAGTAGGACGGAGTTATGAGGAGAGAAACTCGAATTGAGTTATTAGTGCTTGTAATATGCCTTTAGAGGCATAATTTGGCTAATATTGGACATTTTTTAGATCGGTCAATTGTGTTGGGAAGTTGAAGGAAGAGCTATCAGCTAACAAAATCCATTTATGCCTATGAGCACATTTCAGAATGGTGAAATTGATGAAAAGAGACTTTTTGGACTCATACGAAAGCCTTTTCCAGCACTACAAAATCCTAGACAATAGTTTTGAGGCATGGTGGACGCAGTGGAAGAGTCAGTTTATTCATTGGAGAAGTTGTTTGGGCAGTGTGATATGGAGGAATAAATCCATAACACTTATGTTTTGAAGCAATGATATTATTGCTTTTTGATCTCGAGCTTGAGTATGAGGACATCTGCTATATCGTCCTCTTTGTTTTGGCGCAATCGCCTCTTTGTAAAATTGAGTCAGTTTAAGGGTGAGAGTTCTTTGTATGAGGGTGTTTCTTGAAGGGAAACATTGCCACTCCATCATCATCTTGACTCTATGCGAAAAAAAAGAATTTTTATGTAGCCTCTTTGCAGCGAGATCAATTAAGTGGCCTGGCCTAGCCTTTGAGCAGGGCCCGAAGATGTAACCCAGGATGGGTGAACTTTGTCATCAACTGGTTGTGTATCTTGCTTTATGTCATTCTTATGTTTTTAAAGATTTTTCATATTTAATTTCATTTTAATTTAATTATTTATATTTGAATAAATTATGAACTAAATACATAATTCTAAAGGCTTGCAAAGTGTCAGACGATGATGACACACTTTTCAGATCATTTTTGGTATCAGAGGTGAGGTTCTAACCATATTGCATATATGGGAAGAAATGAAAATAAAGTTTGATTGCAAGAATTGGAATAATTCAATCAACAATGTCGGTAGGAGAACGTTGCATTATGATCCATGGTGCAAGCGTTACAAGAAGAAAAACAAAGACTACAAGTGAGGATCGAAGCCATGCAGATAAATCGATAGATGGGAAGTCTCTCAGATCAAAATCCATCCATTATTGGAGACAAATAATTATATCCACTTCATCATTTGGATGAAGAAATTTAATATCCATTTGCTACTCCAAAAGCACAGTCAGTGGAAGAAGCAATTGGTACTTTTTCCTCACCTGCTAAGCAACTTCCTTATGTACCATCATCTCAGGAAATTGATTCAAAAACAGAGAAGGAAGAGGATTCAAGTGATCATAAGATTGGATCGTTTGAGAAACATACCAAAGGAATTTGTATGAAGTTGATGAATAGAATGGGATATTAGCAAGGTAAAGGCCCTAGAAAGCATTACCAAGGCAGACTGCAACCAATATCAGTTCAGGAAAGACCTCAATATGAAGGATTAGGATTTGACCAATCAACATGTGACTAAAATAAAGGTCACATAATAGATTAGTGTTGGTCATTATATCCTGAACAAATGCCAAAAAGATACAGGATCGTAAAGGTAATCAGATGAGTCATTCTAGCAATGATTCGGAAGGTGAGTCTTTTAATCAAAATTTTATTATGGAGATTGTTAAAAATAATTATCCATGTACTTTCTATGGAAGTAAAAACCATTTTGTATTTGAATGTTGGAAGCAAAAGTTTTACAGTAATAAGGTACATGCTACAAGGAGTATTCCACTAAAGGATGACACAATGTTGCAAGTAAATAAAAGTTCGGGAAAGACTTTGATACGTTCAGGAAAAGGCTCAGCACATTCAAAACAAAGCTCAGAGAAATCAAGCAAGAAGATGAACATTGCAGACTCTAGAGAGAGGGTTTGTTCACAATGTAAGCTGAAAGGACATTCAAATATCACATGTTCAATGCTACCACATTAATCAACAATAGCACAATCAGGACAAGGGGAAGGAAAGAAAATGGCAAGGAAGAACGTAAGTCTCCAGAAAAGTTGCTTACTTGGAATTGGGCAAATTTCATGCCGTATGTTTAATTATGTGCCTGTGATTTTTCATCACATCAGTAATTCTAGTTGAGTTTTTAATAAGGTCTAGATTGTTTATGTATTGATGATTGATGTAATAAAATCCTTATTGTAAAAAACAATTGGTGGAAAAAAAGTATTATAGTTGGGAGGTATGATCCATATGGATCTTGATTGAGTCTATTCATATTGGTTATGTAATATTTTTGAGACCAAGATGGTCATGGATAGCATCAGATCCTTCAAATGCTCCAAATTTTACAATTCTCAGATGCAGTTGAACCCTGGCGCATTTCATAGATATCATCGTTCTGAATCCAACGCAACTTGAATGGTCGAAATCCAACTTCGTACAAAGAAGTTATGCGAAGTCAAATTTTAGGTCAAGCTAGGAAAAAATCAAATTCAACTGGTCAAAGTCAAGAGTCTCAAATTCTCACAAGGTAAGTGCTAAGTCGGAGAGCTTGTCGCACTGATTCAGGTGGTATATTCGGTTTGTAAAATGGACTCTGTAGGAGGGAGAAAATTCACTTTGAAGTTTTTCCCAAAAAAGTAAAAAGATGGGTCAGAGCAAACCCAAGTGGAATTCTCTTAGAGGGACATGTGGCATGTCAAAGTCAATGCATAGGTCAAATTCAAAATTAGCAGTAGGACAAACTCCAAGGTCTGGCTCAAACCCACAACCTCCAACATCACATTACAAATTCTTACCGTTGAACCACAACTTTGTTATATTTAAAATGGGCGTATTATATTATTTAAATTTTATTGAAATGGCATGTGGGGGTAAGCGTTGGCAAAGCATGCCAACCTAGCGGCCCCGCCAAACCCGTGGATTATTATGGCACTGCTCCAAAAAAAAAATTGGCACTACCAAACTACCGGAGTCTCCAACTCGGCGCAGAGGTAATGTTTATTAACATATGATATTCCATAACCAAATTCTGAATAAGGCACATATGGCGGAGGTTAATAAAGGTTTGAACATTGTTATAATGGGTTAGCACTGGTCCAATGGTAAAATATTTGTTAATAGTCAAATGTGCCATGGGTCGAGTATTGATGCCACACCGCTAGTTTCCTATCGACTATTGTCACCACTGGTTCAAAGTGCGACCATAAAATTCCAAAGTTGAAATCACATGTAATGGATTGAACCACTACAGGTTCAACAAATTCCTAAGTTTCATTTCTACCGAGAGCTATATTAAAAATTTGGTTATATTTAACATGCCATGGGTTCAAGAGTTATACCACCATCGGACAAAGGGTTGAACAATGGATGCCACCATCATTCCATAGTTATACTATGGTTATAACCATATGTCATGTGGAGGTTTGAAATTAACATCGTCGGGTGTTTGTTCAAACTATATGTTAAATATGGGTGTGCTATACTATGTATTGTTATATAGTTTCACTGAAGTCCTATTTGGATATGAATCAAATTTAATATATCATATGTATTTCCAAACCCAATCCTGGGAGGTCTGCAAGTTTGTGTTGAGTATTGCAACAAGAAACAGTGAAAGTGGCATCCAGAAACATCATCCTTGATCCTAGTGAAAAATAAGCACCTAAACTAGTTGGGGCCCACACAGGCTATTTTTAGGTGTATGTCTATTTTTAGACATGTTGAGAAAAATATAAAATTAGCAAGATGTTGATTCTAGATGGTTGAGAAAATTCTAGATTTGGATGAATTTCTATTTTTAGAAGATGGGCGAAGTCTATTTATAGATCGAAGATATAAAAATAGAATGCATGTCGATTATTATTAGCCCTTAATAATAATCAGACAATAAATAGTAACTTATTCTCTTGGAGCACTTGATTTCAGTTAACTGATGTGGCAAACCAGTTGATTGAAGTAATTTCGAATTCCAAGGTTGGTTGGTGACTCATGCATGGAGGAATTAATTATAACTAAGTGTGGCAAGTTGTAACAGAGTTGGAAGAGTAGTTATGTGAGTTGTTATTTAGTTTAACTCAGTTCAGTGAGTTAAACTCAGTTTTGATAGTTGTAACTGAACATACACTAGTGAAATATGAGTGAATTAATTAGTAAATTAATTCACAAGTAATGTCCTACTTGAAACTGAAGAAATACAATAGTTAACTACTTGCATGTCAGTTCCAGTGGAGACCCAGTGGAGAGATAGGTGAAAGGGTGAGATGGACTATCTATTGTGACTATAGTGATGCATTCAATGCATATACACAGACATTGGAAATGATTATGAGGATTGCACATTCAAGGCAAGGTAAGGTCGAATTCATTCAGGGTTCTTCTTCAGCAAGGATTGCGTAGTGGAGGCAGGTTGTCATGAGGCAAGAAATTGCTGCATGGAGGTGCAAATTTATGCATGACAGTGTGTGACGATTGTATATTGCATGGAGAGCTTTATGAGCTGAGCGTTGTATGAGATTGTTACATTTTCCATTGATATACATAATATATTATAGTTCAGGTTTTTAGCTTTAAGATTTCCCGGTAAAACATCTTGTTATGTGCGATTGATTTTTCTTCATATGTGTTTTGCAATTGACGATTTAATTTCCGCAAAGAATTAAGTGAAATGATTATGTATTTAACATAATATTAATTTTTTAGATCAGGAGAGTCTGGAAATACATTATTGTGTTTATAAATTTCTACATGGTATCAGAGCAGTGTTAATCACTGGTGATTGAAATATTGAAGCGGTGTTGAGTTTTGTGTTGGTGGAACAATTCGAAATTGTTGCAAGAATTTCTTGGTGTGACAGTTGAGTATACATTGAAATGGCTTTCAATGGGTTGCGCTTGGAGTATGCACTCAAGGGCAGCTCTAACTAAATAGCCTAGAAGGATAGGATGGAGGTGGTGCTTGAAGATAATGTCTTGAAGGAGTTCATTGATAGTGATGTTCCTAAGCCCACTTCGGCGGATGCTGTAGTACTTGACGCATGGAAAAATAAAGTAGCAAGGGTGAGGAGGATTATGTTGGAAGGTGTGAAAGACCATTTTTTGTCAAGCCTTCATGGGAAAGCCACTCCATTTGCAATGTGGAAGGCTTTGACAAATATTTTTCAAAGCAGCAGTGACCATAGGAAATTGGCGCTGAAGGATAAACTCAGAAAAATCAAGATGGAGAAGAACAACACTATTCCATTATACTTGAAAAGGTTTGTCCAATGCAGGGATGAGCTTGGGAGTGTAGGATTCAGTGTTGCGAATGATGAATTGGTGAGCTTCACTCTCCTTGGGCTTCTGAATGGTTGGCATACTTATCAAGACTCTGTCAATGGAGAGGAGAAACTGCCGAATTGGGAGCGACTATGGTCGGATCTAATGCAGGAGGAGATAAGGCGGAACACCAGGGATGGCTCTTCATCAATGCATGATGATGAAGAGGATTGTGCTTTGGTTGCCAAGGTGAATAATAAGAAGGGGAAGAAATTCCATTCTATATCTGAGGCCGGAGAAGATGGCAAGGAGCACAACATGTCCAAAGTGAAGTGTTTTCACTATCACGAGCTTGGACATATTGCCACAAATTTCCCATAGAGAAAGAAGAATAAGAAGGCTGCTAGAGCTACAGCTGGTGAGGCTCTTGCCTTGCAATTTGAGCTTGAATTATCATTGATCGCATGCATGGTGTCTAGTGCATTGGGATCGGGGTGGTACTTTGATAGTGGTGCTTCCTTTCACATGACAGGAGATGAGAAATTTTTCAGTGACTTGGTGGAGAAAGATCTCCAAATTCATGTTGAGTTGGGTGACGATGGACGATACATTGCGGCCAACATTGGTACCATTACCTTTCATAGGGCATCAGGTAAACTCTTTCATTTAAAATATGTTGTGCATGTTACAGGTTTAAAGAAGAATTTAATCTCAATCACAATGTTAAAGGATAGAGGCTATGATGTTGTCTTTAGTGAAGGAAAATTTTTCCTGTGACACAAAGCAACAGGGCAAGCCAAGAAGGTTGGGATTCAAGTTAAGAATCTCTATAGACTTGAAGTAGATGGGATTTCTACGAAACTTCCTATTGTTGGGAAGTACGAGGAAGACATGCAATTGAAGCTTGAGAGGGACCAGGATTTACATGCATGTAAGAGTGAACCTCAGGATGTGGAGCAGCCACAAGATTAGGATCAGAGGGACACCAGTACATCTGGTCAAAATTCCGACACTTTAGTTCCGAAAATTTTCACCTACTGTCGGAAATTTCCCCAATTTTATTAATTTTTCAAATCCCACCCACAACCGTCACTATACCGACGTTTGGAGACAAGTGTCAGTATTTCGACATTCAGAGATAAGTTTCGGTCTTGCGACATTTGGAGAAAAGTTTCGCTCTTGCGACATTATGGAGAAAAGTGTCAGTCTTGCAACGTTACATAGAGAAATGTCGAATTTGCGAAGTTTTCAAAGAAGTGTCAGTATATCGACAAGTTTGAGAAAATTGTCGGTATTGCGACGTTTAAGAGAGTTGTGTCAGTCTTGCAACATTACAAAGAGAAATGTCAGATTTGCGAAGTTTTGAAAGAAGGTTCGGTATTGCGATAGTTTTGAGAAAATTGTCGGTATTGCGACGTTTGGAAAGAGTTGTGTTGATATTGCAATGGTTAGGAGGCAAGTGTTAGTGTTTAGGAACAATCATCTTAGAGTTTGGGGTTTAGGAACAATGTTTGGGAGTTATATTTTAGGATTTAGGAACAATGTGTCAAGTCATGTGATCGAGTTTATGGTTTAGGAACAATGTTTCGGGTCGTATGAGGGCACCCAAGGAAACGCGTTTGGGCGGGTCGAGTTGGGTCTGGTCTAGTCGTGTCATGTGAGGCCACCCAAAGAGACATGTTCGTATGGGTCAGGTCGAGTCGTGTGATGGCACTCAAGGAAACACGTTCGAGTGGGTTAGGTTGGCTCTGGTCGGGTCGTGTCGTGTGAGGCCGCCCAAGGAAACACATTCGTATGAGTCGAGTCGAGTCGTGTGATGGCAGCCAATTAGCTGGAAATGAGTTTGGGTTAGGTCAGGTCAGTTTGTGTTGTATTGTAAGTACATCCAAGGAAACACGTTCGGGTGGGTCGGGTCGGGTCGGGTTAAGTTGTGTCGTGTGAGGCCGCCCAAGGAAATGCATTTGGGTGGGTCGGATCGGGTCGGGTCGGGTTGTATGAGGGTGGTCATATCAAAAATTCAATGTTTTGAATACCCATGTTGCTTGTGCATGTTTGTGCGATCCCTTTTCCGTTTCCTCCCTCGTGTGCCCTTTTTTCGGGCGGGTCGGGTCGTGCCGTGTGAGGGCGCCATAGGAAACTCATTCAGGTCAAATCGTGTGAGAGAGGTCGTATAAAAAATGCTAAGTTGTGACCGCCCGTGTACCTTGTGCACGTTCGTGCAACCCGTTTGTTGTTTCCTCCCTCGTGCCTTCGACGTTCAGGCGGGTCGGGTCGGGTTGGGTCGTGTGATGTCGCCCAAGGAAACGCGTTTGGGTCGGGTCGGGTCGGGTCGTGTCATATTGTGAGGTTGCCCAAGGAAACATGTTCGAGAGGGTTGGGTTAGGTCAAGTCATGTGAGGGCACCCAAGGAACATGTCCAACCAGGTCGGGTCGTGTCAGGCCATGTCATGAAGGCGCCCATGGAAATGCGTTCGGGTGGGTCGGGTCGAGTCATGTGATATTGCCGCCCAAGGAAACACGTTCGGGTCGAGTCAGGTTGGGTCATGCCATATTTTGAGGGTGTCCAAGGAAACACGTTCAGGCAGGTCAGGTTATTTCAGGCCGTGTTGTGTGAGGCCGCCCAAGGAAACACGTTCGGGCGGGTCAGGTCAGGTTAGGTCTGGTCATATGAGGGTGGTCGTATCAAAAATTCTAAGTTGTGACCACCCATGTTGCTTGTGCACGTTTGTGCGATCCCTTTTCCATTTCCTCCCTCGTGCACCCTAATTCGTTCAAGCGCGTCGGGTCATGCCGTCTAAGGGTGCCACAGGAAACTCATTCAAGTCAAATCGTGTGAGGGAGGTCGTATCAAAAATGCTAAGTTGTGACCGCTCGTGTACCTTGTGCACGTTCGTTTGACCTGTTTGTCATTTTCTCTCTCGTGCCTTCAACATTCAGGCGGGTTGGTTCGAGTTGGGTTGTGTGATGTCGCCCAAGAAAACGCGTTCAAGTCTGGTCGGGTCAGGCCGTTTCGTACCGTGAGGGCACCCAAGGAAACATATTTGAGAGGGTCGGGCTAGGTCAGGTCATGTGAAGGCACCCAAGGAACATGTCTGACCGGGTCGGGTCATGTCATGAGGACACCCAAGGAAACGTGTTTGGGTGGGTCGGGTTAAGTCGTGTGATATTACTACCCAAGGAAACACATTTGGGTGGGTCGGGTCGGGTCGGGTTGAGTCAGGTTGTGTCGTGTGAGGATGCCCAAGGAAACGTGTTCAGGCGAGTCAGGTCAGGTCGGGTTGGGTGGTATGAGTGTGGTCGTATCAAAAATTCTAAGTTGTGACCACCCATGTTACTTGTGCACGTTTGTGCGATCCCTTTTCTGTTTCATCCCTCATGTGCCCTTTGTTCGGGCGGGTCGGATCGTGTCGTGTGAGGGCGCCACAGGAAACTTGTTCGGGTCAAATCGTGTGAGGGAGGTCGTATAAAAAATGCTAAGTTGTGACCACTCATGTACCTTGTGCATGTTCATGTGACCTATTTTTTGTTTTCTCCCTCGTGCCTTCGATGTTCAAGTGGGTCAGGTCAGGTTGGGTTGTGCGATGTCGCCCAAGGAAATGTGTTTGGTTCGGGTCGTGTTGTACCATGAGGGCACCTAAGGAAACATGTTCGAGAGGGTCGAGTCAGGTCAGGTCATGTGAGGGCGCCCAAGGAACATGTTCGACCAAGTCGGGTCGTGTCATGAGGGCGCCCAGGGAAACGCGTTCGGGTGGGTCGGGTCGAGCCGTGTGATGCCGCCTAAGGAAACACGTTTGGGCAGGTTGGGTTGGGTCGAGTTGGGTCAGGTCGTGTCGTGTGTGGCCGCCCAAGGAAACACATTCGGGCAGGTTAGGTTCGGTCGGGTCAGGTTCTATGAGGGTGGTCGTATCAAAAATTCTAAGTTGTGACCACCCATGTTGCTTGTGCATGTTTGTGCGATCCCTTTTTTGTTTCCTCCCTCATGCGCCCTTTGTTCGGGCAGGTCGGGTCATGCCGTGTGAGGGTGCCACAGGAAACTTGTTTGAGTCAAATCGTGTGAGGGAGGTCATATCAAAAATGCTAAGTTGTGACCACCTGTGTACCTTGTGCATGTTCGTGCGACCCATTTGTCATTTTCTCCCTCGTGCCTTCGACGTTCAGGTGGGTTGGGTCAGGTTGGGTCATGTGATGTCGCCCAAGGAAATGCGTTCGAGTCGGGTCAGGTCGGTTTTTTCCATACCGTGAGGGCACCCAAGGAAACATGTTCGAGAGGGTCGGGTCAGGTCGGGTCATGTGAGGGCACCCAAGGAACATGTTTGACCGGGTCAGGTCATGTCATGAGGGCGCCCATGGAAACACGTTTAGGTGGGTCGGGTCAAGTCATGTGATGCCACCCAAGGAAACTCGTTCGGGTCGGGTCAGGTCAGGTGATGCCATATTGTGAGGGTGCCCAAGGAAACATGTTCAGGTGGGTCGGGTCGGGTCGGGTCAGGTCAGGTCATGTTGTGTGAGGCTGCCCAAGGAAATTCATTCGGGCGGGTCAGGTCAGGTCGAGTCGGGTCATATGAGGGTGGTCGTATCAAAAATTATAAGTTGTGACCACCCATGTTGCTTGTGCACGTTTGTACAATCCATTTTCCGTTTCCTCCCTTGTTCGCCCTTTGTTCAAGCAGGTCGGGTCGTGTCGTGTGAGGGTGCCACAAGAAACTCGTTCGGGTCAAATCGTGTGAGGGAGGTCATATCAAAAATGCTAAGTTGTGACCGCCCATGTACCTTGTGCACATTCGTGCGACCCGTTTGTCATTTTCTCTCTCGTGCCTTCGACGTTCAAGCGGGTCGGGTCAGGTTGGGTCATGTGATGTCACCCAAAGAAACGCGTTCGGGTTGGGTCGGGTCAGGTCGTGTCATACCGTGAGGGTACCCAAGGAAACATGTTCGAGAGGGTCGGTTCAGGCCAGGTCATGTGAGGGCGCCCAAGGAACATGTCAAACCAGGTTGGGTCGTGTCATCATGAGGGCACCTAGGGAAACGCATTCGGGTGGGTTAGGCCGAGTCGTGTGATATTGATGCCCAAGAAAACATGTTTGGGTCAGGTCAGGTCGAGTCGTGCCATATTGTGAGGGCGCCCATGGAAACACATTCGAGCGTGTCGAGTCGAGTCGGATCGAGTTAGGTCTTTCCGTGTGAGGCCGCCCAAGGAAATGCATTCTAGTTATGGTGATATAACCACCATTGTATCGTATCCATCTTATCGCATTCCCTTGGGTTGTAGTTAGGTTCAAAGGAACTCCAACCAGTTCTAATTCCCTCACATTCCTCTTGGCCAAAAACATAAATTTAATGTATGTGGGTTCCCCAGCCCAATGACCCCTTTTGTAGTAGAATGAGCACCCTTGTTCTGGTAACTGTATATCTGCTATATTAGCCTAGGAGTGGACCTAGAGTATTTGCCACCACAATTGCTCCCTACCACCATTTTCTGGAATTCTATTCTGTTAGGTCATAAAATATCCCATTATAAGTCTATTCTGTTAGGTCATAGGCTATCCCAGTTGGGCATGACATCAAGGTGTTTCCATGGTGTAATCATGCTTGGGCATGATGTAGAATGCTTCAAGTGTAGAATGATTCAAGAGAGATTCTCAAGGTGACTAATGGTAGCTTGTTTTGAATATGAATTTAGATGCCGCTACAATTTTTCAAGCTATTAGCTTCAAAATTTCCTTCTTCTCAAATCAACAGGTCTAGAGCCTATTTCTTTAGATATTTGAAGCCCTCTTAGAGATGTCATACTCTGTAGGACTTCTTCTTCCATTTGTTAACTTCTGAAGTAGATCCAGCTCAGCCTTGAACCTTTGAATAGGGCTTAACGTAGTCACTAGAGACAAGGTATAAACTTCACATATAGTGGCTCAACACTATTACCATCACTAACTTATTGCCCTTTGACCACCAAACTAGTGGACTTATCCAACTTTGGTGTTTGTGTTAACCGATTGAAATTAGTTGTGCACTTTTCCTTTAAAATTTTGCAAAAGATAGTTGAGTCATGGAGTATTTTACATTGTAATGGTAGCATAAGACTAATTGGTATAATTTGTGTGATTATCATATATATTTGGTCTTTATATGAGATATTTCCATCACTTGAGTGTGTAACGATGCTAAGCACTAGTACAAAGACATTCCATTCTTGATATGGTAAGATTCTTGGACAAGAAGGCTAATATGATAGTGGACTACTACCTTCATTTGTTGTTGCTACTTCTCCTGATGAATAGGCCAACACCAACATGTCTTTGGTTTTACAGAATGGTCTTGATGGTGATGGGCCTTTCCATTTTTCCATCAAAGTCTAGTCCATTATGCTTGGCCTCTGTGTAGCTATAATGGAGTTTAGAATTCCTTGAATTTCCTAATCCTTGTTCATCATAGCCCATTTGCTTTAGGATCTTGGAACTAATGCCTCTGGTATGTTTTTTAAAAGTCACCAATCTGCACTAGAGAAATTTCTACCGAAAGTGAGCTTATAAAGGAGGTTTTAGACATGGTGTTGGCTTTAGCAATGGCAAGGAAGGTGGTATTGCTTCCTCATAGTCTTGGACACTGCTTGGAGCCTTTCCAAGGCCACCTCCTTCTCCACTAACTCTTGTTGCAGTTGTACCATAATTTGAGTGAACCCACTTTCTTGCCAACTATCCATCTGGATGACCACCTCACCAAGGCATACAAGCTTCACTCAGTGCTTATCCCAATCGACAAGTAATGTTTTACAGAGTGAAGATGGGGAATAAATTGTAGCAAGTGTTTACATATTTTTTTAGGGTCTCATCATATATTTAGGTATCCCCATCTCATCTAATATTAACACTTCCTCTCCTTCAACTTTCTGGTCATCAATCTCACACTTATTTGCAGGGATTTACTCCTTAAAGTTAAAAATGGAGACATGACATACCATCTGAGGAGAAGATAATTGATTTTTTTTTTAAATCATGTTATTTCTTCCCATAAGTTCCAGAGTACAGATCCCACCTCTAGTAACCAATCTTAGTTAACCATGGATTTTTTAAATAGAGAACCTCTCCAAGATTCAATGGTATCTCAAACACTATTGGGTGTTCCATCCAGATAGCCAAACATAATACTCACTTGAGTCCAAAGTTCCTCTATCACCACACAATTAATCAATATATGCTCCATGTCCTCTTCATGGTTCTGACATAAAAGGGCACCATGATGGTCCAATGAAGTCATTCCTTTGAATTTATCCCATGTGAGGACTCTTCTGCAACAATTGAGCCACAAAAAATTATAGATGTTTGCCCATAACTTAGCCTGACAAACCACCCTCCAAAAGGGTTCTTTAGGGATTTCCAAATGGTCATCAATTAATTCATATGAAGCCTTTGTTATGAACACACCCAAAGATATATATCACCAAAAGAGTCTATCATTATCCTTAGTAACTTGAATTCACCTCCCTTGTAATGAATGTTATAGGACCATGAAGCTTTGAACCCCTCTGTTGTTAGACCAACTATCTTCCAAATTCCATTCATTCCATTAGAAGTGTGGATCTGTCTCCTTACAAAAATATTCAACCAAATCCATTTCGTGAGAAGCAGTGAAATCCCTTATTTGGAACAACTATTCCTCATGATCCAAGCATGGAAATTGTTGCCAGGATTTTTCCCAAAACCTGTGGCTTTTACCATTTCATATTCCCCAAAATATATTCTTATGGATTACATGTTTCTTATCTATGGAAAAATTCCAAATAGGATATCCTAATGGATAAATGTGTTTCCTCGCCTTTTGTTCACTGAAACATGCAAGACTATATTTACAATCCTATATATTCTTCCACAACTCAGGCCTACCTCATAACCACCCCCGCCAATTTTTTTTTCCCATTTCTTGATTGACCTTCTCTAGGTCCCTCAAACCTATGCCACCTCCCCATTCATGAATACAAACCTTCTCCCAAGATAAAAATTCCCATTTTTTGACTTGTTGAGGATCTTTCTAAAGGAATTTATGAAACTTGGAAATAGTATCTTTGTACACTCCTTTAGGAGAAGGTAACACAAAAAATTGGTAGACATGAATGACCTGCAACATAAATTTCAACATAGTGGCCCGCCTCGTGGTTTCCAACAACCAAAAATTCAAGTTCTCTAGATGTTTGGATATTTTTCTGATTACCTCCTACCAATAATTAATCCTTAAAGGGTTCAATCCTAATGGTATGCCTACTATCTGGTTGGGAGAGATCCCAGCTAAAAACTAAGTGTTATCGACAGGTTATTTTGGATTGAAATCCTAATATTAAAGAAGTATAGTTTATATTTATCATCATTGATTAGAGTTCTTTATGAACCTTGAAAATCTGAAAATATTGTGTCTAGAGCGCTTGTCTCTTGAATATTTGTTTCCATAAATAAAATTTTATCTTCAACAAACTACTAATGGGTGATTTCAAGATCCTACCCCATAATTCGAATACCTTTTAAATGATCCCTTTGGAATTTTGACTTAATATAATGTCCTAATCCTTTAACATTAATGATAAATAAAAGAGAGAAATAGGGTATCCCTGAGGGAGGCCTCTGGATGACTAACTCATGTATGGGGGAGAACCATTTAGAAAAATGGAGAAGAGTGACATGTAAATCAAAGACCTTTTCCATATGTTCCATAAGGCCAAGAATCCATAAGTCTCTAATGTTTTCAACAATTCTCTCTAGTTTAATATATCATATGCGTTGAATATTTCTAGTTTCACCATTATTCAAGTATTTCTTTTTTTTTTGAGGGAGTGGAAAATCTCCTGGGAAGTCATGATCTTATCAAGTCTCTGCCTACCCTCCATGAAACATGTTTTTTATTGGCTAATTATATCCTTTAATAAAGGCTTCAACCTTCTCACAATGAATGAAAAAATAAATTTATATATCACATTACAAAAAGTGGTATGCCTAAACCTGCAAGACTAGAGTTATTAGTTTTGGGTATTAGAGTAAGAAAATTCACATTGAGGTCGGACCATACTTGTTGAGATCGTCTCTATCCTTGAAAATGACATGAATGTCTCTTCCAATAAATTCCAACATGCCTTGAAGAAATAAATGGTAAAAAAATTTGGGCTCAGTGTTTTGTTATTGGGCATTTCCATGATCGCTTCTTCCACCTCCTCAAAAGAGATACCCCTCATAAGTGCCACATTTTTCTCCTGAGTGATCAAACATGGTATATGTTGTGTTGCCTAGTTGATGGTTTTAGATAAATCTTGATCCCCTTTGGAAAACAAATCTTAGTAGAAGGAAAACAACTCAGGTTCCATATATTCATGTTCAACTAATGTTCTATCATCTCAATCAGTTAAAGGGAAGACTATATTGTTATGCTTGTGCTTTATCATGGATATGTGAGAGAATTTAGTATTTTTTTCCCTTACTATTAACCATTATATTTGAGATTTTTTTTTCCACGGAGTTTATTCCTATTTTTTATGGGTCTCAAGTTCCTAGATCAAAATACCTTCTTCTTCTACCAAAGTCCCTTATCTTCCTTAGCTATTATCTTCCCTTTTCTTTCCTCCATGCATGATTCTAGTTTCCTTTATTTCACATGAATGTTCCAAAACTCATTCTTGTTATATTATTTTGTCATTCATTTTATCTTCTTCAATCCGTATTGAATCACATGCATTAAATTATTTCCAGGGATCGAGATCGCATTCCACCACTTCTCCATGTGGGTCAAGAGGTTCAAACTTTGGAACTAGAAGATCTCAAAGTGAAATTTCTTATTTATCGAGGCCATTTTGATATCAATCTTTAACCAAAATTTCCAATGATCAGATCCCATGTTGGGAAGGATTGTAGCCTCAATAAACAAATCTTAGACTAGGGTTTCTTTCAAAAGAAAGAAATAATCCAACCGAAAAGCCACTTGAAGTTCAACTCCGCACATGTTGTTCTAGGTATGTATTTCATTGATAGTGTCCACTTCTACCATCTTCAGATCATGTATTACCTCTTGAAATATCTCTACAGTCGACTCCAACCATCGAATCTCACCTCATTTCTCCTCAAGGCTCTAAATTAGGTCAAAGTGTTTTCAAATAATCTAACATTCATATTTATCAAACAATTGTAACACCCTTATGTCCTTCAGGAATTGTTCTTTCTTTCTTGAAACCGAAGGGCAAAAATTGTTGTAAATATTACCATCTCACCTGCTTTAGCGCATAAAAAAAAACTATACAAGATGTTTGAAATTTCCACCCATTCCTGAAAAATCACCAAAGGAATGTGGTATTGCTTCCTCGTAGTCTTGGACAACTGCTTGGAGCCTTTCCAAGGCCACCTCCTACTCCACTAACTCTTGTTGCAGTTGTACCATTATTTGAGTGAACCCACTTTCTTGCCAACTATCCATCTAGATGACCACCTCACCAAGGCATAAAAGCTTCACTCTGTCCTTATCCTAATCGACAATGACTGTAATGAGAGAATCTTGAAATTTTGTTATTTTTTCTATTTGGCTTCACTCTGTGTTAGTGTTTGTTATTTTGTTATTTGTTCTTTTGCTAGTTTATCTTCTTGATTTTCATCTCTCCTTTTCAGGAGATGCCTTGGGTACCCCCACATTGCTATGTTTGCTTGATGTATGTTAACTATTCATAAGTATTTCTCTGTTGTTCATTATAACAATGTTAATACACTACCAATGACACTATCAAAATTTCAAATGACAGCCAAAACAGTGGCCAGTACAGTGTACAATCTAGAAAATTACATAGTATTGGTAATAACATTTGAGTTTCAGCCTTCAGGTGTAATTGGCAGCAATATGGTTGAAAAGGTGTTGAATGCAAAAGAGCTGCCCCAAAACAATAGGAAGATAAATTATCTGTGAGCTCTATCTCATCTACAACACAAGCTAAACAGCCAGTGAAGCCAGTATTATCTCCAGATAGCACAAGATTTGGAAGGACGCTCTCAAAAAACTCTTTGGATATGGCTTTAAGACACATGGTACTATGTTATTCTTGTGTGTTTCTAACTTGGAATTAGAGCTTAATTGAAGATTTGTGTCTAGGCTTTTGTTTGTATGACAAATTTCAGGATTTTTTATTATTTGAAAAATTTTATTGCCCATTGATGATAAATATTTGGATATGGCTTTAAGACACATGGTACGATCTTATTCTTTGGAATTTGAGTTTATTTGAAGATTTGTATCTACGGTTCTGTTTGTATGACAAATCTCAAATTTTATCATTATTTGCAAAATTTGACTGCCCATTGATGATGGAAATTTGCATTTCTTGAGAGCCTTAGTTGTATGGAAAGATATTGTAGAGCCTTAGTTGTATGTATAAGACATTCGATTCAGCTATAGGAAAGAAGTTTTAGTGATAAATTCACTTATATATTCTTGATGGACCATTTCTCTACAAACTTATAGCACCCTTTTGATTTCCATGCAAGCTGTTTTCTTCTTGTGATGATGAACATATGCCTTCTGAGTCCCTCACAAAGAGAGATATCTTGTTTACTTGTAGGAGAGTTTTTAATTCAACTTTGAGGAAAAATATTCCCACTTGTGACATGTTGTTTTGATAAACCCTATCTTCAGTTTGAAACCAGCATCTCAACCTTGCATGTGCAAGGGTTATCAGCCCTATCTTCAGTTTGAAGCTAGCATCCCAACCTTGCATTTGCAAGGGTTATGCTTCTTCTTGGATACTTGAAAGGAAAACATATGAGAGATAATCACATTCAATTCTACTATAATAAAGAAGTTTTAGCGATAAATTCACTTAGATATTCTTGATGGATAAATCCTTCCTAGAATGGAGTCTCTAAATCCAAACAGAAATGATTGAAGACTTTTTTTGCTTTAGAAATTGTATTAGACTTCCTGTGGAGGAATTAAAATCTAGATGCAGCAATATGGAGTGCACATATGGTATATTTCAATGAGGTTTATTACTTTCATAGACGATCAATAATCTTTAAATCCCTTTCCCACAAAAAACTTGCATCTCTTTGCGATATAGATATAGTGGAATGAATTTTTCCTCTATCAAAGTGTAGATTAGACCAAGGCCCCTAATTGATATATGGACCTTGAATGTACATGAAGTTGCAAAAGCCTTTCCAACAGCCTCCTAGTAATTTAGAACAAATTTATTTTTCCAAGATATATCTCGAGTCCTTCAGTGGATTTTATCTCTAATGCCAAAAATTCCTCAAGTGTGCTACCTTTTTTCTTAGAAGCATTTTCAAAAGAACAGTTAAAGCATACTGCAATGATTCTCAGAATCATTTCTCTTGTATTTCTAAGAGATATCAAAGAGTCCTTAAGTGCAGTTTATCTATAATGCCAAAATCTCCTCAAGTGTTTCACCATTTTTTTACAATAGTTTTCAAAAGGTCATTTCTTAAATCATACTACAATGCTTAGAATCATTTTCAAAAGGTAATTGGGTCATATTATTTTCTCTCAGAATAAGCCTACATGATCAACACAGTGCTATGCGACTCAATATAGAAAACATGTCATATGAGGTTTCTCCATACAATTTGTTAACTATATATAGACAAATGGATATAAAATGTGAAGTAATTGATTTGTTTTATTCGGAAATATGACATGTTTCCTCCCCTTATTTATTCAATAATTGTTAGCTCTAGAGGAGAAAATTGGCTATGTTAGCACAAGACTTAGTGAGGAGACTATTTCCAAGTGTTTAGAGAAAATCTTGTACTCCTAAAAAACAGAGTATGCTTCTCAGAGTATGGATATTGAAGTCAAATGCAGCATTTTCCAGGTATTTATAATATTTGTGGGGAGATTATCAAATAATGAATCATTTAAAATTTGTTTGTAGATTTATAGGTTTAGTTCGTAGTTTTAAAGTGTAAAATTTTCTCCCTCTTCAAAATAAAAAACATGTGGAAACCCTTGCTTCTAAAAGTATGAAAATGATGGTATAAATTGCCAGTTATATGGCTAGAGTTATTGTCAGTTTAAGCTAAAGAAACCTCAAAACCTAGTTTTGCTTCAAATAACATGTTCTAACTTTAAGTGGCTTGAATCTCCTTTACAAAGTCATATATGGCATGGTTGTTTCTAAATGAATTTATTTACAGTAAAGTTAGTCCATATTTAGGTTTAATTCTAGATTCATTTTGTTAGATTTTACCATTTTTTCAGAATACAAACATGGCTAGTTTTGGTTATCTTTACCTGTCATTCACTATTTAGTTTTCCCATTCTAAAGTTGCTCTTCTATGAGCGAAATTGGAAGTCTCTATACCATGGAGATAAAAAATTCATAGCCAATCAGTGCAGATCTACCAAGCCATTGTGAGGACTTGGGTGCCTAAGAGGAATGTTGTTACATATGATCCATGAGCTTTGCTAGCTCATAAAGACAAATGTTAATCTAGTAAAGGTTGGTGAAAACAGGTGTAGAAATATGCACTGAAGTTGTGAGCTTGTTTAGGCGGTTGGGGAGGGAAGAATTATTGAAAGGAGAAAATCAGTTCAAGCTGAGGAAGGATCTTATTTTTCTGATCAGGTCATATGACATGCTATATTTTTTCTCTCTAGAGTCGCAAATAAAATACTGAAAGGAAAAAATTAGTTTGAGGAAGGATCTTATTTTTTGATCAGGTAATACCAATCTCTTGAAAGTTATGGCTCACTACAGTTATAGCACTCAGCACTGTATAAGTGAGATTTTAGATGTCATTGTGTGTGTTGGTTTCAAGTCTAATATCAATAACTTCATTTTTTTTCCTTAATGTTGATGAAGTATACAGTGTAGTGTTTTCCCCAATATCTATATGCCAGGTTAAAGAGTATTGCATATTTGGGGAGTACACTTTTTCCTATACATTGTTGGCTGAACGCATTTCATAAGGGACTGAGTTTAAAGTGCTTACTTGGCTGAGTTAGACGCAGAGACCAAGACACCCATTCCTATGCATATTTATTAGTCCACAGGTTACACATTTTCGAGGAGTTTTGAGTTTCATCGAGACACTGTATGACTGCTGCTTCACATAAAGATATAACGCTAATGGGATCCCTCTCTTGCAGAATTCACTACTGATAATACTCAGAGACTGAGCTTATTCTGAAGAATTCTTAGCTAAGCCATTTATACCAGGTGGCCACAACATTCTGGGGTTCCAACCTTATGGGTTTCTAGGGTATTTCCTCATCCCTACAACCATCTCTCATCATGTAGTCTGGTTAACTGAAGAATATTTTTCATTTCCTATTGACAGAACCCTGACGCTCCATTGTCATTAAGTCCTTGACTCATCACTTCAAATCCCCTTCCGAATCTGCACTCTACAATATCTTCTCGATCATCCTGAAGATGATTATAAAATATTACGAAAATATTTGGCATGATTTCATCTATTTTAAGTCTTTGTACAAATTTTCATTCAAAACAAGTTACAAATTTCCTTAATTTTTCTTGATAATCCTTTTTTTTATCATGTCAGGGGTGTTATGGTTCCATACATAATGTTGGATTCAGGTGGAAACCTCACTGCAGGTAAGCTTTACTTCAAAAAATTCTTCTATAGCTGGTATATATTTCCTCCAAGATACTTCAAATAAACTTCAATGGATTTATTCAGAAGTATTCAATGGTATGTTTGACATATCTTCCAATGTACTTAGGTCAAGAATCTAAGCTATTTCAATTAGTCTCCAAATTTTGCTCAAAAAAAAACAAGATCCGCTATAGATCATATCCCACATTTTGTCTCGGATTGTCATAGGTCAGGTTTCTCATCATCAAGAGATTTATCATAGATACATTTTACTGCTCCAAAAAGGGTTATCAAGATCTGTTACCCAGAGGATACTTCAATGGATTTCAATTATGCTTAAATGATGCTTCTTCAACAGGGCTTCAATTATTCAACAAGATCTTCATCAATGCTTCAAACAAGGTCTTCTATGAATGCTCCAAGAATGTCTGCTTATATAACAATATATTTCACTCCTCAAATCACTTAGTATCCAATCTCCAATTTAGCAGCTCCTAACTTCCTTCGTTGAACTAACTCTTCACTTTGTCCCCTACCTTTCACTTGTTTTCATAAACTGAGATTCGACAATCTTTGGGAACATATAACACTAGTGCACATTAATGAGGCTCTACTTCCCTAACAAAAAGAGTAAATAAAACTAGTAGTCCCTTATTAATATGGTGACAATATTACGAAAACAAAGAATGTAGAATCATATTCCATAAGTGATCCTCTTCCATAAATTTAGATTCATATCATATATGTGTATATGATTTTGGCATTTTATGAGCTGTAAATTATGGTGCTCATCTATCTTAATTTCTAGGGGCCAGATCTAATGGGTAACTACTATGTCAAGGATGCTCAAACTTGCTGCAAGTTTCATGTTTGCATCATAGATAGTTTAGTTCTTGGTGTGTAGCTCCAAACCACTCTTTAGATTAAGAATGCTTTTCTTTATTTCAGAAAGTTTTTTATGGGAGTTTTAGATCACTAATCTCAAGTGATGAGGTTGGAAATATGATGTGGTAGAAATCAGTTTTAGTGGAATGATGTGGGTTTAAATGAGATATCTTAGTGAAGGGTAATTGGTGAAGGTTGGATTAAGCCAATTTAAAATGCCTTATATTGTGGCTTCCTCAGACTTGAATTGTCTTTGAGAACTATTTCTAATTTGTTGGTTTTGAAAAAGAACAAAGTGCTCCCGATGGTGTGGCAAAACCACTTTGAAATTTCCTCTAGGAAATTAATTTTCAAAGTTATTTGAGATGCAATCATGGATAGCAAGGTGACCAATCCTAATCCCATAGTTTGGGAGACTATGAAGGTGTGGATGCTTCATATTTCTGTGGCTCTTTTAATGGCCATTTTTCGTGGAAGGCAATCCTTGTTAACAAAAGTAGTTTATTATTTCAATCCGATGTATTCATCTTGCTTTTGTTTTCTCTATTGTGGTCTCCTTGTACATTCATTGACATTCCTTTGTCTTATTTACTATTGTGTTTTTGTTTGCACTTGAATTGACGAGGTCTAGTATTGAAGTAGAAACTGGGCTACTTTATTTGGTCATCAGGATACTCTCTGTGAGAGCAATTAAATTATTTAAGACAACTAAATCCTATTTGATTCTTTTGCTTGCTATGCTATTGTAATACATCTTTACTGCTGGACATTGGGGGACACAGTATATTTTGGTTTTTAGTCTCTGGTTAATATGGATAAAGTTTTTTAGTTTAGATTGTTGGACAACTATGATGACCATAACATTTTAGTGAATGCAGACATGATCACAGAAAGAACATCTAAGGGGTTGAGTTGTCCAACTTCCAGTATACAAATAATCTTATCTTAATTTTAATGATTAAGGATAAATTTAATGCAGGGGTTCTTTTTATGGTTAGCAGGACAATCTGTTTGAGTGTTTTATTATTTTGATCCAAACAAAGGCTATTTTCCTCTTGATCTTCTTACCCTACTCAATCTGTTGTTCACAGCAGGAAATTGGAGAAATACATCATATTTCCTTTCATTCTCAATTTTTTTTTTTTTGTTTTTTTTTTCTATGTAAAACTAATTCTATTATGTATAAAAGATACTAGTACAAAACTGCCGCAGCGTCATTTGTGAGAGCCTGACTACTGGGCTTGATGAACAGGCTAGTCATAGAGAGTCTGGACCACCCTAGATGGGAAACCAGTCCTTTTAACAAGAAAGTCTTGGCCGCCCTTAAAAGGGAAACCGGCCTTAAGTACATGCATAACAAAGAAACATAGAAATAGGTACTAAAATTAACCATCAGCCATTCCAGCTGAGCCTTGAGACCAGAAAGCAAAAAAATCCAACAGTAATTGAATAGAAAAACCTGGAGAGTTTGAGAACTGAACTTGTCACTGTTCATGTGCTGGAGACAAAGGTTCCTCCACGATCCTGCATCCATAATCATAATCATTAGTACTATCATCCATTCCAGCTTGGCGCACGTCCTTCATGACTATGTGTTCATCCTCCTTGCCCAGCGCACTCTGTGAAGGGAGATTGGAAGCTGCAGGAAGGACCTCTCCGCCGGGGGAGCTTGGGACCTGAGGGGGTAGGGGAGAGGCTGAGTGGGCAGGAATGGGGTAAGGAATCTCTTCACGGAGAGTAACAGTTATAAAGGTAGAAATAATGGACCTATTTGAGGAGCAGTCAAAACGAAGCTCAGCAGTCTGGGTGGATTTCCGAATGAAGGTCCTAGTAGGCACAGGAGAGATAGGGGGAGAGCACTGCTGGAAGGAACAGAAGTTGTAGGAAGAGTTGACGAAGCAGCATGAACAGATTCCGGAGGGCGCCCACGTCCTCTACCTCTGCCGCTACTCGGAGCTTGAAGTTGAACATGTTCCTCATCAGCGGAGGAGGAATCCAAGGCGGAGTAGAGAGCAAGGCGATGATGATAGGTAAGGCCACGACTAATTCCCCACCTGCATCGCATCCTCTGGCGGAGACGAGGCATGGAGATGGGGACGGGACGAGGGAGACCCGAGCAGAAAGAACAGCCAGAAAACACAGGATCCCTGAGAGAGGAATGAATACCACGGCAGATTTCCAACTGGGCACTGACAGGAGGGTCCAGACCGCCAGGATGATTTGCCGAGGGGCTGGGTAGAGGATTAACACTGCAGAGGGGGCTATGAGAGTAATGATACCCAGGGAGAGTCTCAAAACAAGCAAGAAGGTTACACCGACGACCAGTATGAGTTCTCTCACTAGAGTCTACAAATCCAGGAGAGCAATCGCCACGGAGGGGAGGAAGAGATCTGCCACAACAAGCACAATCATGCGTGTTATCCATGTTGAATGCCAAGACCAGAAGAACTGCCATAAGAATTAGCATGGTGAGTGTTGAGCTAATTTATGTTCCTAAACTAACACAATATTTATTATCAATCCGGGTTGTTTATGCTTTGAGGCAAGATCACTATATGTGAAGATCAGATATAATCAACCTTGAAAGATATGCTAAAAGTAATACATTTTACAACTCCAACTCAATTAGTTTAAAAGGAGGAATAATATTGAAATGGTTATTGACTCAAGAAATTCATTTCAACCTCAATTACCACTTAATGAATCAGAGATTAAAAACCAAGAAATTTAAGATGGATAAATTATGAAATGAAAGAAGCTCTTAACTTAAGAGACATGTCAAGTGTTCCATTATAATTTATTCATCTTAATATCAAAAATCTCAACAAGAAATTGCTTGCACACAACAAAAGAAACCAACTTTAATTCATCATTTTCATAGAAGGGATGCTCAACTTGATACATCGGTTTTTCCTACTTGATAAAGTGATGAATAAGTTATAAACTAATGACATCAATCACTATGCATAAATCATTAATCAATCTGAAATAAAGCTTTGAAAACCAGTTCTACAACAAGGAAATAAAACTAGTTACAAGAAAGTGTACTTAGCTTGGAATGGGGGCCCGTCCACCCTTGCCTTGCACACTTGATAAATGATCTCAGAAGCTTAAATTCAGTCACACATCCATAACATTGAACAGCAAATTGATAATAGCACAAGTCTTCAAATTAACTTCTCAATCCAAAATTGTCACAATATAAAAGTATATAAGTCAATAATAATCCTAATACATAAGCCATCAAAGCTTTGGCTTTAAATAAGAAGTCTCATGAACAAACTGATCTATTTTTACTCAAACAAACCCATCTACTTCTCATCCACCTATCCAAGTCGAATTCATTGCTCTTATCCCAAGAAATATGGTCAATCCCATAGAATCTCAAAACTGCCCTATTTCTATGGGATTTCTGAATGACTAGTCATGATTGACTAGAACTAAATGGGCCTAATAAAACTTGTTCTGTTCGAACTAAGCATAGGTGGCTTAGTCCTAGTTGCCAAGCTGTCCATCCATGCATTCAACTCGTGCCCAAGTGTCCTGCAACCATATCAACCATATAGCTATTACGGGAATTTATGAATCAGCCAATTTTGCACTAAAAATCAAACTTTCATAAAAACTTTAGAATTTGAAAAATTAAAATTAAATACCTGAATAGATATCAAATATATGTCAAAATGGAATAAATGAATGGAAAATGGATGGAAAATAGATGGATAAATAAGTTTCTTTGAGCAAAATAAGACCAAAACTAAGGCCCAACAGTGAGACAATTAAGAGAATGATCACCTACCCGATTTGGTAAGTAAATGTGCTCATAAATGCTGGTACAGGGAGCCATATGGGCTTCCCATGCGAGCTCCATTGGGAGCTGCGCAGGGACCCCTGTCCCATCAAGCCACTCCAGCATCCGCATCCGAAAAGGAACAATCTTTGTGCACCAGCATGGTGCAGTTCTAAAGCATTTCTCCTTCATGGATGATGGTGAGGGGGCCATGAGTGAGTGTGCTTGTGCTATCAGTTCCAATATTTGCCAAGAGATCTGCCACTTTGTTTCCCTCGCGTTTGACATGGGTGAAGGAGATTGCCCTGTTGCTTTGCAGCTAGTTGCAAATCCTGTCAATTCTAGCAGCCAAGCGCCAACTATGGGCTACTTTCGCAGGATTGGCACCCCATAGAAACTGGTTGACCATGTTGATGAGAACTTGAGAGTCCCCTTCAATGATGATTGGAAATAATTTGTAATGAAGAGTGAGGCAGAGGCCTTGCCAGAGGCCTTCAAGTTCAGCTGAGTTATTAGTATCCCATCCAATTGATCCATAGTATATGTTCTGAATTTCACCCTTAGAGTTTTTAAAATGCCCCCAAAACCTGCTTGTCCGGGATTGCCCCTGGAAGCTCCATCAAAATTTAATTTTAAAACTCTATGAGGAGGTGGAGACCATTGCAAAGGGGTGTCAGGGGCCGCTCTGTCCCTGATAGTTGGTGTAAACACAATTTTGAGATTCCAATTTTGCCAAACAGAGATTTCTTTTGGATGCTTCGGATAGTCATCTTCCTGCCAGGATTGGAGAGCCAGAGTTTCTTGGATATTGTTGTTAATGGAGCTCCATATGGTGTCCAGAGTATAAGCTTGGTTTTTAAAAATTCGTTTGTTTCTTTCTTTCCACGGGGACCAGAAGAGCATGCCAGGAAGGAGCTTCCAGAGAGCATTGAGAAGAGAATATTGGTAAGGGCGTTTAGGCCAGTTGCGCAAAATGCAGAATATTTTTCCCATAAGGAGTGCCCTTTCATTCTCAAGTTAAATGGATAATGGTTTTCAATTTTGATCACCGAGTCACTATGATAACCTCAATGTTTTCAATGAATGCAGACATGATTGCAGAAAGAACATCTAAGGGGATGAGTTGTCCAAGTTACAACGTACAAAGTTTAAACATTCATATCTCAACTACTATGATAAAGGCAATTTGACTTGCAGGTAAATCTTTTTGCTGATTTATAAGGTAGTGCTGAAGCTGGGTGATAAACCCTTAGGTGATCATGTAGGGCCAACATATAGGAGCACATGTAACCCTGTGATGTATTTGTGGGTTTTCATGAATTTTATTGTGTCTTTCTTCTCTTTTCTTACAATTTTATAACTTATATGGATGTATATCCTCTCCCACAAATGGTCTTATGTGAGCCATAGATGTCATGATTTCTAGTAAGGTTGCTGTTGTGTGTGGATATGGAGATGTTGGAAATCCATTCTGTGTCATTTTGAAAATTTTGCTCTTATTGAGAAGAGTAAGCCATCACAGTACACATTCCTTGAGATGCTTTGATATCATTGGACGTATTCCTAGAGCTAGAATACTGCGCCTTCCTAGAGCTGGAAGCCTACACCCAGTTTTTTTTTTTCCATATAATTTATTTTTTGTCGGAACAATGACGAAAATTCACACATGTCGGAAGAGCGATGGAAAGGTCTGACATGTCGGACTTCTGAAAAACTCTACAGGGCGTCAGAATAGAGATGGAAATTCACACACGTCGAAAGAGCAATGAAAAGCCACACAACCTAACAAACGTCGGAAGACCAACAACTATGGATCGTCGATAGAGAAATGGACTCTACAGGACATCGGAATAGCGATGAAAATTCACACACGTCGGAAGAGCGATGGAAAGGTTTGACATGTCCGACTTGCAAAAAACTCTATAGGGCATCGAAATAGCGACAGAAAGTCACACACGTGGGAAGAGCGACGGAAAGCCACACAACCTGATAAACATTAGAAGACTGACAGCTATGGATCGTTGGTAGAGCGACGGATTGAAACATCGGTAGACCGATGGTTTAGATAACATCGGTATAGCGACACTTTTTCTAACTTTAGTAGACTGATGGTTTCGCGAATGTCAGAATAGAGATGCGTATGCTGACATCGGAATAGCGATGATTTTGATAACGTTGGAAGAGCGACGGACGTCTGGAAATGTCGGAAAATGTGTCACTCTTCCGACACTTCATTGAAGTGTTAGAATTGCGAAGTAATGGCTAAACACGTTTTGCCCTGCCTTAAAGTGTCGGAATTACGACGCCTATTTTTTAAAATAGTGACGATGTGGTCATCGGAAATTGGGCCAAATGTGCTAGTGGGAGTGCATGCAACTATACCACCAGGTGAGAGGTGGGGTGACATGCATGGATAATCCCAAGAAATTTATGGGCAGGATTCATTGAGATGGTGTGGATCTCATGAATTGAACCTGGCTACGAGGCACCCACAGAGAGGCAGTAGCATGATCAGTTGGATTGATGCAGTCAGATCAAAGTGACAATGTCGAATACTAGAGCGCGGATTAGAGTTGAAAGCAAGCGCGGAGTGCATGGGTGCAGAGTTCAATAGCACAATGGTTCCAGAAGACATGTGCAGTTGGTACCAGTAGAAGTCAGAAGACTTTGATTACAGATGCATTATATTGATTCAGTTGTTTGGAGGCTATTCAGTTTCGGAAGTGTTGCATGCAAGTATTGCAGGCCGGAATCATGGAGTTGCGGGGTGCATGCAAAGACAGTACTTTCTTGTTGAGAGGGAGTGTTGAAGATTGAAAGAAACAGTGAAAGTGGCATCCAGAAACATCATCCTTGATCCTAGTGAAAAATAAGCACCTAAACTAGGTGGGGCCCACATAGGCTATTTTTAGGTGTATTTTTATTTTTAGACATGTTGAGAAAAATCTAAAATTAGCAGAATGTTGATCCTAGATGGTTGAGAGAAATCTATATTTGGATGAATTTATATTTTTAGAAGATGGGCGAAGTCTATTTATAGGTCGAAAATCTAAAAATAGAATGTGTGTCGATTATTATTAGCCCTTAATAATAATCAGACAATAAATAGTAACTTATTCTCTTGGAGCACTTAATTTCAGTTAACTGATGTGGCAAACCTATTGATTGAAGGAATTTCGAATTCCAAGGTTGGTTGGTGACTCATGCATGGAGGACTTAGTTATAACTGATTGTGGCAATTTGTAACAGAGTTGGAAGAGTAGTTATGTGAGTTGTTATTTATTTTAACTCAGTTCAGTGAGTTAAACTCAGTTTTTCTAGTTGTAACTGAACATACACTAGTGAAAGATGAGTGAATTAATTAGTTAATTAATTCACAAGTAGTGTCTTACTTGCAACTGAAGAAATACAATAGTTAACTACTTGCATGTCAGTTCCAGTGGAGACCCAATGGAGAGATAGGTGAAAGGGTGAGATGGACTATCTTTTGTGACTATAGTGATGCATTCAATGCATATACACACACATTGGAGATGCTTATGAGTATTTTTCAGCCAAGGCAAGATAAGGTCGAATTCATTCAGGGTTCTTCTTCAGCAGGGATTGTGCAGTGGAGGCAGAATGTCATGAGGCAAGAAATTGGTGCATGGAGGTGCAAATTTCTGCATGACAGTGTGTGACGATTGTATATTGTACTAAAATCTCTATGAGATGAGCTTTGTATGATATTGTTACATGTTCCATTGATATACATAATATATGATAGTTGGGGCTTTTAGCGTTAATCTTTCTCGATAAAACATCTTGTTATGTGCGATGATTTTGCTTCATATGTGTTTTGCAATTGATGATTTAATTTCTACGAAGAATTAAGTGGAAGGATTATGTATTTAATATAAGATTAATTTGTTAAATTAGGAGAGTCTGGAAATACATTATTGTGTTTATAAATTTCTACAGTTTGACCCTGGGACCTTCCTGTGGGTTATAAAAATAATTTTCCATTACATCAGAGCAGGAGTTGGGTGTGAGGAGAGCAGCTCGAATTTGAGTTATTGGTGCCTGTAATACGCATTTGGAGGCATAAATTGGCCAATATTGGGCCTTTTTGAGATTGGTTAGTTGTGTTCGAAAGCTAACGCCGAGAGCTATCAGTTGACAGAAGCCATTGATGCATGTGACCACATTCTAGAATGGTGAACTTGATGTAAAGATACTTTCTGGAGTCATATGGAAGCCTTTTCCAACACTACAAAAGCCTAGACAGGGGTTTTGAGGCATGGCAAATGTAGTGGAAGAGTCAGTTTATTCATTGGAGAAGTTGTTTGGGTAGTGTGATATGGAGGAATAAAAACACAACACTTATGTTTTGAAGTAGTGGTATTATTGCTTTTTGATCTCGAGTTTGAGCACGAGGACATTTTTTATATATTCCTCTTTGTTTTGGCGCAATTGCCTCTTTGTAAAATTGAGTCAGTTTAAGGGTGAGATTTCTCTGTAAGAGGATGTTTCTTGAAGGGAAACATTTCCACTCCATTAGCAGCTTGACTCTATGAGACAGATATTTCTTATGTACTCCATTTGTAGCGAGATAAATAAATTGGCCTAGCCTTTGAGCGGGCCCGAAGACGTAGCCTAGGATGGGTGAACTTCGTCATCCACTGGTTGTGTCTCTTGCTATATGTCATTATTATGTTTCTAAATATTTTTTCATCTTTAAGTTTTTTTTAATTTAATTATTCATATGTGAATAAATTATGAACTAAAGACATAATTCTCAAGGTTTGCAAAGTGTGAGAGGACGATCACACATTTTTCAAATCATTTTGGGAGGAAGGGGCTAGGTTGTTAGCCCCAACCCCCAGTCACGATAGTAATCACATGTCCTCAACAAAATGGAGATAGGCACTTGGAAGTAGCCCTTATATTAAGGGCATATTCCATACCATAAGAATGAACATGGAAGAAAAGGGGCTAACAAGAGGTGGCTTGGTAGAATTTGGGCCCCTAGTCGCGTACCCACCCATAGGACTGTGGCTCCAGGTTTGAGGCGCTTGCGGAGGTGCTGTGGAGTGGGGACCATCCCAAGGTCATGTGACCACCCACAATACCACACTCCAGGAATAAATGGGCCCGATAGGAAGGGCGGGTGGTTAACTCGGCCCATGGTCTCGTGGCGCCCGATATAACCACTCGGTCGGAATTTTAGGGCTAGACCAGTGAGGGCGGGTTTTAAGGCCCGATGTGGCCATATGGCATGGTTTTTTGGCCTTATGGGGTTATTTTCGAATTCAACCATCCAAAAAAATGTACCGACGAAGGGAAAAAATGTTTCCCCATTAGTGAAAAATAGGGCGGATTTGTAGGAAATTTAGACTGTTGGTCTAATCTGTAGGACAGTTAATAGAAAAACTCATGGAAGAGCTTGAGAGCCATATAGTTTTGTATTTTTTGACCAAATTTAGCTCAAGAAGATTCCACTCAGGGTTTTTGGATGCTTTTGATCCAATGGTGACCTATATTTGTTGGTTTGAGCACATATAAGGTGCCTTTTTGCAAGTTGAATACCAAGGGTGTATGGATCAATGAGGTCTTTGAAGAAAATATGGAAGGTGTTTGAGCACGAAGAAGGCCTTGTAGGGGTTTTCTCACCTTCAAAAGCCTACTCCAACAGCAATTACTTGCAGGATTCAGCTCATGTTTACTTTTCTCATTATGTCATGTTGAGGGAAGTTTTGTTTATGCTCTTCAATGTGGAATTGAAGTGCTCATATGCTCATATAAGCTCATTTCAGTTGGAGTATAATATCTTTGTAGGAGATGCCTTGTGTTGTTATTTTATGTGAGAGTTATTTGTAGGAGAACATTCCCTTTTATTGGTAATATCCAGATGTTTTCATCAACAAATTTTATTTACTCCTTTCTATATTGAATATGTGGAGCAGTCTAGCTATGTTAGCAAGCCCAAAGATGTAGCCCAGGAGGGGTGAACTCCATCACCAAATCTTTGTTATTATATTCATGTTTTTTGTATGAGTTATGTGATATTATGTTTCTTATGTTAAGTTTAAATGTGAAGACTATCTGATGACTTGAAGAGACATTTGAAAAACTTGTTTTGTATCAAGACCCATTTTCCCTTGCAAAGCATCGAAACGTTCCTTGTTTTATTTTGGAGAAGAGGAAAGTGAAAACCTCCTCCATTTTCAGATCAACAATAGAAAGACAATAAAATTTACAATAAAAATACATACAATATAAAGTACAATATACCTATAAACATTTACAAAAATAATCTACAATACAAAGGCATATAATGAATAACTTACTAATGGATGATATTCATGCATGCCTTCAACATGTTCATAGTATCTACAATGTATTTTAGTTTTTTTTATTAGAAGTCTTCTTGGCTTCAATCCCTTTCAATTTCTACAAAGGCAATAACATTTTCCATATTCCGAAACCCCGATGTTGATCCCATGTCTCCTTGGCCTCCTTGAGGAATTTTATGTGACATTTTTCCTCGCCAAACTTTTAGTTATGATTTTCTTTAAAAATTATCCTCAAAATGGGCCTACAACTTTTCAAAACAATTGCAAGTAATATAGCAACTATGTCGAAGTTATATGATATTCGAGCATATATATATATATATATATATATATATATATATATATATATATATATATATATATATATATATATATATATATATATTACACCATAATTATATAATATTATATAATAAATATATTATTGATATTAACATTAATATAGCCTAATTGTATATTAGCAATATTATATATTTATAATAGTAATCTTATATTTATTATAATTATTGAAACTCAACGTAAAGTGGTACTAAATTAGACGTTGTCCAATGGAAAGAAACCATAATTTAATGGTGGAATTGGTCGTTATACAACTATTCCCTGGCATTTTTTTGATATTGGACCAAAATTTATATATTCGATGTTACAGATACTCCCATGAGATATTTGATGGTAATGGAGCTCTCGTCGAATATTCGACGATTGCTAGGATTTTAAAAAAATACATTAAACTTCTGATAGTTATTCTAATTTTATCCCTTCTATCGGATTCCGTTGTTGGATTTTCAACTCATGTCTATTAATGCAAGTTATTATATTCTTCTTGTGATTTGATCAATCTAGGTAGGAAAGAGGCTATCCGAGACTAGCAAGGATAAATTTGGCCATTTTTGGGTATGTATCTCTCTGACATATAAGATCATAGAAGTTTGTTTCCTAGGGAGGCAGGTTGAAATTTGTTACAATAGATTGCAGAGGGTCAAAAGCCCTATTTTGTAGGTTCAAAGGTTCAGAGACATTGTTGGAGGTAAGTCTCACTTGTGGAGGGATCTATGAAAAATTTTGGGAGAAGGTTATACCATTTTTGAGGAGGTTGAATAGTTTTAGTTAGGGCAGGACAAGAGCTCTATCCAGAAGGTAGATTTGCTCAAGTATTGTGCTCAAATTTGTGGAGACTTCAAGGCAGCTGATAATGTCTTGGAAAGGTACATTAGGGGAATTTTGAGGTCTAAAATGGGAATCCTAATGAAATTATGAAATAATAGTGGAAATAATAAAATTAAATTAGATTACATCATCAAATTTTAGAGCAAAAAGAAAAAAAAGAAAAAAAAAAACTACTTTTTCAACTCATATTTTCAACTTATCTCACTACGGGATTTCTCACATTTCAAGCGGGAACACTCATTGGATGCATAATTTGATTTATGATCCAAGGAGTACCCATGTTTCATACTTTCAATGGACCCTGCTACATGAAAAAATAGAAATACATGAAAAATGTTATTGCAATCACGCTTTTTTCATGTATTTCTCATTATTTGTGTAGCAGGGTCCATCAAAAGTATGTAACATGGGTACTCCTTGGATGAGGAATTAAATTTTTCATCCAACGAGTACTCCTGCATGAAATTTGAGTAAAACCATAGGGAGATAAGTTGAAAAAAGTAGTTTTATTATTTTTTTATTTTTTAATATTTTTACTTTTTTACCCCAAAAATGGTGAATCATCCCCCATGGTTGACACCATCATCTTGAATCCTATTGTTTCTTATAAAGTCTATTTTCATTGTAAATTTTTCTTAGGAGGCTCATTTGAGACCTCAAAAATTCTCTAATGTGTTTGTCTCTTTATCATTGATGCATGTTAAGTGTTGACGTCCAAGTTTGGGACAAGTTTTTGGGCATCTTAAGGAGAAGTTTGGAGGGTTGTAAATAGGAGCCAAAATTACCCCAAGTGCATACTTGTGAAGGAAAATAAGTATGCTAGGAGTGGGAGAGGTATTGTCCTAAGGGTTGGATCTTTGAAGGACAAAAGAAGTAAGCCAAGTGGTATAGTGTATCAACCCTAGTTCATTGTTGGAGGACATATTCAGTGAGAAGAAGCATAGCCTCCAAGCCCTTGAATTGTCATCATGTAGTAGCTAAGTGACAGAAGTTGGGAAAACCCAAGTTTTTTTCACAAATAGAGTTTTGAACATGTGATCGAATTCCCTATGTCTTGACATCCTTGGTGGAAAAAGGAGCAGCTAGAGGTTTGTTTGACTTGGCCTATGTTTAGTGACCTAAAGGAGCAATGTTGATTGATAGAGGCATATTATAAGAGCTGCATGTTGAGAAGCAAAAGGACTAGCAGTGGCTTTCAAGGTACGTGGACTGAAAGGAGTTGTAGAGTGCTCTACAACAACAAGAAATTCAATTGTATATTTTTCAAGGCATATTGGTTGTGAAATTATTGACACCAAGCCCTAGTTGTATTCTTCTATCAGTGATTGTGTGAGGGCTATGATCCTTGGTATGGGAGCCCTATATAGTTGTATTAAATATTTATTAATATAACGAATTTTGGTTGAAAAAGTGAAAATTTGTCTATTTTGCACTACTAGTTTACTGTTGTGCTTATTTCTCTATGCAAAGTAGTATTTTTGTGGCATTTGAGTTTGCTTTGTCATAGATTATAAGACAAAAACCTAGATTCTCAAGTGCCATGTGTTAGAGTCAGTATTTTCATCTTGCCATCAGTGATCAAAAATACTCTTTTCATATCATTTTAGAGGTCCCACTCAGAATTTTTTTACCATTCCACTAGGTCATGCAAAACATTAATCAATGATGGTAGTCCTAGTCCAAAAAACATCATTTTTCCTCAAATTTGATTACTTTTTGGCATAATTTCATACCTTGTTGACTGTACACCATCCATAAAGTCAGTATCATCATGTCATCACATCATTCATGCCATTATGAAGTTCATTCCTTCAAGGTCTCATTAGGTCTTTTAAGGTTTTTCAAGGTTGCCATTAGGTCATTAGGGTTTCCATGGTCCAATAAAACTTCATTTCCATTCCATAATACCAGCAAATAAAGGGTGATCCAATAACATCTCTTCACCATATGAAGATGAGTTGTAAAGAGAAATTCTTGTTCTAGCATGTAATTTTGGTTTTAAGATGTAATTTTTAATTTTCATTATGTAATTTTATGTCATTCAAAATGTAATAAGTTCTCATGGTTCCAAGGTAGTTGCATACTCAAGTTTCCATCAGCAAAATTAGTCAAAGTTCCAAAAGGCATCAATGTTCCTAGACAATTCCCATCATTCCTATCCCTCAAAATCATCATTTTCCACAAACACTAAACCCTAATTTCCTCTCCCATCGAGCTAAGGTTTTATATGGAATCAGAGACATCTGAGGAGAGGAGGCGTAATGGAGGTCATATTAGCAAGTTTGAGGCTATTCCAACTCATAAAAATCATGTCTTCATCATTTTTCAAGAAGTCATTCCAAGGGACAAATCATTTTCCACACATAGGGCTAGTTTTTCTTCAAACTATGTTTTTGACCAAATGGTGATGAATTTTACAAACGTGAAAGAGGGTTTTTTTCCATTATAGGTCAAGTAAGAAAAAAATCCTTAATTTTTTACATAGGTGTCATGGTTTTGGAGAAATTTAAAAAATACAGTTGCTATAAGAGAGTTGTTGCACTTCTGAAGTAACCTTGGGAAAATCACCTTTTCTCCCTTATGGAGGGTCAAAATGACTTGCTTGATAATTAAAATGATAATTATACATATATATTTCCAATGAACTATAATTATCTCAATTTGGAGTTGATGAAGGCCTCCAAAATTTTCCAGCAAAAGCGTACTGCATTTTTTCACCCCCATTTTGCACTTTTTTACCAGTCTTGGGAGAATTTATTTTTGAGGGACTATACTTGATCATTTTCAGTGCTTGATAGGTCCATTGTAGATAGTAATATATTTCCAATGAGATATCATGCACCCAATTTTGACTTCGGGAAGTCATCCAAAAGTAGGTTTGAAAGTGGTGCTGCGCACCTGGCAAGGGCACTGCGCACACACCAAAGGTGTTGCGCACCTGTCCAATTTCATCTACAAACTCTAAAACTTTTTGAAAGTTATCCAAACCTTCAGAAAATGGTTTCTCCACCTCCTAGAAAGTAATTAAGGCCTCATCACACCCTCCTTGCATTTCTTAAGTGCAAATTTCATGGTGTTAAGTTTCTTGTGTGAAATTTGGAGTTTTCAAAGCTTACAAACCCTAGTTTCATTCCCACACCTCCAAATATGTTACTAATACAATACTACCATTACCACATCACATTAAATCCTATCCCTATCCCTACATCATTAAATCCTTGTCCCCAAGTTCATTTTCCCCTAAACCCTAAGTCCTAAGCATCTCCATTTCCTAGGCATCCCTATCAACCCTGTAATAAAATTATAATTCCCAATCCCTTAGACATTTTGATCCCATATCACCTCCCTAATTTCCCTAAACCTTTCCCCTAATTTCAAAATTTTCCCAACCCCATTCCCACTCCCTTAACCTATCTCTGACTCCCATTTCCTCATCCCTAGGGTTTCAAGACTAAAAACATCATGGAGGATGAAGATAGAGATTTCATGGAAGAGGAAGACAGAGAAGAAATAAGGCCACACAAAGGATGAATAATTATGAGGTTTGAGCCTACCAACACCAGAGAATTCATGGCCTCACCCATGACAGTCACTTGCTTCAAACATGTGGGCTGCTTTGATTTCTATGAATTGGTCCAAAACTACAAACCCTAATCAAGCAGAAAGAGAAGGGTAAGTTGGATTTTCTCATTTATGCATCCATGCTAGAATAGCATACCATATCAAGTCTCCATGAATTAAGTCTGAAGAAATTTTGAGGAAATTGGAAGAAAATTTGGGAAAAATTGAAAAACTCTTCGAAGGCACATTTTTCGGAAAAGTCCTGTTTAGGCAGCTTTTTGCAGAGAAGCTTGTAAACAATCAGAGAATCATCTTGGGACCTTGGAGGAAATTTTTGTTCCCAACGTGCCAAAGAAAAAAAAAACTCTCTACATTGTGCAAATAAGTTCATGGTTATTGAGATAATCTCCATCTTGGAAGCCAATTTTTGCAGAAAATTCATAATTTTACACAGTTTGACTGTCCTGTGAGCAGCACCCTGGGCGCTGCACACTTTCTAGAGGCCTTAAAATGAAAAAAAAAGACCACCATTGGATTCATAAGGCATCAAAAATGCAATTTTTATTATTGGCACACCAAAATTGGGCAATATGGCAGGGAGAAATGGTCAAAAACACCTCAAAAAACACATTTCTGCCCTCATTTTCAGGCAGGCGCTATGCACCTGACCAGTCTTGGGAGATTGAATTTTTGGAGGGTCAAAAATTATCATTTTTTTTAACTAAGTACATTTCTAGAAACTCAACAGGACAGGATTTCCAATGAGCTATCCTGAGCTCAATTTTGACATTGGAAACCCCTCAAAACGGAAACCCCTCAAAACTTGGCTTGAATATGGCACTGTGAAGAGACCAAAGGCATTGTGCACCTGACATTGGCATTGCACACCTGACCAGGACTGATATTTTTGAATTTTTTTCAGTTTTCTGAGTCTCATCATGGCAAATTATGATTTTTACTAATGTAAATGATGGATTTAAAAAAAATTATGATAATTTTGAGTTAGCTAGGGATAAATACATTAGGTAAAAGTATTTTTGAGGATGAATGAATCAATTTCACTAAATTTAGGGATAAGTCAATTTGACCTCCCTACAATCTAGGTTTTCAATTCAGTATTTTGTGGATTAGCTCCACAACTCAGGGATTCGACCCCTGAGGTTGGGATAAGTTGTTTGATATCTATATCTTTCACTTCTTCACTCATTTTAAAGGTTGGATGTTGATGCGTTGATCAGAGACTCTAGTGTAATAATTTTTGGCAGGAACTTAATGAAAAGGTTGCAGCTATTTCTTTGGGATACCTGTGGTATGGAAATTTAGCATTGTTCTTCTTATGTCTCATTGTGTATGAATGTTTTATTTCATGATCCATTTCATTTCTATGATATGTTGGTTTTTAAGTTGATAAATAGGATACATCTATCATGCTCTGTTTTGGGAAAACCTTCATCGTTTGTCCATTTTCTTCAATTTGGAAACAATTCATGATTAGCCTTTCTCTTTCTATCTCCTCGCGTGTCTGATCCATCCCACTCAAGAAACCCTAAGTGTTAGGTTTTCTACCCACCTTTCCCCATTGAATCTCTACAACCCTAATCTTATTTTCCCTGACCTAGCCTCTTTGACCTAATTCACCCATCCAACAACCCAAATTCAAACAAACAAACCCCTGTACTTATACCTAGCCTAAAACCTAATTCATCCAGCCCTCTTGGCTGTGAAATTGTGGAGAGAGCCCTCTTTGGTTTGGTAGGGCTAGATACCAAGCCAAAATATTGGTCTATGGTTACCTCTGTTGGGATTTCTTCTTTAGCCTTAGAGATTTGGCGAAGTGATAACATACTGGCACCATTTTCGGGGAATGAAAAAACAAATCTTCCTTGGGAAATAACGACAAAGATCAGATTTGATTGCTTATGGTGAAAAATGAAGGCTGAAATCATCCACCTGGCGACTCAAAATCAATTTCAAAATCAAATCCAAAGACTCTACTCGAGGATGAACCTTTCCAAGAAATATGAAAGAACAACATGGGAAGATCAGGTATTCAACTTGCACTTTCATTCAAGACATCATGTTCTTTATCATGAAGTATTTCTTCTCTTTTCCTGTGAATGTCTAGAAATTTTTCCAAGGTATATTATGTTTGAGAAAATATCATGGACCTCCGTTGGATTCCACTCCTTTGAAGGTTTTAAATACAAATTCCCCATATGCCTTTGATCTTGGTCTGGACCCTTTTTCTGAATCATATGATGACCATCTTCAAGTTGATGAACTTCAAGAGATCGAGACTGATCCCACAACAGTTTTATATACTCCTACACCTTGTAAAATTCCAGATAGATACAAACCACTCGTCTTACCTCCTATACTCCATGCTTTCCCTAAGATTCATTACTTATATCTGTTGAGGTTTGATGGTGAATGTGACAACATCACTGATGAGAGACATATGCACAATTTTGCGATTTTCCTCAACCTTTTTGAAGTTGATGAAGAGGGTGTCATTATTAGGTTTTTTGTTCTTTCTTTGCAAGGCAAAGTCAATAGTTGGTTCAAAAATCTGCCTGTAGCAAGCATCTGAGATTTCCCACAGTTTGTCAAAATTTTCCTCGACAAGTGGGTGGTCAAAGAAAACCATTTCCTGATCCTAGAAAAGTATGACCATATGAAAAGAAAGCTAAGGGAGATAGTACAACAGTTTTATGCTAGATTCAATCAAGTCTATTATTCGATACCTGCTAATATAAGACCTCCTCCTAGCTCGACTCTCTTACATTACCCGGATGCCTTTGATTGAGAAATGGAGTTTTAGCTGAGAGAAAGGAACCTTGCAACACTTGAAGAGATGCAGAATAGTGTAGTAGATGTAGAGACTAATCTATTGATCAGAAAGGAAAAGATGAAGGAAGAAGAGAGGGAGAACATTGCAGATCACCTGACATCTTCATAGGTAAAACTCAAAATTTTGGTAAGTACAATAGAGGAAATGATGCAAAATATCACCATGAGAGATGTATTTTCCATTCAAGATAACCATGACCCACTTATTGCAGAAAAAGAAGAGGTTTTTGGCCCTAAACACTTTCCTGCTATTCCCAACTACCATAGATCAGAAAATGGTTTTGTAGATCAATTCGAGGAGAAACAATCTACTGATCTAATGTGTGTGTTTGATGACATTACTTCTTTTGATGATTTTCCTAAGCATGATTAGTATGACGAAAATTATGTTCTCCAAACAGAAGCTAATCTTGCAAACCAATCAGCAACTATTTTGTGGGAGGAGGAAGTTCAATTTCAGCAGCTCAAATTCAGTGATCAGCCGATGCATATCAGCTATGGCAGTGAGGAGGAAAGTGCAGAAAATTTTGAATTAAGTGAAGGATATTTGCCTCTTTGTTTTACTTTGTTTTACTTCATCAGAGACAAATTTCATGCAATCAAAAATTAGTAGTCATTAAGTTTTGATCTTCACAATCAAGAGGGCAATGAAATCCTTGATCAAGACTCCTCAGCTCTAGATTTGCAGCCATCATTTTCCATTGAATTTCAAATAGTAGATGAAGGCTTGGAAGTTGAAACATATGATGAAATGATGAAAGATGATTCTATACAATTATGTTTTGAAGCATTTCATTTTTTAAAAGAAAATGTTCATAATGTCTCTAAAGAAAAGGATAAACAGCTTGTAGAAAGTCATGCAGTCTCAATAGAACCAATGGATAATAGGTTGCAACAATATTTTCAAGTTTTTCATGACCCTATAGCTGATGTGTTGGATGATATCTACAGTAAAAGTCCTTCTCCATTAGCTAACTGTGAGCCTGAAAAGAGTGTTGATATAAACTTGATCCAACAGCCGACTTCGTTGTCTTGTTCAACAGGAGTCTCATTATAAAGCTCATACAAAGATTTGCAGTCATATCAGGAGAGTAATGAAGAATATTCTTATTTTGTTGTTGATCATTAGGAAAAATTAGGTACTCATGAGTTTTAGGATCCTTTTTTCAACTTTCTGCAGTAATCAAAGGAAGAAAGCACGGATGTTAGGAAAAAATTTAAATCAAGGTACAAAGACTACCTAGAGCAAAGAAATGTTGCATTAGATGGGCTGGAAATCAATATTTATTCCTATGAATATTCTTTTGCAGCATTCTTGAGGTCAGTTAGTGGACTTATGCTTTTAAATTTCACTAAGATTCAACCTCTTGACAAGTTTTCATGGGACTTTCCTTTCAATAGTTCTCTCTTGTTTCTCATAAGAGAGCACTTGCGGAGAATTCACACAGTAGCCAAAATGCTTATATGGTTATATTGGTTGTTCCATTTCACTTGATCAAGTGATGAATGGATCAGTTAGAGTAGTTTTTGTTGAATAAGCTCAATTCTGAGCATCTTTTTCAGTTAGTTTTCAATCAGTTTTGAGTTTGTATTTCATCTGAGTTATCATTTTTTAGTTATGTTTATTAGTTTTAGTTTTTTACTCCATACCCAATGAATAGGCACTTGGTATACAATGTTCTTGGCACCTCCAAGGAGCTACCATCCCCAGCTGGAGCCAATGTTAGTGTCATTATTTTCATCTTGCCATCAGTGATCAAAAATACTCTTTTCATATCATTTTAGGGGTCCCACTCAGAAATTTTTTACCATTCCACTAGGTCATGCAAAAAATTAATCAATGATGGTAGCCCTAGTCCAAAAAAACATCATTGTTCCTCAAATTTGATTACTTGTTGGCATAATTTCATACCTTGTTGACTGTACACCATCCATAAAGTCAGTATCATCATGTCATCACATCATTCATGCCATTATGAAGTTCATTCCTTCAAGGTCTCATTAGGTCTTTTAAGGTTTTCAAGGTTTCCATTAGGTCATTAGGGTTTCCATGGTCCAATAAAACTTCATTTCCATTCCATAATACCAGCAAGTAAAGGGTGATCCAATAACATCTCTTTACCATATGAAGATGAGTTGTAAAGAGAAATTCTTGTTCCAGCATGTAATTTTGGTTTTAAGATGTAATTTTCAATTTTCATTATCTAATTTTATGTCATTAAAAATGTAATAAGTTCTCATGGTTCCAAGGTAGATGCATACTCAAGCTTCCATAAGCCAAATTAGTCAAATTTCCAAAAGGCATCAATGTTCCTAAACACTTCCCATCATTCCTATCCCTCAAAATCATGATTTTCCACAAACACTAAACCCTAATTTCCTCTCCCATCGAGCTAGGTTTGTTATGGAATCAGAGACATTTGAGCAAAGGAGACATAAGGGAGGTCATATCAGTAATTATGAGGTTATTCCAACTCATAAACATCATGTCTCCCTCATTTTTCAAGAAGTCATTCCAAGGGACAAATCATTTGCCACACATAGGGACAATTTTTCTTCAAACTATTTGTCTGACCAAATGGTGATGAATTTTACAAAAGTGAAAGTGGTTTATATCCATCATAGGTCAAGGAAGAAAAAATTCCTTCAGTTTTTACACATGTGTCATGGTTTAGGAGAATTTTCAAAAATACAGTTGCTACAAGAGAGTTGCTGCACTTCTGGAGTAACATTGGGACATAATTTTTTCTCCCTGATGGATTGTCCAAATGATTTTCTTGATAAGTAAAATAGTAATTATAAATAGATATATTTCCATTGAGCTATCATGAGCACACTTTGGATTTGAGGAAGGCCTCCAAAATTTTCCTGCAAAATCACATTTCATTTTTTCACCCCCATTCTGCACTTTTTCACTAGTCTTGGGAGAATTGATTTTTGAGGGGCTATACTTGATAGGTCCATTGTGTATTACAAAAATACATATTTCCAACGAGCTATCATGCACCCAATTTTGACTTCGGGAAGTCATCCAAAAGTAGGTTTAATATGGCATTGCACACTTGGCAAGGGCAGTGCGCACCTGGCAGATAGGTGTTGTGCACGCACCAAAGGCATTGCGCACCTATCCAATTTCATCTACACACTCTAAAATTTTGTGCAAGTGCTCCAAACCTTCAGAAAATGGTTTCTCCACCTCCTAGAAAGTAAGTAAGGCCTCATTACACCCTCCTTGCATTTCTTAAGTGCAAATTTCATGGTGTTAAGTTTCTTATGTGAAATTTGGAGTTTTCAAAGCTTGGAAACCCTAATTTCATTCCCAGGCCTCCAAATATGTTCCTAAGGCCCTACTACCCTTCCCAAATCACATTAAATCCTTTCCCTATCTGTAATTTATTAAATCCTTGTCCCCAAGTTCGTTTTACCCTAAACCCTAAGTCTTAGGCATCTCAATTTCCTAGGCAGCCCTATCAACCTTGTAATAAAATTATAATTCACAATACCTTAAAATTTTTTGTCCCCTATCACCTCCCTAAGTTCCCTAAACCCTTCCCATACTTCTCCAATTTTTCCTACCCCACTCCCACTCCCTTAACCTATCTCCCACTCCCATTTCCTCATCCCTAGGGTTTCAAGACTAAAAACATCATGGAGGAGGAAGATAGAGATTTCATGGAGGAGGAATACAGAGAATAAAGAAGGCCACACAAGGGAGGAATAATTTTGAGGTTTGAGCCTAAAAATTCCATATAATTAATGGCCTCACCCATGACATACACTTTCTTCAAACATGTGGGTTGCTTTGATTTCTGTGAATTGGTCCAGAACTACAAACCCTAATCAAGTAGAAAGAGAAGGGTAAGTTGGATTTTCTCATTGATGCATCCATGATAGAATAACATAAGATATCAGGTCTCCATGAAGCAATTCTAAAGAAATTTGAGGAAATTTGAAGAAAATTCGGGAAAATTTGAAAAAATCTTTTAAGGCACATTTTCCAGAAAATTCATGTTTAGACACCTTTTTCCGGAGAATATTTTGAACAAGAACATAGAGAAACTGGAGGAGGGTTTTATTCAAAACATGCCAAAGAAAAAAAACCTATCTCTGTTTTGAAAAAATTTCATGGTTAGTGATATATCTCTCCATCTTAGAAGCCACATTTTCCAGAAAATTCAGCATTTTTACGCAGTTTGACTGTCGTTTGCGCAACACCATGGGCATTGCGCACCTTCTAAAGGCATCCAAATGCAAAAAAAATACCACAATTAGATTTATAAGGTAGTAAAAATGCAATTTTTACTATTGGCACACCAAAATTGGGCAATATGGCAAGTAGAAATGGCCAAAAACACCTCAAAAATCACATTTCTGCCCTCATTTTCAGGAAGGCATTGTGCAGCTGACCAGTCTTGGTAGATTGAATTTTTGGAGGTTCAAATATTATCATTTTTTGTAACCAAGTACATATCGGGAAACTAAACATGACAAGCTTTCCAATGAGATATCCTGAGCTCAATTTGGACATCAAGAACCCCCTCAAAACTTGGCTTGAAGATGGCACTATGCACCTGACCACAACTGATATTATTTAATTTTTTCAGTTTTCTGAGTCTCATCATGGAAAATTATGATTTTTACTGATTTAAATGATGGATTTAAATTTAATTATGATACTTTTGAGTTACCTAGGGGTAAATACATTAGGTAAAAGTATTTTTGAGGATGAATGAATTAGTTCACTATAGTTAGGGATAAGTCAGTTTGACATCCCTACACTCTAGGTTTTCAATTCAGTCTTCTGTGGATTAGCTCCAAAACTTAGAGATTCGACCCCTGATGTTGGTAGAAGTTTTTTGATGTCTATATATTTCACCTCTTCACTCATTTTATAGGTTGGATGTTGAAGCATTGATCAGAGACTCTAGTGTAATCATTTTTGGCAAGAACTTAATGAAAAGGTTGCAGCTATTTCTTTGGGATACATGTGGTATGGAAATTTAGCATTTTTCTTATTATGTCTCATTATGTATGAATTTTTTCTTTCATGATCCATTTCATTTCTATGATATTATGGTTTTTAAGTTGATAAATAGGATACATCTCTCATGCTCTGTTTTGGGAAAACCTTCATAGTTTTTCCATTTTCTTTAGTTTAGAAATAATTCATGCTTACCCTTGCTCTTTCTAGCTCCTCACTTATCTGATCCATCCCACTCAAGAAACCCTAAGTGTTAGGTTTTCTACCTACCTTGCCCCATTGAATCTCTACAACCCTAATCTTATATTCCCTGACCTAGCCTCTTTCACCTAATTCACGCATCCAGCAACCCAAATTCAAACAAACAAACCCCCGTACTTATACCTAGCCTAAGACCTAATTCATCCAACCCTCTTGGCTGCGACATTGTGGAGAGAGCCCTCTCTGGTTTGGTAGGGCTAGATACCAAGCCAAAATATTGGTTTGTGGTTACCTCCGTTGGGATTTCTTCTTTAGCCTTAGAAATCTCGCAAAGTGATAACCCATGGAAATTCAACACCTGCATGTTTATTTAAGGCCTTGAGAGTTTTAGGGAAAGGTTGCTCGCTCACCCTTCTCTTATTCTTGCTGGTCATTGATGGTTTGAATAGGATGATAACAGAGGCACACTATTGTGGATTTATATAAGGATGTCGAATCACTAAAATCATATCCATCACTCATCTGATTTTTTTGTATGGTGTTATTATCCTAGGGGAGGTTTTTGTTTCAAAATGGAAACATTTGCATGAGATTTTATATTATTTTGGTAATGCAACAATTCTCTGTATAAGTATAAATCCATATTGATTGCAACATCTCTAGAAGAGACCTTGATAATGGAGATTGCAAAAATATATGTTTTCAAGACAGCTCCAATGGCTAGTGGCTTCACGTAACTTGGTTTCATTATCAAACCAAACAAATATGGTATTAGAGATTGGTTGTAGCTGATTTATAAATTTTAACAAAGGTTGTCGTTATGGTCACACAAATGAATCACTATGGGGGGCATATTGGTATTTGTCCAAATGGTACTACAAAGTATCTCGATATACTAGATGCATCTTTCTATGCTGCCAAAAAACATCATTGAGAGAATTAATTTATATGGGTAGGTTCCTTGGGTTCCAAGAAGATCCATCTAGTGTAATTGGGGGGAATTTCTCTGTAGAAGGAAGAAATGGGATGGGGTATAATAAAAACTAAATTTTTTGGGTGGACTTTGATAGTAAATAGTTTGTGGCACACCTTAAATGGATCTGGAATATGGCGGATGATAATTAAGGAAAAATATATAAAAAAATACTCTCTCATGGATTGGATAAGGGAAGGATCTCAAGTCCCATACTCAGTCTCTTATATCTCAAAAAGTATGATGAAAATCAAACATTGGTTGATTACGAATCTATAATGGGAGATCGGATCTAGCACTTAGCTCGAGATTTGTTTAGATCCCAACATAGGCTTTAATGGGGACCATACAATGTTTTCTTCACTCATCAGGTATATTCATAATCTAGGAATTTATTTTTTAAATCAAATACATGTCTCTCATGATTTCATCACATCAATTTCTTCTTGGACATGAGTTGGTAACTTGGTCTAATTGGTCATCTGGCATTATATTGGGATAAGTGTGTACATAACTTATCTATGGTAGGTACTGTTGTGGATGATTTTGTCACCCTCCTAGAGACAGCCTAGAGTTGCCATAGACCAGTGCCTAGGACATCTTAATATAGTAAGGAGTCATTTATAGTTTGGGTTGTCAGTCCAAGGGACTCACCTACTATCTCTTGTTCTAAACAAGGAAATGGAATTAGATTGAATGGGTCCAAATTCTCTCTCAGAGGCTGATACAAAGGTAGGAGTAATGTAAAGGCATAATGTAAAACTTCAGTATGAAAGTATCAGACAGTTAAGAGACCGCTTTACTGTAAAGAGGGCCGATTCAAATAATATATCACAGAAATCAGATATCAAGAAGTGCAGGCAGTGAGGAAACATAAGAAGATATTACTGACAAAAGGGCGCATCAATTTACGAATCCTTAAGCCACTAATATAGCAGAAATTATGGATAGAGTGAACATGTAACAGCATATCATTTCTAGGCCTATTTAAAGTGCTTGACTAATTCCAGAAAAGGGCACCACTTAAGATGAATCCTTACTGCAAACTAGTGAGCCACTCGCATTCTAGAACATGATACAAGAAGAAAGTTTGCATGAAAAGGATGATATATTAACACATGAGAAAAATTACATACTGCAATATACCAAAGATCAGAATCCTCAATACAGTCATAACCCCTCCTCACTGAGACCCAACGGGCTCTAAAACTTCATAAAGAAATGTCACAAGATGAATACAATAGACTTCTCGCTGCACAGCTCGCTTACAGAAATCTGGAACCTCAACAATGTCTTCTTTTTTGGTATTTATAGAGAAGACCGAAACTTCTAGATGAGGGGGAAAAGGAAAAGGAGCAATTAATGACTACATTTCAATCCAATGGCGGAAAACACTAGCACCTTTTACATGAATGACCAGTTATAAATGAATACCTAACCACCTATATACAGAAATTAATGCTAAGAGATAAAAATCTCTTTATATACAAGACAGAAATAATAAAATATATACATCGGGATGCTTCTGGCTGAAGGCAAATCTGCTACCATGAGAATTCTGAGAAAATCTTCCATTCAGTACTGTACGCCTAGCTTTTGATTTTGAACTGGAGTCCCGGTCCTTAAATGCGAGGTGAACTTTTCTGGAGGGTTCCGAGAATTTGCATCTGTATTTTCTTTAATGGCTGTCATTTCATGCATCTGCTCTCAGCTTCTTCATTAAATTTCGCCCGTAGGAAATCACCTTCTGATATATTCTTGTTTCTCTGGAATGAAGGCGGTGGGTTTAGACGCCTCTTCTACCATTTAGAACCTGCAAAACCCCGAAACTGTTAGAAAAACTGACTCAGACGAGGGCAGAGGTGACGGAGGTGTGAATGGAGGAGATGATGGGGACACAGACCAAAAACGATGACATACGGGGTGTTGGGAGTGAATAGTGGAGACTTTTCGCAAAAAGAACGAGATGTCACACAGTGAGGTCGGGGAGAAAAACTAGCGGCAAATGCGAATAAAACACACAAAATATATATATACATATTGGCGCGGAGGGATGTACGGGGGAGGAGACACGTAGGTTAACAGGGGGCGAATGGGAGGCGACGTGGCGAGTGGACTAATGGGCGGAGGGACGCAACAGTGACACGGAGGCAGGCCATGTAATACAGTGGGGACAAAATAGCAAGCGAGCGACTTAAGAGGAAGTCCACCGTCAGATCGGGCTTGACAGATCCAACGGCCCCAACAAACTCCGCTACCCGGCCATGGTATGATCTTTATCGCGCGGGAGGAGAGTGGTTTTCCCGCCGTACTGAGGACACACGGCACCACTCCTGTGGAATCGCTGGCCCCGCGGTAAATACCGCCAACCGACAAGAGTGGTGCGGGGGGGAAAACCGCCAGTTTTTTTGTGTGCCGGGGCCATATGTGGGGTCCTCGTCCCTGAACAATCACCGCGCCGTTGATTTAGTTGAATCGGACGGTTATAACGGCGCCCGGGACTTAAACGATAACCCCCCTTTTTCTTCTGGCCTGTGGTCCTGGACTCGGGTCTTATGAAAATCAAGGCGGGGGGGCTAAAGCCTAAGGGGCTTCGGCCCGACATATAAAATATGTAATTTGAACATTTAAACAACGTATTTTTTAAGAGCGGCAAGAGGGTTTTTAGCCATAGAATGTAATGGAACAGGTTTGGAAGGGATCGGTGGCTAAATCTGAATGGAGGGAAAAATGTACAACATCGGCTCCATCTGGGGACGGCATGCTCGACTTCGGGCATGTCGAGAACACGCAGACCATTCAAAACCTCAATTCTGCAGCTCAATTTCTTCTGTGCTTCACCTTCCGGTAACTCTCAATATTCTTTTTCCTCAAAAACTAAAATAAAAGCAATTTATATACATTATATACAGTCTGTCATTCTTCACCTGGGTCAGAATTGAAAATATGGCTTGAGGAATTGGCCATTCACGGGCGCATCTAACAAATCACCCTGTAGATTCTCCAACATAAAAGTATTATTCCCCCCTTGACTCACGATTCTGAATGGACCAAACCATAATGGATCGAACTTAGCGTGCTTGCCCTTTTCTGCTCTGCGAACATCCCACCTAAAAACCAGGTCTCCAATTTGAAAATTTCTACCCTTTGCATGCTGATCAAATACCTTCTTCATTTTCTCCTGGTATTCCATTAATCTCTGGTCTACCTGGTTCCTGGTTTCCTCCAATTCTACCAGCTGATTAATTCTCCTAGTCATCTCATCTGGTTCATCCTGGTTTTCCTGCAAGAATCGTGCCACTGGCAGTGCCAACTGCACCGGAAACACCGCAGCCCGCCCATACACCAGCTCATATGGAGACCTGCCTGTTGATCTTTTGCTGGTTATCCTATTTTCCCACAGAGCAAACTTCAATTGAGAGTCCCAATTTTTCTGGTTTTCAGCTATCGTTTTCTTCAGGGCCCTCACCAGGGTTTTATTAGATGATTCTGCTAAACCGTTCCCCTGGGGGTAATATGCCGTGGAATGAGTTAATACAATGTTATACCTTTGGCAGAAACCTACAAATCTGGCGGACTTAAAAGCTTGAGCATTATCAGTTACAATCCTTGCAGGACAGCCAAACCTAGATATGATATTGTCTTCTAAAAAATTCATGATTACAGCATCTGTAGCCCTTCTTGTAGGTATGGCTTCCACCCATTTCGTGAAGTAGTCTGTAGCTGTGAGTATCCATTTATGTTGGCCACTTGATGGGGGGTGTATTTCTCCTATAAAATCTAATCCCCATTTCTGGAAGGGTTCATTTACATGAATGGGAATCAAGGGAAAAGATGCTAACTTTTGTCTCTCTGCAAACCTTTGGCACTTGTCACATGCTCTGACCCAAGCAAAGGTATCTGAATACAATTTCGGCCAGTAAAAACCGGCCTTCAAGATTTTATTGGTTGTAGCCCTCCAGCTGTAGTGTCCTCCACATATCCCCTGATGGAATTCTGTCATTATACCCTGCACTTCATTTTCTGTGAGGCATAACAGCAATATACCCAAAGGGTCTCTCCAATAGAGCTGTCCATTGGCAATGGCATACTTCTGAGACCTCATTCTTACAGCTCTATACTTTGCTTTGTCACAGCCAGGAGGACAACTAAGTGTCAACAGATATTCAACTATTTGCTTATACCAAGGACTAGTCAGATATTTCACATGTACCTTTTGTGTGGCCATTTCCAGCCCGTGTCGCTCCTCTTCTTTTTCTAATTCTTCATTTTCCACCATGGATAGATTAATACCCAAAGCCTGATGATTAGATTCAGATAACATCTTGGCAAGTCCCTGTCCCTTGATTAATTTAGTAGGCTTTATGTCTAGATCATACTCCTGGATTTTTGCAATCCATCTTCCCCTTCTGCCCTCACTATCTCCCTGAACTAGAATGTCTTTTATAGCTGCTGTGGGAACATAAGCAGTAGTATGGGATTGCAAAATATAAACTCTAAAAGCTTTAAGGGACTTTACCAGGGCATACGCTTGCTTCTCCAGTATATTATATTTCAGTTCAGCATCATACAATACCTGACTGAAGAATGCTATGGGCTGTTCATATCCTTCTTCGTTTTTCTGTAATAATACTCCAGCAATTGTGTGTGGTGAAGCAAATGAAAATACCATGAATGGCTTACTGTAATCTGGTCCTGCTAGCATGGGAGCTTCGGCAAATGCTTGTTTAATTCTTGTAAATGCATCCCTAGATTCCTGGGACCACTTAACTTCACTGTCCTTTTTCAACATATTGGTTATGTGCCTAACTATCTCTGCATAGTTAGGAATGAATCTTCTTAAAAAGTTTATTCGGCCCAAAAATACCTGTACTTCTTTCTTATTTCTTGGCAGAGAAATGCTATTTATTACTTCAACTCTCTTAGGATCAATTTTTACACCATCCTTAGTGACGATATTTCCTAAGAGTTTTCCCTCGTCTAATGCAAACAGGGATTTTTGGGGATTAAGAGAAAGGCCGTACCTTCTGCATTTTTCGAAAGTTCTTCTTAAATGTTCAATATGCTCATCATCATTCTTTGAGAACACTGTGATATCATCGAGGTACACTACTAGAAACTTGTCTTGTTCTCCCACAAAGGCTATGTCCATTGCCCTTTGAAAAGTAGCACCTGCATTAATCAGTCCGAATGGCATCCTTGCATACATAAAGGTTCCCCATGGTTTGGTGAACGCAGTCTTCTTCTGATCCTCTGGGAAAACAGCTACCTGATTGTAGCCTGAAAATCCATCCATCATTAACATTCTGGACGCTCCCACCACTTTCTGTAGGATGTGATCCATTTTAGGCAGTGGATAGTTGTCCTTGAGAGATGCCCTATTCAAATTTCTGAAGTCCACACACAGCCTGATTTCTCCATTCTTTTTTCTTACAGGAACAAGATTCGCTATCCATTCTGAGTACCTCAATGGCACAATTATTTTGGCCTTCAACAACTTCCTAATTACTTTCTCAATTGAGGGAAGAAGCAAGGGATTAATCTGCCTGAGCTTCTGTTTGTATGGCTTTGCATCTTCCCTGAGTGGAATCTTGTGCTGTATAATATTTACATCAAAAGTTTTTAGGTCCTCATAGGACCAGGCAAAAACGTCTTTATAAGACTGAAATAACTTCAAGTACTTTTCTTTATATTCCTCTGGGATTCTTTTAGATAATTTGACAATTTTGGGATCAGTAGCAGTACCCAGATTTAAATCTCTCATTTGGTCTTCTTCTACCGCTTTGTTTGGCTGCACGAGAACATCATTCTTATTGAATAATCTTTCTAGAGGCACCAAACCCCTAGGTATGACATTTCCTTTTAACTGCAGCACTTTATTTCCTGCTATATTCTCTTCCCATTTTCCTTCAGCACTATTCTCAGCTTCTGCCTCCTCATCATCATCGATTTCCATACCTGTGAATTCTCCCACTGTCTCCATGAATCTCTTCATCTGTTCGTCATCTTCAAAGACCTGCCAATGCTTTATATTGTCTGGGATAGATGGTCTGTAACGTACCTCCACTTCATATCTTAACAATGGGTTCTGAGGGGGCCGGAACGTACTGGCAGCCACAGCAAGAGAGTCTGCTATTCTGTTATGCTCCCGGGGCATGAACTGTATATTAAATGCTAAGAAGAAATTTTCTATCATGTCCCATACTTCGTTTCTATATGCCTTGAGCCGAGGATGTTTAGCTTGACATTCATTCTTAATCTGCCTTACTATCAGCTCAGAGTCCCCAAACACTTTCAGACATTTGATGCCCATGTTTCTAGCTGTCTGTAGGCCCAATAACAATGCTTCATACTCAGCTACATTGTTTGTAGCTTCATACTCCAATTTGAAAGACAGTGGTACCCATTTTCCTGTGGGGGAGATTAACAATACCCCAGCTCCATTACCTTCCCTGGAATTCGCTCCATCAAAGTGCAAAGTCCATATTTCTGATTCCTGAGCTTCCTTGGATTGCTCGGCTTGGAATTGTCCAGAGAGGGACTTATGTGCATAATTTTGACTCTCTTCTAACACAAAACATGAGAAATCACCCTCTTTATTATAAACTGGAGAGTTGTCTGAACAATCAGCAGTGGTCACCATTTTAACAAATCTGGTCTCCCTATACAGCCTCCTCTCCTGGCCACCAAAGACTGGGACAGTAGCATATGTTAAATCCAATTTAATTGATCCCCCAATCTTAGTACCCCAGGACCTTGACAACAGCATGCCAAAGCGAGCTGGGATATCAGCCACCACAATGTCCATGACCACACTTTTCGCTGGGATTTGAGCTAGATTGACTACTAAATCTTTTATCATTCCCAAGCATTTAACCTTTTTAGAATCAAACGAATATAGATCTTTGTATGGTCTTGTAGTTTTTAGCCCTAGTTTCTCCATGAAAGACAGAGGCATAAGATTATGGGAGGCTCCAGAATCTAGCATACAATTGTGAAGCAGCAGGTCATGAATGACTAGGGACACATAAAAGGGAGGAGTAGAAGGGTCTATCTCCTCAACGTGTGGGCCAAAGACTACCATGGGTCTTTCTTCTTGAAGATTTAGACTATCAGGTGCAATTTGTGGTTCAGGAAGAGGCATGAAAGAGGTGACCTGAGACTGATACACAGGCTGTTTTAACAATTCAGTCAGAGGAACAGGAATCTTAATCTTTTCAAGCTCTCTTTGCAAATTAAAAGCAGATGTGGGCTTTTCTATCATTATTTCTTTTGACTCCTTATTCTCAACTGGGGGCTTGACTTCTTTTGACACTGACTCAACATTAGAAGAACTGGCTATTTTGGAGGAAGAAGGAAACTGATCAGTTGACTGCAAGGGGGAATTCAGGAGGTTCTTACCTTTTTCCACGCACTTCTTTGTTACTGACTCCTTCTGAGCAGATGTTTCTTTCTGAGGTGGATCTTCTTCTTGCTCCTGAGTTCGGGTCCTCTTCCTTGAGGATCTGAGATCATATTTGACATTGAATTAGGCTTCCATGAAATCAGAAAATTGCTTGCAATAATGGTCAATGTCTGCTTCTTCATCTTCTTTTTGCAGGGGACAGTCCATATCGATATTGTTTGAAAAAGCTAGATTGGAATCTTCTAATCCATAGGCTGCCTCTCCAGTGGAGTCATCTGCTGGTCCTTCCAGGTACAAGGGGTGAGGTACCTGATCTTGCTGCTCCCTTGTCTCTCTTGGTAGTATTTGCAATGGAGGCTTCCTATACTGAGGATTATATCCTCTGTTTGGAGCATTGTAATAGTTTTTGGGAGCTGCATTTTTGGCTTCCAGTTCCATCTTGACCATCTTCTTTATCATCTTACTTATTTCATCCATTTTATCTGAATCCTTTTCTTGATTAGAGGTAGAAACCTCTTCTTTGCCTTTTCTTCTGGCATCTGGTTCAATTTTTCCTTTTAACTTTCCTGTGGAGGCAAAGTTCGCTTCTAGTTCCAGAGCATCTGCTTGTGCATCATCTAAATTGGCAGGCTTTCTTTCTCTTAAGGAGAATCCAAAGTCAAAATCAAAGGCTGCTATGAAAACTATCTTGGCAGCAGCTTCATTTGGCTTCATTTCTGGGGGCAAGCTTAGATATAACTTGTTGAATCTTTTGATGAATTCTTATACCCCTTCATTCTGTTTCTTCTTGATAGTATTAAGCTCAGTAAGGCACATTCCATAATCCTTCTTTTCTCCCCACTTCCTGAGAAAAACGTTTTCCATCTGATCCCAGGTCGTCACAGAACGATTTCCCAATGTCTTAAACCATTTTCTGGCTTCTCCTTCCAAAGACTGCACAAACAATCTCAAAACCACATCCAGGTGTTCAACATTCAAATTTTCTGCAAATGAGCAGAAGGTCTCGAGATGTTTCTGAGCATCAATATCATTTTCACCATTGAACCTTGGCAGAATCTTCAGATAATCCTGCGGCATATCATTCAACACTTGGGGTAAGGCCAGAGGAGCATATTTGTTCAGGAGGAAAGCAGGAACATTTTCCATTGGAGGCGGTGGGGGTTGCACAACAGTCTGAGAAACAAAAGAAGGGAGAGGGGTAGGGGAAAGAGGAGTGTGAATAACAATGGGAATATATTGTACTGAGGTCTGAGGTGTGGATGGGAATAGCTCTCGGCTAACAGAAGCTACCTCAGTGACCTCTTTAATTTCTTCAGCCTTGAAAACAGGATAGGATTATTCCCCAATTAAAGCACTTCCCCTACGTGGGGTTTCTAAATAAAACTCAGGGTTTTCCGTTCTAACTTCTTGAGAAGAAGAGGGCAGATAATCTTCAACAGAACACTCAGGATTTTCAACACGGGCTGACTTCCTCTCCTTCCAAACTCTTTTATGAATGATTTTCTCTGGGTCAGGCACGTAGGGTGTTTTCAGTTGAGCTGTATCTGACCTCAAATGCGGCTTACGAGGAGCCAGGACTACCGATAAGGTTTCTCAAATAAAGACCAGTGGAGTCGCCAAGGTGAGAAATCTGCAACTCTTCACCTCTCTATGCTCACCTGATTAGAGAGTGAAACAAGATGTCGAAAACCCAGGGAAACTGATATTCTTGAATTCATGTCCCCGGCAACGGCGCCAGAAAGATGTTGTGGATGATTTTGTCACCCTCCTAGAGACAGCCTAGAGTTGCCATAGACCAGTGCCTAGGACATCTTAATATAGTAAGGAGTCCTTTATAGTTTGGGTTGTCAGTCCAAGGGACTCACCTACTATCTCTTGTTCTAAACAAGGAAATGGAATTAGATTGAATGGGTCCAAATTCTCTCTCAGAGGCTGATACAAAGATAGGAGTAATGTAAAGGCATAATGTAAAACTTCAGTATGAAAGTATCAGACAGTTAAGAGACCGCTTTACTGTAAAGAGGGCCGATTCAAATAATATATCACAGAAATCAGATATCAAGAAGTGCAGGCAGTGAGGAAACATAAGAAGATATTACTGACAAAAGGGCGCATCAATTTACGAATCCTTAAGCCACTAATATAGCAGAAATTATGGATAGAGTGAACATGTAACAGCATATCATTTCTAGGCCTATTTAAAGTGCTTGACTAATTCCAGAAAAGGGCACCACTTAAGATGAATCCTTACTGCAAACTAGTGAGCCACTCGCATTCTAGAACATGATACAAGAAGAAAGTTTGCATGAAAAGGATGATATATTAACACATGAGAAAAATTACATACTGCAATATACCAAAGATCAGAATCCTCAATACAGTCATAACCCCTCCTCACTGAGACCCAACGGGCTCTAAAACTTCATACAGAAATGTCACAAGATGAATACAATAGACTTCTCGCTGCACAGCTCGCTTACAGAAATCTGGAACCTCAACAATGTCTTCTTTTTTGGTATTTATAGAGAATACCGAAACTTCTAGATGAGGGGGAAAAGGAAAAGGAGCAATTAATGACTACATTTCAATCCAATGGCGGAAAACACTAGCGCCTTTTACATGAATGACCAGTTATAAATGAATACCTAACCACCTATATACAGAAATTAATGCTAAGAGATAAAAATCTCTTTATATACAAGACAGAAATAATAAAATATATACATCGGGATGCTTCTGGCTGAAGGCAAATCTGCTACCATGAGAATTCTGAGAAAATCTTCCATTCAGTACTGTACGCCTAGCTTTTGATTTTGAACTGGAGTCCCGGTCCTTAAATGCGAGGTGAACTTTTCTGGAGGGTTCCGAGAATTTGCATCTGTATTTTCTTTAATGGTTGTCATTTCATGCATCTGCTCTCAGCTTCTTCATTAAATTTCGCCCATAGGAAATCACCTTCTGATATATTCTTGTTTCTCTGGAATGAAGGCGGTGGGTTTAGACGCCTCTTCTACCATTTGGAACCTGCAAAACCCCGAAACTGTTAGAAAAACTGACTCAGACGAGGGCAGAGGTGACGGAGGTGTGAATGGAGGAGATGATGGGGACACAGACCAAAAACGATGACATACGGGGTGTTGGGAGTGAATGGTGAAGACTTTTCGCAAAAAGAACGAAATGTGACACAGTGAGGTCGGGGAGAAAAACTAGCGGCAAATGCGAATAAAACACACAAGATATATATATATATATATACATATTGGCGCGGAGGGATGTACGGGGGAGGAGACACGTAGGTTAACATGTTATGTAACCAACTCTAAAAATAGAAGAAATGAGATATCAACGCCTTAGAAATAAGCCACTTCGAGGGGGCAACCTCCAATACATTACATGAATGATCAATTCTTGGATGATACAATTCACAAAACCTCCTTTCTATATATAGGAGTCCATGGGGCCATAATATAATCCTATTGGGCCACAATGTAATCCTAGCCGACCTAACAATAATAATTTAAGGGCACAATAATAACAAAATGGGGGTTACAAGGGTACACTAATAACAATAAGGGGTTTACACTAACAATAATAAGGGGCTATACTAGTGATATAGGGACCTAACATGCCCCTCTCCTTCAAAAAAAATGTTGTCCTCAACACTTGAGTAGCTCCGGGTGCTTCTGTATAAAATTCTCATCCTCCCATGTAGAATCTTCAGTGGGTAAGTTCTTCCACTTGATGAGATACTCTGAAAGTGATCGATTCCGTAGTTGTCGAGTTCTTTTTTCCATGACTGCTTCAGGTTCCAATATGATTTTCCCTTCCCCATCAAGTTCTGGCAATACTGTTTGAACTGGAAGATTTTCACCTATAACCTTCTTTAAGCATGAAAAATGGAAAACTGGATGTACTCGCGAAGAAGCAGGAAGCTCCAATTTGTATGCCATAGTACCAATCTTTTGCAACACCTTGTAAGGACCATAGTACTTTGGAGATAATTTATTATCCTTCTTTGCTTTCTTGAGGGACATTTGTTTGTATGGTTGTAGCCGTAAAAATACCCAATCTCCTACATCAAAACTTCTCTCGCTACGATGTTGATCTGCCTGTTGTTTCATTCGATTTTGTGCCAAATTCGGGTTATCCTTTAAGAGTTGGAGAACTTCTTGCTGATGCTCGATGTGATCTTCCACTGCTTGAACCTTCAAATTTTCCCTTAAAGATGATGTGATGGACCACGGATGATATCCATAAAGTGGCATAAATGGGGTCATTTTTTCTGCAATATGGAAGGAAGTATTATACCACCATTCAGCGAGAGGTAACCACTTGACCCATTCTGTTTGTTTATCAGATAAAAAACAACGAAGATATCCTTCCAAAAATTTATTTACTATCTCAGTTTGACCATCATATTGAGGATGATAAGATGAGCTATGAGCTAATTGATTACCCAAAAAAGAAAATAACTCCGTCCAAAAATTTCCGGTAAAAATGGGATCTCTGTCGCTCACAATAACCCTTGGGCTTCCATGTAGCTTTTGAATTCTGTCCATAAATGTAGTAGCAACTGTACTTGCTTTAAATGGATGAGATAATGCACAAAAGTGTGCATACGTGGTAAGTCTATCAACTACCACCATGATGACACTCTTTCCTTTGGACTTAGGTAAACCTGTGATAAAATCCATTGAAATCTCCTCCCAACGTTGACTTGGAATGGATAAAGGTTGTAGAAGTGCTGGGGTCTTAATTGTTTCCACTTTATTCTGCTGGCAAACCAAACATTCTGCCACAAACTTTCGAATATCAGATTTAAGGCCATCCCAAAAAAATTCTTTCTTCACCCTGTGGTAAGTTTTTAAAAATCCTGAGTGTCCTCCTAAAGGAGAAGTGTGCAATTCCGGAAGAATCTTTTGTTTTAGTTGGGAATTCTTACAAAGATATAAGCGATCTTTGTACCATAAGGAATCATTTTTCCAACTAAATGTATCGGATGTACTAGGATCTTGCTGCAACTTTTGAATGAGTGTCCATACATATTTGTCCTTCTTCCATTCATCTCTTGCTTCAGTTATCCAATCTGGTTGGATAATAGAAATGGCACAAAGCAATGCTTCCCCCTCTTCATTCTTTCTTGAGAGTGCATCTGCAACAACATTAAGCTTTCCTTTTTTGTAGATTATTTCAAAGTCATAACCCAACATCTTTGTGACCCATTTTTGCTACTCTTCTGAAGATAGTCTTTGTTCCAAAAAGTGTTTAAGACTATCATGATCAGATTTTACCTTGAAGTGTCTTCCCATTAGGTAAGTTCGCCATTTCTTTAGTGCATGCAGTATTGCTAACATTTCCTTCTCATAAATAGGTTTTTGTAAATACTTTCCTTTGATTGGACGACTTTCAAAAGCAATGGGTCTTCCTTCCTGCATTAAAACAACACCAATTCCATTTCCTGAGGCATCACATTCCACGATAAAGGTTTTTGTGAAGTCTGGCGTAGCTAAGACCGGTGCTAGGCACATTGCCTCTTTAAGATGTTCAAAGGCCTTAGTTGCTTCACGAGTCCATGAAAATGCATCTTTCTTCAATAATGTTGTTAGAGGTGCTGCTATTCTCCCATAATTCTTAACAAACTTGCGATAATACCCTGTTAACCCGAGAAATCCTCGCAACTGCTTTATGGTTGTGGGAACTTTCCATTCCTTAATGGCTTTAATTTTGTTAGGGTCCACTTTAACACCAAAGGGTTTGAAAATGGAATTCATCAACCCTTGAAATGTAGAAGGTGCATTGGTAAGGCCAAAAGGCATGACCAAAAATTCATAATGACCCTCATGAGTTCGAAATGCTGTTTTTGGAATATCTTCAGTCTTCATTCTAATTTGATGATATCCTGAGCGAAGATCCAACTTGGTAAAATAAATTGCTCAGTGTAATTCATCCAATAATTCATCAATCACAGGAATGGGAAATTTATCTTTAATGGTGAGCTTATTGAGCTCCCTATAATCAGGACACATGCGCCATGATCCATCCTTCTTGTGTACCAATACTATAGGAGCAGAGAAAGAACTTTGACTAGGTTGAATTATACCCGCCTCTAACATTTCTGCAATCATACGTTCAATTTCGCTCTTTTGGAAGTAAGGATGTCTATAAGGCCGGATGTTTGGAGGAACACTTCCTGGAATCAAATGAATAGCATGATCATGATCACGAATAGGTGGGAGTCCTTTGGGAGTTTCAAACACCTTGGAATGATTGTCCAAGACTTGTTGGAGATATGCAGAAATAGATGATTTTGATGTTGGAACTTCTAGTGAGCATAATTGTGCAATTACGCCTCGTTGTTATTTCTTTAGAAGCTTTGTCATGACATTAGAGCTTATTATCCTTCCTGGCTTCCCTTCAATACCCTATAATTTGACTTCCTTTCCTTCTGAAAAAAATTTCAAGAAAAGTTCTTGAAAATTAAAGCTACCGTCCCCAAAGATTGTAACCATTGTACTCCTAGTACAACATCAGCACCTCCCATAGGAATGGCAAGCATTGGACTAATCAATACATATTCCCCCATGGTTAGCTTGATATTATGGCATTTTCCAGAGCAATTTATAGTTCCTCCATTTGCAACCATCACTTGACATTCTGGTGCTGGGTATAGGAAACAATTTAATTCCTTGGCTACTTTATAATGAATAAAATTATGGGTGCTACCTGAATCAATCAACACTATTACCCTTTTCTTCTTTATATGTCCTTCTATCTTGAGAGTTTGAGGAGTGGTAATTCCTGCCAGCGCATTACATGATATGGTCGGATTCATTTCTTCTTCTTCTAGGGGTGGTTCCTGGTGTAGATCCTCTTCTTTTTCATTTTCTTCTTCTTCTTCACAATCTATGTAAAATAATTTCTTCTCAGCACACTTATGACCTTTAGTGTATTTGCTATCACAACTGTAGCAAAGCCCTTTTGCTCTTTTTTCTTCCAGTTGTTGTGGTGTCAACCTTGTAGGTTGTGGAAATCTAGGCGTAGAAACACTTCCTTCTTTATAGAAGTGAGTGGTAGGCTTCCTTGTCACCATAATTTTACATTCAATTTTTCTTGCCAACCTGAATGCCTTCTCCAATGAATCAAGTTCCAAAAAGCGAACTTCATGTTGGATGTTATCCTTTAAAGTGCCTATGAAGAGATCAATCCTGTGTTCCTCTGGAATATCAGTTACCCTTATATTCAATTTTTGGAAGTCCTCGATGTGCTGCCCCACTAAACCCTTTTGTTTGAGATTTATCAATTGGCTAAAGAAGGTGTTGCTCTTTGTATCCTCATAATGTGCTATCATTTCCTCCATAAAAATTGACCAAGTGACAATTTTTTTACGGGAGCAAAGCCATCGATACCATACAAATGTATTTTGTTCTAAATGTAAAGTTGCAATGCGTACCTTTTGTGTTTTGCACGTTATGGAGATCAAAATATTGCTCCATCTGTAGTATCCATGTTACAGGATCCTTTCCATCAAACTTCCTCATATCCATTTTTGGAATATGGTGGTTCTTTCTGCCAACATTCGAGTTTATGGAATCATGATTAACATTTATTTTGTTCTCATCAGGAGGTTCTTCTCCTATATTTCCACCATTAGGAATCATTTCTGGTTTTAAGCTTGTCATCAAGCCTTCCATGTATGCTTTTAGATCACTCTTCATGTTTTCCATGTTGTCTTTTATGTCATCCATCTTAGCTTCCTTGCCCACTTCCATGCCATCCATCTTAGCTTCCAAACCAATCATCTTAGCTTCCACGCCTTTCTTCAAACCATCCATCTTAGTTTCCACGCCTTTCTTAAAAACTTCCATTTCATTTTTTGTTGTTCTTTGCAAGAGCGAAATTTGCTCTTGTAATTTTGATATGTCATGTTGCCATTCTTCATCTTCATGAGTCATAGTAGAGCCTTATGAAGGCTTAATGGGTGTTGAATTCTTTTTAGGGGCCATTTTATAATCCAATATTGATATCTATTCTAAAAGATTCCCTTGGAATCAATTCAACTTGATTCTTCAAACAAGACTTATGCAATTCGGAAAAAAAAAATACACACCTTTTACTATCTTTTAGGAGATCGATATTGAAATTGAATTATCTCTGTAATTGAAAATCTTCGATATCTGAAATTCAGCCCTGTAGTAGCCCTCTGAAGCTTCTTTCAAATGCTACAGGTCTGACCTGATTTTGATTCTCCAAGACAAAGTTGTGTCCAATCTCCCACAATGACCTAATTCTGGACTGGTTCAGTAGAGCGAACTTGTACGACTTGCCACGTGTCACTGTTTTGTCCTTTGTCTCTGAAATTGATAGCGAAGAAACTAAAGGCCGTGTACTAGTGATCACTTTTGACGGCACTCAAATCCAATATTCAGAGAGAGAGTTATTAAAATTTTCCCACGATCACCTCTTTGAGATGAAATTCAGGAGCCTGAAAAAGCACTACCTTCCACAGATCATATCTCCAAAAATATTGCGAACCAAGCTCTGAAATTTTTTGACGAATTTCCTTAGGATTTCATCTTCGCACCATATGAATTTCAGATTCTGAACCTTCGTAGAAACAGAGTTATAGCGAAAATGCCACGATGACCTGTTTAGGATCTTGAAAAAAGACCTGACTTCCACAGATGATATCTCCGCAAATATTGTGAACCAAGGTCTGAAATATTTAGACAAGCTTCCTCAGGATTGCGGCTTCGCACCCTAAAAATTTCAGCTTCTGAAACTTCGTAGAAAAAAAGTTATAGCGAAAATTCCACGATGACCTGTTTGGAGCAGCGAAACCCTAGAATCCAAAGCTCTGATACCAAATGTTATGTAACCAACTCCAAAAATAGAAGAAATGAGATATCAACGCCTTAGAAATAAGCCACTTCGAGGGGGAAACCTCCAATACATTACATGAATGATCAATTCTTGGATGATACAATTTACAAAACCTCCTTTCTATATATAGGAGTCCATGGGGCCATATTGTAATCCTAGTGGGCCACAATGTAATCCTAGCCGACCTAACAATAATAATTTAAGGGCACAATAATAACAAAATGGGGGTTACAAGGGTACAATAATAACAATAAGGGGTTTACACTAACAATAATAAGGGGCTATACTAGTGATATAGGGACCTAACATAACAGGGGGCGAATGGGAGGCGACGTGGCGAGTGGACTAATGGGCGGAGGGACGCAACAGTGACACGGAGGCGGGCCATGTAATACGGTGGGGACAAAATAGCAAGCGAGCGACTTAAGAGGAAGTCCACCATCAGATCGGGCTTGACAGATCCAACGGCCCCAACAAACTCCGCTACCCGGCCACGGTATGATCTTTATCGCGCGGGAGGAGAGTGGTTTCCCCGCCGTACTGAGGACACGCGGCACCACTCCTGTGGAATCGCTGGCCCCGCGGTAAATACCGCCAACCGACAAGAGTGGTGCGGGGGGAAAACCGTCGGTTTTGTTGTGTGCCGGGGCCATATGTGGGGTCCTCGTCCCTGAACAATCACCGCGCCGTTGATTTAGTTGAATCGGACGGTTATAACGGCGCCCGGGATTTAAACGATAACCCCCCCTTTTTCTTCTGGTCTGTGGTCCTGGACTCGGGTCTTATGAAAATCAAGGCCGGGGGGGCTAAAGCCTAAGGGGCTTCGGCCCGACATATAAAATATGTAATTTGAACATTTAAACAACGTATTTTTTAAGAGCGGCAAGAGGGTTTTTAGCCATAGAATGTAATGGAACAGGTTTGGAAGGGATCGGCGGCTAAATCTGAATGGAGGGAAAAATGTACAACAGGTACCACTTTGAAATAAAGTGATGATATTCTCTCATGGGATGGAAAATATAATTTGGGTCAGATCTTGGTAAAGGAGGCATATAATTAGATTTCCCCTACACATCAATAACTTTTGGTTTATAGTTGGTTTAAAAAATTCTAGAAGTGGAACCTTCCTCTAAAAATTAAATGTTTTGGTTGGTTGGCATGGAAAATAGAATATTAACCTGGGAAAGCTTATGCAAGAGAGGCTTTTTAGGGCAAGGGAGATGTGCTATATTAAAATAACATCTTGAATATGTGATACACCTTTTTCTAACTTTTATTTTCATGATTTCCATTTGGACTAGTGTATTTAATATTTTATAGATTACTACCGATTGGAATCATGCTTCTATTGAATCTTGTTTATTTGAGTGGATATATTTCACTCTCCCTTTATACGTCTTCTAGGGAATTTTGATAAGTAGGAAAGCACTCATATTTGAGTATTTTACAATATAAATCATGTTTATTTGTATGAATATTGTTGCATACTACTCAAAGATTAGACCAATTTTTTATAATGCTTCACCGAGATGTATAAAACCGATGGATGTATGGATAAGATATCCAATTGGTTCCTTTGATGGGGTGGCATACAAAAATATGTGGCAATGGGGTGTATTTATTCATAGAACCTATATTTTATGATCACTTTTGCTAGAATATTCAGGTGGGTTCTAATACCCAAGAAGAGATTATCGCTCTATGGGGGGTGCTATTTTGTGCTAAGTGGTTATCCATTGAGTCCATTGATGTCTTTGGAGACCCAAAAGTGGTTATCGACTAGGTGAAAAAGTGGTATTCTCTTGAACCTCACATGCTTAGAGATTGGATGAAGCACATTAAAAGGTTGATTGGTAGCTTTCAAGGGTTGGCCTTTTCTCATATTCACAGAGAATAGAAACAAGTAGCTTATGCATTATCTGAGGGGTGCAATAAAAAATGGGGGAGATCACATTCTCTGCTTTCTACAGTAATTCATTGCGAAATAATGGGGGAAATCTATATCTCTTAGGCACCTTTTGTGAATATGGTTCATTTTGTTCTTTCCAAAGAGAGGTTTTTCTTGGTTTGTGATAAGGGATGTATAGAATCCTAATATGTCAAATTGATAGATGACCTATTATGGTAGGTTTTTAAATTGGATTGTATAATATTTGATGTTCATATGATTAGGTGGATGTATACCATGACAATATGAATGGAGTTCATAAAATAGTATGTTGAACACAAGCATACTTTGTATTAGCTAATTTGAGGAATGGCATAGAACATGACATTTTTCATATGTAAACATCTTTTTATTAATAGAAAGTATGTTGGATTTTTTTCTTTTGAAAAAAAGAGTCTTGCTATGATAAAATAATGACTAATTGGTACCACTCTCCTAACCACACATTAAATACAAGTTACGCCATTCAACCAATGGTTCTTTACTAGCCAATGGCCTTAATACCTCCACTCATTTTTTATTCTCCACAGCCAGCCATGATCAAAATCCCCCACGATGAATCTGCAAAAATTTGTGAATGGAGCTCTGATTCCCTAGTCTCCAATACTCTAACTATAAATAATCCTAGGTTGTACATGCATGTGATGGGGAGAATTAATTTAATAATTATCAAGTGTGCATCAACAAGAAGTTGCACTATGGTAATTTATTATATTTAAACAAAAAATTAAGTTAATAAAAATTATTACAGGTTTGGTGCTCACTAACCTATTTCCTTTTGGGGCCTTCAATTGATCAGGAATATAGGACTATGGTTGACTCTATCTAGAGCGTGCTCTAAACTCATCAGAATTGAATCGAGGAAGGGTCAATGTAGAGGTAGAGGCTCGGTCATACATAAACTAAGGTTGGAAGGGTTTACAAAGTTGCGCTTGGATGCCTTGCCTCACTGTAAAGTGGTTGCTTCTCTCTGCGCTCATCTCGTCCCAATTCAGTTGAGTAAATAACCTATAATTTTAGTCTCGAGGTGGGAAATGTAATGCAGCTAGATATATAAATAGGGGCTTGGGACTGATAAACGGGAGTTCCATGAAATGTAATGCAACTAACTATATAAGTAAGGGCTTTGGACCAACTAGCAGGAGGTCGTGAGATTCTAACTACTCAACTGAAAGGATATGTCTACTTATCTTCCTTTATGCCTACTCATTTATGGATTCATTGGTTGGAATTGTGGAAAATACTAGCTTTATGTACTCATTTATGAATCGAATAGATGTATTTATGGATAGAGTGAGTGATGCATTGAATTAGAAGGATTTATTTCTTGGGGCTTGTCGAGAAATGTGGACTCCTACAAGTGCTAGGAACAAATTTCTATAGGCTGGTAAGCTTACTCTCAAGCCAACAATATGTATATGCCATAGGTGGATCAACTTGAATTGCTTTAAGGTATGCTACTGACCCGACTCTAGAGAATAGTGGAAAGAATAAAAATCTACTTAGTGTTACTTAGATCTATTTTTAAAACATATACACAATAATAATGACAAACAAAATATACATGGGTATATAGAATTTACGTGGTAAAATCATGACTTTTGTTAAGGAAGCATCCAAGGGAAAGGAAATTATGATTGTATTCTTTAGGATAATTATTAAATTCAATCTTACACCACTCGCATAGTCTCCTCATCTATTGGAAAAATATATGAAGTAGGATTTGTTACAATAGTTTTGGTAACTATATTTTTGGTTCGTAAAATCGAATAACTACAACAGTTTTTACTTTGGTAAAATTAAATTTAAATTTGCATATTATTGTAGTATTTTAACAATCTCCACCTTGACAACAATTTTCCTAATGCCTTGCCAAATTCCTATCACCTTTTCTGCAAACCAAGATATGCAAGACACCACCATAGCTTCTCTATTAGCATTGATTTTGTAAATATGTCTACATAATTTTGTTGAGTGTGAACCTTTATGATATCTACTCCACCTCCATCAATAACCTATCTTACAAAATGGTACTTTATATCAATATGTTTGGTATTGGTGTGGTAAACTAGATTTGTATCCAATTGTAGCACACTTTGACTATAAAATACTACAATTATGTTATTTTTATCTCTCCCAAGTTCACCTAGAAGCCCCTTGATCTAAATTTTCTCCTATGAAAACATGTGAGACAAAAATGTATTTTTCCTTTGTAGTGGTGTAATGTCCCTTTTTCAGGAACAGCTGCAGATTGGGAATAATCTGAGTTATTACCAATGTGGAGCTACAGCCATATGCTTCATACAGATGTAAAAATACTTAAACTTCAGTAAAATATATAGCATCAAATTTATACAACGTTTTACAATGAAAAAGGTGGGGAAAAGTGAGGATTTGGGCCCTAAAACGTGTGTATTCAGAGATATGCGTAAAAATAAGATGGGAAAGTGGTTGTATATGATATATAGGGTTATGAGGGACTCCCATGTCAAATTTCAGAAAAAACAAATAAGTTTTGCTAATTTAAATAGTTCCTCCTTTCCTAACTAGGCTAGAAAACCCTGATTTCTCAAGACTAGATTTATGAAGAAATTTACTGAAGCATGTGAGCATGATTTTCTGAAGGTTCTGACTGAAATAAGTTCTGAATATTGAAAAATAACATCATGGGCATAACTCATACACTTTATAGAAGAATAGTGAAATAATACAGAAGAAATACTCAAGAAAGAGGTGCTACAACCATGTAAAAAGACTGCATAACAGTGACAGCATAATTTTCAGGGCTGAAGCAGCATTTTATTGATTCTTCATATCTAGATCAGATCAGCACATAAAAATATAGATCTAATACAGATCCATGCACAATAACAGCTGATCTATACATTCCCCTTGGGGATTTTCTCAAAACATGAAACACCGGGAGTAGATCTAAGATCTAAAACTTCAGATCTGCAGAAGGATTCAGAAATTCTAAATAATACCAGTACATATCAGATCATATCTGAAACAGAACATAGATTGGTTGGCCAATCTATGGATCACCTCAGTGATGGAATAATCCCAACACCGGAGATCTCTCCTCCAAAATGCAAGCAAAACACCCAGCAGTTGTAGATCTGCAAATAACATTCACTACTACATTTGGGGGAAATTCCGACACTTGGTTCTGACGCTTTTGACCAAATGTCGGAAAATTCCCCAAATATTTTCAATCCTGCTCGAAACTGTCACTATACCGATGTTTATAGAAAAGTGTCGCAATACCGACACTTATACAAAGTGTCGCAATTGCGACATTTGGAGGAAGACGTCGCAATTGCGACGCTATGCCCCAAAGCGTCGCTATTGCGATGGCTGCCTCCAAACGTCGCAAGTGTGACACAATGTCTAAGTGTCACAATTGCGACGTTTGGAGGCATCCGTCACAATAGCGACGCTTTTTCTGCCGTCGGTATAACGACACTTATATGCGCGCTACATAAAAATGATTTTATTAAAAATACGAAACTTATATCCGTCGCAATAGCTACATTAACGTCTGATATCGCGCGCGCATTCGCCCTCCACTCTTGTAGAATATCATTCGCCCTTAGCATTCACCCTCAGCTCTTGTAGAACAGAATTTTCCCTCAGCATTCGCCCTCAGCTCTTGCAGAACAGTATTCGCCCTCAGCATTCGCCCTCAGCTCTTGCAGAACAGCATTCGCCCTCAACATTTGCCCTGAGCTCTTGCAGAATAGCATTCGCCCTCATCATTCTCCCTGAGCTCTTGTAGAACAGCATTCGCCCTTAGCTCTTGCAGAACAGCATTCACCCTCAGATCTTGCAAAATGGTAAGTTCTTACTATAGGCCCTTCCTCCTATAGTAGGGTTGACTCTATTTGGGTTTTTTTGGTCAATTCCATTGGATTGTGTTAGGCTGTAGGGTTCTCTCTAGATGTCAAGAATCAAGATTCAATACCCTCTATTATCTTCATCACCCAATACAATATTTAAATTTTTCCCAAAGAAACGCTTACTAATTTGGCAGCCATTATTTCTCCTTGCTTTAAAAACCCTACATTTAAATGAAAACAAGCATTGCATTTCAACTACAAAAATCTATTAGTGTTCGCCCTCAACATTCGCCCTCAACTCTTGTAGAACAGCATTTGCCCTCAGCATTCACCCTCAGCTCTTGCAGAACAGCATTCGCCCTCAGAATTCGCCCTCAGCTCTTGCAGAACAACATTTTCCCTCAGCATTCGCCCTCAGCATTTGCCTTGATCTCTCGCAGAACAACATTCGCCCTCAGCATTCACCCTAAGCTCTTGTAGAATGGCATTCACCCTCATCGTTCGCCCTCAGCTATTGCAGAACAGCATTCACCCTCAACTCTTGCAAAATGGTAAGTTCTTACTTCAGACCCTTCCTCCTATAGTAGGGTTGACTCTATTTGGGTTTTTTTGGTCACTTCCATTGAATTGTGTTAGGCTGTAGGGTTCTCTCTAGATGTCAAGAATCAAGATTCAATACCCTCTATTATCTTCATCACCCAATACAAGATTTAAATTTTTCCCAAAGAAACGCTTATTAATTGGTAGCCATTATTTCTCCCTGCTTTAAAAACCCTACATTTAAATGAAAACAAGCATTGAATTTCAACTACAAAAATCTATTAGTGTTCAAATGTACATGTGTGCATCACTTGTGTAGGGTATTCCTTTTCCACTTTCACATTATCCAAGAATGTGTGCAGTATAGTTCATATTTTTTTGTGATTTAGATTATCTTGAAAAAGGAAAGGTAAATTATTTCCCATGGAAAAAGAAGGTTTTCCCTTTTTACTACTGGAAATGGTACAACAAAGTTCCATTTCTACCCAAAACTCCTATGAAATAGGAACCAAATAAAGGCCATGTCCTCAATGGACATAATTTGGCTTTGAAAATGGCCATTGCACCGTGTTGTTTCTTATATTACATCACGATAGTTTCTTAGGTCATTTCTTGTTTCTTGAGATGAAAAAAAACCAAAGAAATCGTGAAGATCCTTTCAAGAAATAAATGACCATTTCTCAATCATATCTCAACTATTTTTTATTTTATTCAGTGGTTGCTTACTTTGAGAGAAATTTGACACTTTTATAAGGAATATAACATAAAAACACAAAATGGGAAGGAATTGATGAGGTATATGTCCTTTAGTTGTTGTTAATTAAGAATTGATAATACATGATGCATGTTCTGTACTAAAAACTAGATTCCTTCCCGGAGTTAGGACACAGAGTATTGAATCAAAGTTGTAGTTTCTAACTTCTTGTATTGGTTCATCAATCTTGAAATTCAGACATTGCATGTCTTCATTGCTTCATGTTTGAATAATTTGCATCATATCATACAATAGGAAATTAGGAATTATTATTATTATTACTTTATGGATCTGTTAAGTTACTTTTAAGTTTGCATGGTTTAGTGTGAAATTATTCTAGTGTGCCCCTAGGCCCAGGTGAAGGAATGCCAAGGACTAAGAACCCTAGTTTTTAAATGGTATTGTTTCTTATACCCAAAAACCCCTCAACATCACTTCTTATTAGTTCTTAACAATATTGTTTTAAACAATTTGAAAATTGATATAGCAAAATCTCGCACTTCTCAAGATAAAGTCCTAAAGCTAAAGTCTGATACCATGTGTAATTCAATAGCCCCATTGTCACCTCACCAACCTCTTTTCACTTCGAGCTAGCTCTCCTCCAACTCAAGGGGGGTTCTCCCTAGTAGATGTTAGGGATCTAATGACCCAACCAAACCAAGTCAATAACCCCCTAACTCTTTATGTTTACTACTATCAATCAAAATATTGAACAATAGGGTCAGACATGCATCCTGAAGATAAAATTTCCAGGGTATTTTTGGGTAATTTCAAAGGGAAAGTCCCCAAACACATATAATCAAGGAATTATAATGTGATTTCAAACATTAAATATCAACAAAATCATTTAAAGGATATTGAAAGGAAAAAGGTGATGGAAGATAGAAAGTGTCTTACTTAAATGCTCTAAGGATTTTTCAATAGTTTCTCCAAAAGCTTGACTTCAAGGCCCTTCAAGTTCGTCTCCAACAATGCTATACCATCAGCTTCAACAATGTTGCTCCAAAAATGTCCTCAAGGTCTTCACAAAAAGTTTACTAGAAGTTTCTCCAACAATATATTCAATAAGGTCCTCATTGTCAACTCGTCTCTTGTTTGGGTGCCTTAATGTGCAATGACATGTTTCCAGGACTGAATTCAATGCAAGGCATATTTGAAACTCTAACTCTGTCGTCCGGTGTCTTATTAGAAATTATTTCAGTTTTCATTTTGTATTTTCAAGTTAGATATTGTTTTCAAGTTTTTACATTTATAATTTTATTGCAATGTGGCAGACTGATCAGAGCAGTGCAGGAACAACCCCGAGACAGGATGATCGCGGAAAGAGGCCAGCGGAAGAACATGTAAAGTGCCAGCATTGCTCTATCTTTATGTATTTTAGTTATTTACATAATTGAAATAATATTAATTTTGTTCAAATATGCAGACACCTAGCCATGGTACGCCTGATGATTCCCTCTTTGAGGAAGAGCTTTCTTCATCCCTATCTCCAATGTTCTTGTTGCGAAAAAAGGCACAAGATGCAAGGTCGGAATTTAATACTTTGATAGATGCGCCTCAAACACCTGAAACAGAAGAGAGGATAAAAAAACTTATGAGCCATCTAGAAAAATATCAGGTAATAATAAAAAGTCAAAAGGATATTTTTTTTGTTCTGCATGAGATGAATTGTGATAGTTTGATTTTTAATTTTTACATTAACTAAACTAACAAAAATTTCTTTTTTATGTAGCATTTTCTGGCACTTGTTGAACCCGGTGTTGGTGGTAGTGGGACACAAGGGCAAGAGATTGCCTAGACACCCTCTCATACACCTTCTACTTCTTTAGGTGCCAGCCAAGAAACACACCCTGCCCAAGCAGACACCCAGCCAACCGTTGAATGTGTTGGAAATGATGAGGCTGATATGGCCAACTACATTATTGCGTTTCCTGGAGCTACACATGTCAGCTCCACAGGGACCATTAATGGCACATTGTTGGTGAACGATGAAGGTGTCCCTATAAAGCATGTACAACTCCTAGGTAAATTTTAATATTTTAACTATTTCATGTACTTTATCTAAAACATATTTATCATGATTTTTATTTTTAAATTAATGATAATATATTTTTTTTTCTTTGTAGGAAACAATGAGTTCTACAGGTTTTTGGAGAGCCATGCGTTGGTAATTTTTGGCCCAACCATACGCACAGGGTGGAATTCCTAGAATTCGAACCTGAAAAAAGAACTTCTAGATTATCTAGAAGCCCTTTTTAGGGTCAGCACATTTGACAAAACAGCGGTGGCTCGGGTAACCGGTAAATATTTGAAATATACCAGGGACACCTATAGGATGTAATTGCAATTTAACCCTAGATACAAGCGTCCTCTCACAGTTCCAAAGAGTGAGTGGAGAGCACTCATCCAAGACGGAAAAGAGAAAAGGGCAAAGAAAGAAGGAAAAATGCCTACTGGACCCGCAAGGTAAATTACAACTTTAATTCAATAGCTTTAATTTTCTCTATGTATAAAATAAAAGTGTGCTACATCATATCTGACTTCAATCTTTTGATGCTAGGTTTCACACCTCAAAGGCAACCAAAGCTAGGATTGAAAAAAGGGCCATCACGCAGGCCAAGGCAAAGCCTACTTGAAAATTAGTCAGTAAGAATTGTAATTAAGTAGCTAAACATCTTATAATTAATTGTATTGCCTTCCAACTTTTTTGTAATCCTATCAAATATGATTAAAAATACACAATCATATGTAATGTAGGGTGATGACTTCGGAACAGAAACTACAGAGGAAGATAAAAATATCGCTTTCCATTTCGGCTATCAAGCTGTAGTTGAACGTCGCAGAAGCTTGGGGCAGGTCCCAAGATCCATAATGCCTGATAAGGTAAAACATTAACCTTTCAATATGTTTGTTTTCGTCCATAAATTTAATGTCTAACAACTTTTTTTAAATCAGGGGAGCAGCACTACCGATGAGGCAAATAACCCAGTTTTAGAGCCAGATGTAGATGATCCTCATGTGCAACCTGATCATTGTAGTGGGGACCAGGCCGACAATGCTACTATCAGTGAGGGCCGTGACGGTAATTAATTTCCACTTATAATTTTTTCTAATTATACCTTGATGGTTGTCCTTATAACGTTTTTTGTTTAAATGACAGAGAATGTTTTCCTTGAGGATCTTACCACCAGAGAGGAAGACAGGGCAACAGTCCCAACGGCGACAACTGGTGCACCAGGTAAATAATCTCATTGCAATTTTTTTTATTAATATTATCGAACTAGTTCAATGATATTTAAAAATTGACAATTAAAATTTAATATTATCTGTTTTTGTAGGCGATGCCCCGTCACTGGATGAGACCAAACATCGTGACTACGCAACTAGGTCAGCGGCGACAACTGGTGCACCAGGTAAATAATCTCATTGCCATTTTTTTATTAATATTACCGAACTAGTTCAATGATATTTAAAAACTGACAATTAAAATTTAATATTATCTGTTTTTGTAGGCGATGCCCCGTCACTGGATGAGACTAGACATCGTGACTACGCAACTAGGCCAGCGGCGACAACTGGTGCACCAGGTAAATAATCTCATTGCAATTTTTTTTATTAATATTACCGAACTAGTTCAATGATATTTAAAAACTGACAATTAAAATTTAATATTATCTGTATTTGTAGGTGATGCCCCATCACTGGATGAGACCAGACATCGTGACTACGCAACTAGTCAGTGGCGACAACTGGTGCACCAGCTAAATAATCTCATTGCAAATTTTTTTATTAATATTACCGAACTAGTTCAATGATATTATCGTGACTACGCAACTAGGTCAGCAGTGCGAGTCGAAAGGCACGAAACAGGAGCAGAGCACGATGATATTGATGATGTAATTAGGAGCTTTAGAAATAGGAAGAAGAAAAAGAAAATTTGACAATGTAAAATATTGTATTATTATAAGACAAACGTTACCATACTTGGAACGTTTTTTGCATTATATAAAACTCATTTATCATACTATTTTTATGTCAAGCATTAATTGCAATGTTTCCTTGCGTACTTTTTGTTGAATTGTTTTTTTATTAGTTATTGAATATTTTTTTTTATGCTCATGAAAGTAAAAAATGAAATATAGATTGGGTATTGGGGAATTGAGAGTGATGTGAGGGGGGGCAGGGGCCATAAGAGCTTCCACCTTCACGTGGTTGGCCCTGTTTAGTAGAGAATAATTTATTGGAGCGATTTAATCTTGGAGCAAACCTCCCTCGATCCAGCGTAGCAACAAAAAATTCATTGTTGACTTAGTTGCTACTCTTTCAGATCGTGGGAGGCTTGTTCCAAGTTCATTCGACTCCAATAAATTGTTCTTGAAACGAACTGGAGCTTATTCAGGTATGTTTTGACATTTTCAACATATGTTCTAACATTATCATAAGAATGCATCTTAGAGTAAAAAATACTACATCAATTACTTGTATTTATTGTATAGATAATGATGGATTTTGATTGACTTGGCAGTGCAGGTACAAATCCTCTTGCATCATGAGCAATACAACTTGTCAACCAAGGTCATATCCAGGATATTTTTGTTTGTGCTCTTGACCAGGTTCGTAATGTCACATTTTGTAAGTTCCTTTACAATTCATAATTCAATATTAAGCTTGTTCATGATTATTATCTAGGTTTTTTGTATGTGTTTTTTCATCTATTTGATTGTAAGAAACTCTGCATGTTTCCTGTTGTTCACTATGATTTCTCCCATTAACACTCCCAATATGAATCTGAATTTATTGTTACATAGGTTACTTTATTGTTACTATGATTTCTCCATTTACGATTTCATAGGTTACATCATGTAAAGTTGTCAATCTCAGGTTGGTGATGAGCTTTAGTTCTCCAGATTTGGGGATTTTCTGATATTTTCTCCCTCATGTCATTCCTGCATCACCTCGTTGTTTGAGCATGCCAATTTTCGACCACTTGTACCAATTGGCACATGTCAATCTTTGAGTGGTGCCACATTTCACCTATTTTCAGTGAGAGTTTAGGGTTTCTCTAACATAGCTTCAGAAATCCGATTCAGTGCCTGCTTGAATATCGTCACATAATAATCATGGTTTGGATTGATGAGCATGTTCTAAATGGTTGGTTGATTCATAAGAACCACCCATATAGTCATCTTGAGATATTTCAGAAGTTTTCTCAGGTTTCCTTTTTCACCGTTTCTAGTGGGTGGGATGGTGTGGGGTGATCCATCAATACTGGTGCTCTTGTAGTAGGGAATTTTTTTGGGGGATATAAAGGAGCATTTGATGTAGATATCCCATTGGATGCATTCATAGATGGGCACGAGAGGTCAAGAATTTAAATTAAAAATATGCAACCTCTAGCATGGCAACCTGAAGGCCGCAAGAGACACTGGTTAAAGATTGTTTTGTGTTGGCCTTAATATAGTCGTGATTTATTTCTATTATCTTAATGCAAATATATATTCCGGTCTCATTAAAATGAGGATTGTGGTTGTATTTCTCTTCTTTTTTTTCTCTCTTAATGGTCCAGAAGTTTCCAAAAGTTGCGATAGTTGTTTAGTTTGCCTATTACAACTTAAAAGTGGTTTTTAGCAATGGGATTCATGTTTTTTAAGGTTCATACTAATATGAAGATCTTGTAATTCTATATTCAGGATAAGAGAAGATGGCCTCTGCTTTGGGAAGTATGACAAAAATTTCCACATCTACCTCATTGGGTAACAATGGAAAGGGGAATAAGTTGGGTGCAATGTTTGATAATTATGGCAAACAATTGTCTTCTCTTTCAGTTTTTTCACCCATTTCCTTTAATCGCTCAATCAAAAGAGGGACTTTGAGATTACGCGACAGAGAGAAGGTAGTTAATACAAGAGCTATGGAAAAGGAGTTGTACTTCAACAAGGATGTCTCAGTGACAAAAAAATTGCAGGTCAGAAAAAAAAATTATGTTTAAAGGAAGGTCACCTGCACGTGAAACTTCACTGCGGTGGATCTTTCCTTTTCCACTTATATTTGATTTTAATGTGTTATTTTAATTTTTCATGGAGGGTTGTTTTGGTATATGGTCTGGGATTCAATTGCACACTTACTGAAAGCATTGTCAATTTTTCTTGCAGGCGGTGTGAACAAACTTGTTGATCTTGTTGGAGTCACCCTTGGGGCGAGGGGAAAAATTTTGTCTTGGAGAGCAAGCATGGTTCTCCGAAAATAGTTAATGATGGTTTGAAAGTAGCTAAGGAGGTAATTTGTATTTGTGTGCTCTGGTTTTCTTTTTAACGTTGTATTAGTTCCCCCTCTTAAATGTCTTAGATTTGGTAGGCATAATTTGAAAACTCAAAGGTGAAAGGAAACATATTTGTTACCCAATGGTCTACTTGGCCTATGGACTAGCCACATTAGAGTAATGCATAAAGCTTTTCACAACAATAAAAGGAAAGGGTTATGGCCGAGTCAAATTTTATTGTTATTGACAGTGTAATGAAATGTATCTCAATGCTATGGTTTTGGCCTTTTTATTGGTTGAATTAGAGGACCTAGTTGAAAATATTGGGGCCAAGTTGGTAAGGCAAGCTGCGGCAAAGACAAATGATTTAGCTGGGGATGGAACCACAACATCTGTTGTTCTTCCACATGTTGGAATATTGAAAAATTCCAAAACAATGAATGGAGGATAAATCTCCCTTCATCTAACACAGAGAAAATAAAAATTTCTTTGACAAGAGATAGAGTTTCAATACTTTGAAACCAAACTTCTATTCCCTTCAATAACTCAAAAAAAAACTATTACACTTCTTCCTCACTGAGAGGGATTACAAAATTATGGCTGCTACAAAACGCAGTGCATAAAACCAACTCACTGTCTGTTCAAAACAAACATACTCTGTCTCTAAAACACTCTGTTGTGTTTTTCACTTTCGCACTGCTGTGCATACACACTTAAAAAGTTACACTCGGTCTTTCACTTTTTACACACTGTTGTGTAATAAAAAATTTACGTACTGTCTATAAAAAAAAAACTACCAAGCTTTTTTGTCCTTTTTATTTTTATATGCCGTAACATATAAAACATATTATAATAAACCCTCTTTTAAAAAAAATAAAATTAAAACTAAATTCTATGGCCCACCTTTCATTTTGCATATGATATATATATAACATATGTTTAAAACATATGTATATAATAAAGCATACATAAAATTAAACTATCAAAACATTAAAGAACCCTTTCCGTCGGACTTCAAAAGTCTGAATAGATTGAATTTCAAACCAAATTCGTGTTCCAAAATGGGATGCTGACGTCTGCCTAATTTGTAATGCGAATTCTCAATCCAATGTGCCCTATAAAAAATTCGGGTTCGGTTTTTAGGTTTTCAGATTCCCTTCAATTTCATGCGATCCAATATTAATGCTCCACATGTCCTCCTTTTGAATTTACAAAACTATCGGGTAAATTTCTGTTTGTTTAATTTCTGGTTGGTGAATTGCGTTAATGCTGGTTGTTGTGTTTAAATACAATCCTGTACAGAAATATGGCTGCGGCCGTCTACAAAAAAAACTTGCAGGAATTTTAAATGCTAAATTAAATTTCTGGATGGCGTGCAAGCAACCTCCAAAAAAAAATGTTGCTGCTGCATCCGTCCTTCTGCTGCAGCAGTTGAAGTTAAAATTCAACAGCACAGGGTTTAATAAGTGAGGGTGTAAAGGTAACTTTTTGTCGATAGTACTGGATTAAGATCATCTATTCATTTTTGTAGGGTCTTATGGTGTTTGTTTTTTTAGTTTTGGGTTGGGCTTATTGAGTCTAAGATAGTTTTTGAGTGAAAAAATTGCTATCAAGTATTAAAAATTTTTGGTTCTTTTGTCAAAATTTATGAGCTTGTTAGGAAATACAAAACTGACAATGGTTGTATCTTAAATTTGTGGAAAATAATTTGAAATGAAACCTTTTTGTTTAGGTTGTTTCAGCAGGTGCAAACCCCGTTCAAATTACTAGGGGCATTGACAAGACAATAAAGGCCCTTGTTTCGGAACTCAAAATTTTGTCAAAGGAGGTAAATGCTTGCCTTTTGAGTAGGCTTGTTTTCCTTTTTGCTGATGGTTTGGTGTATCTAATTGAATTAGTTGCCTAAGGTATTTTTGGTTGCAAACTCCTTTTCATTTTTCATATAGTATTGGCCTTGTGGAATACATTTTATTGTGGTCTTGTTAGATCTACAACATTTTTAGTTGTTTAGTCTTATGGCCGAGGTGCACTTTTATTATGGAAATAGTTGAAGCAATATTGTAATTTAATCCTTATTGCAGGGTAGCATGTTGAGAAGTTTCTTGTGAAACATTTGGTATTCAAAATGACACTTGATCCTATACAGCATCATGCACTTGACTTCAAAATTAATATTCAAAGTGTGCCAGACAATTCTTGTAAAATTTCAAATATTTATGTTGTTTTAAACCATTATCTTTTTCATGTATTGGATGCTGAAAATGAGAAAAAGACTTTGGTATGAAACCAACTGGTGAATAATTTCCAGCAAAACAACCACTTCCAAGACATGATTTAGAAGTAGAACATATGTACTTATGAAGCATAGAAAGATATCCTTGATGCATTTTCAATGTTTGGCTAGGGTTATTTTTGGAGAAAATAACTCCGTATTCCTAGAATAGTGATCTTTAATACAAGTAAATGCCAGAGAAGAGAGATCATCGTGTCATAAACCTATTAACAAAAGTGAACAGGGAATGATTATTAATTATGGCATACAAAGTTTTCAGTGATTTTGACTATTTGTCTTTAACATGTAAAAATTTTAAATTCCAAACTTACATCATCATGGTTTGGCATCATGAGCTTGACTAATTGTCCACCATGCTCATAATTTCATTGTTGTCTTCATATCTATAAACAACGTTTCAAATAATAATAAAAAAGTTCTATAAGAAAAATATAGACCTCCATGCTGCTGCTCCTTGTGAGACAAAGTCAAAATTGCATTACACAATCTAACACATAAGAATCTCCTATATCCCGGTGGTATGTATTCAAATTCTTATAATAGTGTCTTAAAGACTTATGTTGACATTGCCAATGAGATATTTAAGCAATGAAAGATGGAGCCTTCTTCATTGTTGTATATGTAACAGTCTTTTATTAATATAAAGATTGATGGTTTTGTCTTTCTGAAAATGAAATGTAAAATTAATTTATTGTGGTCAATTGAAAAGTTTTTTTAAAGCTTTTCATTATGGAAGGGAGACATAGATATATGCCCTTCTAATTGAAATTCGGACCTGCCCTTCAAATTTGATCATTGTGTGGGACCTTAACAAAAAATAAAACTATTCCGCCGCGCGTTATATAAAACATATAACAAAACCTTTGTCAAAACTTCAAACGAACCCTTTAGCCATGGGTATTTCATCACGAATTGATCATTTTACCATGTAACTTCTTCTAGAGGAATATTCTTCCACTTGATTAGGTACTTCATAATGGTTATATGTCAAAGAGATACAGAATGTTTATCTATAACTTTTTGTGGTTCAAGAATCAACTTTCATTTTTCATCTAATTTTGGAAGTTCTATTTACATTGGCATATTTTTTCCCAAAACCTTTTTTAGGAAAGATACATGAAAAACCTTATGAATGCAAGAAGAAGGAAAATATAACTTCTATACCACTTGTGCAATCCTATGAATAATTATTTAGGGCCATAACATTTTTTAGCTAATTCTTTATTCTTCTTTTTCTTGAATGAAGATTGCTTATAATGCTATAATCTAAAAATACCCAATTACCCTCCTCAAATTATCTTTCACTTCAATGTTGTTCCCCTTGTTGTTTTATCATGTTTCATGTCATTTGAAGGTTTTCCATAATAATTTTCAAAGTTTCTTTAGTATTTTCCATATGTGACTCTGCTTCCTATACTTTGGACTTATCTTGCAAAAAGTATGAGATACTAGGAGTTGGATATCCATAAAGGGCCTTAAATGGGGAAATTTTAGTAGATGTGTGATAGGTAGTATGATAGTATCATATTACCATTCTTCCTCGAGGAACCCACTTCATCCATTAAGATTTCTTTTCTAAAGAGTAACATTGTAGATAACCTTAAAAACATTTGTTAACTATTTTTGTTTGACCATTTGATTGTGTTTGATATGTAGAACTCATGGCAGCTAGTGTTTCTCCACTCATATTAAATAATTATTTCCAAAAGTTTCTTGTTATTATTACTTTAGGAAAACCATGAAGACTATGAATTTCTTTCACGGACACTTCTGCCACTTGGCTTGTTGTTTATGTACTTTGAGCTCTACAAAATTTGTCTATATAAATGACCACAAAAATGTAATACTTACCTTTATATTTCAGTAACCCTGTAATAAAGTCTATTGATATATCTTCTAGTCTTTGAATATGTATATGGAATGGTTGAAGTAACCCTAGAGATTTTACTATCTCTCTTTTATTTATTATGCAAACCTAACCTTCTCTTACAAAATTTTGAATATCTTTCTTCATTCCTTTCAAAAATATATTTTTTGATCCTTTGAGATGTTTTAAGGAACCCTGCGTCCTACCATCAGAGAGACATGGGACTCCCTTAATATTTTTTTATTCAAATATGCTTGCGTGCATAAAAATATTCTATATTTGCACCAAAGTATATCTCTCTTTCACTCCCAATGCTCCATAGAGTTCATCCCATCCTTTATAAATTTTAGTTTTTGTTTAGTACTATTGTCATTTTTCCATTATGGCAAGCCTCTTCTAGCCACCTAGGAATAGAAAATGTAATTGGATATAAATTTGAGGCCTCTTCTATTTTAGAAAGAGCATCATGTACTAAATTTTCCTTACCCTTTTTGGAGATTATCTCAAAATTAAAACTTTGTATTTTTTCTCCTCATTTTTGTTAATCTTCCAATGAAATCCATAGCTTCAAAAAATACTTTATGCTATCATGGTATATCTTGACTTTAAATTACCTCCCAATGATATACTATCCCCATTTTTTATTGCATGTAATATTGCTTCCATTTATTTTTCATACATAGATTTCACCAAATATTTTCTTTGAATTCCTTGCTTTTAAAAGCCAATGATATCCCTTATTGTGTTAATGTTACGTAAATTCCTTGTCCTAGTGCCTCACACTCTACTATGAATGTTTTACCAAAAGTAGGTGCAACCGATGTTGGTGTAGAATACATGGCATCCATTAAAATAGAGAATGCCAAAGTAGCCTCATCATTCCATATAAATGATATTTTCTTCAAGAGATATGTGAGTGGACTTGAAATGCATGCATAATTCTTAACAAATTATCAATAATATCATGTAAGTTTAAAAAATCTTCTAAGAACCTTGATTTTCTTAGGAATAGGTCATTTTGTAATAGCTTGCATCTTTTGAGGCTCCAACTTCACTCCTTCCTTTAAAACAATATGAACCAAATACTCAAATTCTTATTTCCCAAAAGCACATTTGGATATTTTTACATAAAAATGATTGTTCTCAATAATTTGTATAACTTTTCCACATGTTTAGTGTGGTATTCCCATGATTTATTATAAATATGTGTATTATCAAAGAAAACCAACACAAATTTTATAAGATGGGATCAAACAAAATTGTTCTTAAGTCGAGCCCGCCAGACTTCAAATGGTGATAAACCATAATTCAAACCAAATTCACATTCCAAAATAGCCTGCTGACGTCGGCCAATTTTGTGACGCGAAAACCAATTGAATTCCGCCCTAATATTTTTCAGGTCTAAAGTTGGGCTAGCGTACGGAGGGAGAGTTGTGACGTGAATTTCTTATCAAATTCACCCTAATCTTTTTCGGGTCCGGATTTCCACTGCGTGAGTGGCCCAAACAAAGATCTTCTCCAATCAATTTCTGCCATGTGTCCTCAATCAAATGTTTCCCTTTTCCCAGATGCGGGTGCATTCGATGGCATTTAAGGCAATGGGACATGGATGTGGCGATTTCATATCAATCGCATTAATTTTTAACGTTGTTCAATTAATTTCCAAGGTTTTCACATCTAATCGCATTAAGTTTTAACATTGTTCAAGATCGGACCTCCACTCCTGTTAGTGATTCTGCATGCTCCAATATGATCTAGCCTTTGGCTCTCATTAATGATCAGAGATTAATTATGACGGGCTTCCTTCGATTGCATTGCAGTCGGGTCAATAAAATGGCATTTCGCTATGGTTTTTCAGATGAGCCAGTTGCTGGGTTACACTGTCTATTCATTGTGACGAGAAGGAGAAGTGGCCAGCTGACTTGATGCTTAGACCTTGCTACATATCTTCATTTCTCTCGGTCTGGTCCTTGTCTGTCTTCCTCTGTTTCTTGGAATTCTGCTTCTCTGTCTCCTCTTATGCCCACTGCTGAGACTGCACCCATGCCTCGCCTGCATCAAAGGATGCATTGTCGCAGGGGGAGCACTAGAGGTCAACCCCTGTGCGCTCCCTCCAGCCCCTCAACCGAGTTGACTTCCCAGTCCAGTGATTATCATGCAGGTTGCTATCTAGATACTAAAAGTGAGCGGGGTCGGGTTCTAGGATCTGGCCACCATATGGGCTCCCCTGCTCCTCATTTCCCCACCGCTTCACCTTCTCCCACAATGCACACTGCACTTTTTTCCTTTAATTTCTCTCTGAACCGCCCACGAATCATAGCTTCAATTACTGTGGTTTTCCGTGAGGAGGCCCAAATGGAAGAACAATGCACCCGTCTGGCGGATCTGAGCTCAGAAAATGCCAGCCAGCATTCGGGCCTTTAGGAGGGGAGCGGTGGCATGACTGTGGAGGTACCACCTAGCGATCCTGGACCTTCCGAAGGATGGTGCCGAATCGTCGAGGAGCTGGAGGAGTAGTTTGGTTAATTTGTTTTTCTTGCTTCGCGGCCCACTTAATTGGGCTACTTTTAGATTATTTTACTGTGTTGGACCTCTGTAATATTTTTGAATTCTGTAAACGTTCAAGACTGGTTTCCCTGTATGAGGGCATTCTTCTTAATTTTTTGGTTTTTTGATGAAAAATTTGCCATGAGTCTAGGCAATGTTTTTGACTTCGGTGTAATTTTATTCCCACTATTTATAGATTAACTTTACTTAGAAAAAAAAATGTTGCCCTGTTTCTATTTTAAACCTGTTTTTTGAAATACAGAGCCATGTTTATATGATTGTTTATATTTGAAACTTTGCGGGGTGGTTTATTATATTAATATTTCACGGTCGAATATGTTCATAACAATTGGAAAAAAAAAATGTTGCCCTGTTTCTATTTTAAACCTATTTTTTGAAATACAGAGCCATGTTTATATGGTCTACGTATTATACTCTTTCTCTGTATATCTACAGGAACCTTTTTTCTATGAACAGGGTGGATGCTGTAGTGGGCTACTAATGGAAACAAGTGAGCCTGAACCTTACATCTCGGATGCAACAGATGGTTACCAATTTTGGAATCAAGCGAGCCTGATCTTACAAGCGAGCCTGGGTTTCTGCAGATGGTTTTTATTTCCGGGAACAAGCGAGCCAGAACATACAATCGACCTTGGGTTTATACATATTTTTGCTCTATCATGGATGCTTTTTGTGTGAGGCGTATATCAACAGTACATGTCTCTGCACATTTCCTGTATCCACTTTATGATACTATTTTATGTGTTGACAGGTTATCACTCTGCCTTCAAAACTAGCGATGATGGTTTATTGATATGTTCTTATGGTATTTTTATATTTTGGACATATCACACTCCTCACATGATTAGCTTTTTTCTCTTTTCAAGGATTTTGGTTACTTTAATTTGTATTTGGAACAATGGACGTCGGTACTCTATCTGTTGCTTTACTATTCTACATACTGCTATTTCACTTTCTTATAGATGCCTTGGGCATATTTGGATGCTTTCTCATATTGTCGATAATCTCCATGTGGACCGTTACTGGGTTTTATATCAAGTCGTTGTATGTGACATGGGGTATTTTTCTATCATTGTCTGGGGTGGGACTTCCACTTTTCTGGATGGATATTTGGGTTCCAATCTTAGGATGTGAAAATGTAATGACTTCATGGACTGTTTTACTTCATACAATATATTCAAAACATCATTTTTTCTCTTGTGAAAAAAAAAATGATTAATGTTTATCACTCTGCCTTCAAAACTAGCGATGCTGGTCTATGTTGTTGGTTTATTGATATGGTTTGATGGTCTTTTTATATTTTGGACATATCACACTCCTCACATGATTAGCGTTTTTCTCTGTTCAAGGATTTTGGGTACTTTAATTTGTATTTGGAACAATGTACGTCGGTACTCTATCTGTTGCTTTACTATTCTACATACTTCTATTTCACTTTCTTATATATGCCTCGGGCATATTTGGATGCTTTCTCAGATTGTCGATAATCTCCATGTGGACCGTTACTGGGTTTTATATCATGTCCCTGTATGTGACATGGGGTATTTTTCTATCATTGTCTGGGGTGGGACTTCCACTTTTCTAGATGGATATTTGGGTTCCAATCTTTAGATGTGAAAATTTAATGACTTAATGGACTGTTTTACTTCATATAATATATTCAAAACAACGGTTTTTCTCTTGTGAAAAAAAAATGATTAATTTTTATCACTTTGCCTTCAAAACTAGTGATGCTGGTTTATTGATATGGTCTGATGGTATTTTTATATTTTGGACATATCACACTCCTCACATGATTAGCGTTTTTCTCTGTTCAAGGATTTTGGGTATTTTAATTTGTATTTAGAACAATGGACGTCGGTACTCTATCTGTTGCTTTACTATTCTACATACTACTATTTCACTTTTTTATAGATGCCTCGGACATATTTGGATGCTTTCTCAGATTTTCGATAATCTCCATGTGGACCGTTACTGGGTTTTATATCAAGTCCCTGTATGTGACATAGGGTATTTTTCTATCATTGTCTGGGGTGGGACTTCCACTTTTTTGGATGGATATTTGGGTTCCAATCTTCAGATGTGAAAATGTAATGACTTCATGGACTATTTTACTTCATACAATATATTCAAAACAACGTTTTTTCTCTTGTGAAAAAAAAAATGATTAATGTTTATCACTCTGCCTTCAAAACTAGCGATGTTGGTTTATTGATATGGTCTGATGGTCTTTTTATATTTTGGACATATCACTCTCCTCACATGATTAGCATTTTTCTCTGTTCAAGGTTTTTGGGTACTTTAATTTGTATTTGGAACAATGTACGTCGGTACTCTATCTGTTGCTTTACTATTCTACATACTCCTATTTCACTTTCTTATAGATTCCTTGGGCATATTTGGATGCTTTCTCAGATTGTCGATAATCTCCATGTGGACCGTTACTGGGTTTTATATCATGTCCCTGTATGTGACATAGGGTATTTTTCTATCATTGTCTGGGGTGGGACTTCCACTTTTCTGGATGGATATTTGGGTTCCAATCTTCAGATGTGAAAATGTAATGACTTCATGGACTGTTTTACTTCATATAATATATTCAAAACATCGTTTTTTCTCTTGTGAAAAAAAAATGATTTTTTATAGTCAAAGCGCTGCGGGGTGGTTTATTATATTAATATTTCATGGTCATTGGAATGCCCACAATTCATAACAAATATTGGAGATTTACTATCCTGTTTTAAAGTTTCATTTTTTTTTTAAATTGAACCCGCCGTCGGTATACCGACGCCTTGTAAGCATCGGAATTGCGACAGCTTAAAAACGTCAGAAGAGCGACAGTATAAAAACATCGGACCACATTTCGTCGGAATTGCGACAGTTTACAAACGTCAGAAGCGCAATGTTCAAAACGTCAGACCACATTTCGTCGGAATTGCGATAGTTTACAAACGTCGGAAGAGCGACATCCAAAACGCCGGACCACATTTCGTCGGAATTGCGACAGTTTACAAACGTCAGAAGAGCGACGCTCAAAACTTCGGACCACATTTCGTCGGAATTGCAATAGTTTACAAACTTCGGAAGAGCGACGTTCAAAACGTCAGACCACATTTTGTCGGAATTGCGATAGTTTACAAACGTCGGAATAGCGACGGTTTGGGAAACGTCGAAAGAGCGACGCCTGTTTGGAAGCGACGGAAAAAGTGTCGGTAGTGCAACACTTTTTAAGTGTGTCGGAATTGCGACGGGATGGAAAACCACGTTTTTCCCGTCCTCGAACTGTCGCTCTTGCGACGACTATGTGTCGGAATAGTGACGCATTAGCCATCGGAAATTCCGCCAAATTTTCTAGTGATTGTCTTAGGGAGAGAGACGGCATTGTAGCTTCTGAAGTTGATTTGGCATGATGCCAAGATATGGATCTGAAGTATAATTAGCAAATGAACACTTTCATGAGGTTAAATGACAATCTCACTGAAAAGAGCCACTACTGTCATCTAGATCTGAGTAGATCTAGATCTCCACTTGCTGTAACTCACAAGATAGCTCAACCCTCAATCATGAGCATCACTCTAGTTTAAGGTGAAACTTGGCCCAAGCCTGATAGTGGAGAATTTTAGCACAATTCTCCTCCAAGAGCTTCTCAAGGAAGGAGGTGGGATTCTTGAATAGGAATTCCCAACAAGGGATGTCTAAGCAGACAGACCTTCAGAAATAATGTCTTCAACAACCTCTTCTTGTTGCCCTCCTCTTCCTTTTATAAGATAGGAGTCTTTCCAAACCCTAAACCACCTTGAATCACTTAGCCCCTTTCACATTACAACCTCCTTCTAGAACTGCGTTGTCCCTCAAAGAGGTTCAATGCACCTAGACTGCAATGTTTGACTTGGTCAAATAGGATCCCCTCTAGTGATTTAGACCCCTTTAACACCTACAAGATTGTTGTACTATACAACAACCCTCCCTTTTTTCTAAAAATTTTAGAAATAGAATTCATTTAGAAATAGGGTCCCTTTCTCTCTTTTTATAGAAATAAAAGACTTGGGAATAAAGATTCATTGTTTTGAAAAAACTCATCTTTTGTTTACTAAACAAATTCAACATTCAAAACTTATGATCCAATCCAATATAGAAGACCTTATCATAAAAAACAAATCAAGTTTAAAATTCCAATCGCAATCGGAGAATCAGAGATAACCCTTAAAAGAAGTTTCATATACTTATTTCAAATCCTTCGATGCGATTAGTTCGATCGGAAATCTTCAATCGCTAAGAGTTTAAATTGTTTATTTGTATAACTTCCGATGCGATGCGGCCAGTCGCAATCGAATAATCGGGATATTATTTAATAAACTCTTTACGGTCAATTGAAATTCCTCGATCCGACGTGCATTATTACAATAAACGTTTTCAAAAGAAAATCAAACATTTGTTCGTTTAAATTTTATATGGTAGACCTCACCATTAGAAATCGGAAAAGTTTTCAATCGGAATCGGCCAATCGAGAAAAACGTATTGTGATGTTTATGTGCCATTCGAAAACTTTCGATGCGATTGATAAATGTCATTTATTACATGCGAAAAGTTTAGAATGGATGAATATTTTAATATTTCACAAGCGCCAAATCTCTGTTGGTACGAGGGCATTCAATAACGAATCAAATGAATATTGTTAATGATTTGGTTTTTAATACATGAGTGTGACCCAAAAGGAGCATTTACGCGGTATACAAAACAAATAAATAAAAAATCATAAGTTCATAAATCATCCCGTTTGAGTTGCTTGTTTGTCACGATTGGGAGTTTATTATCTTGCAGAGCCAAAGAACACTAAGCCCGTTCATTTACAGACAAAGGGAAGAAATAGCAAACGCAGAAATGTCGAAGAGAGCGAGAAGAAACAAGACTGCTGTTCCAGTTAAGTTTGTTGAGAGTCCTACAGTTTCAAAAGAAAATCCCACAAAACTAATATTAGTCACAGATACATCATGCCAGGGGCTTGGGAGTATGACGTGGGAAGGAGTCTACAACCTATTAGAAAGAGAAAACCCCAAGGTCACAGTGGAAAAGGCATCGGTTCCAGACGAAGATAGCTCAGATTCCGACTCTGAGATCACTAAAAAATCACTTGAAAATTCATTTTTGCATCGAATTGCAGCCAAAGCGAGCATCATGCTTTATTATGATGCAGTTCGATGGGTTATTGACAGTGTGAAGATACAAGACAGAATGTTTGTTTCAGCATCTGGAGTGTCTTTTGGCTCATTTAAAGCAGAAGACCTAAAGGCAATGTATTGCCTTCCAGACCCGCAGAAGGTGTATAACAAGGAGTTTATCAAAGACTTTGCTGATAATAACAAAGTCCAATCTAACCCTATCAAAGATTGGAAGAAAAATCCAGAGAAGCACCGAAATGAAGCGTCCGGTATGTATTCTGTAGATTCCCTTTTACCTCCGTATTTCTATGCCGCTGCCATGATGTGTAGATTATTTGGCAATGATAATTCAGCTAGGTTTTCTATACAAATGGTCCCATTAATCCTAGCTGCTGTCAATTCCGACATCATGGATTGGGCTGTTATTCTGTCTGATAGAATGGCCAATAGGATACTTGAGTACAGACAAGGAAAAACCGCTGGAAATTCCACTCCCTTTTTATTTTGTGCCTATATTCTTGATGCTCTTTGTTTTAATTCCGAGTTTCCCTTATTTGGATGGAAATGGACTCCCAAAGACCCTACTCCAATTCATATTTATCATAAACTGCTATGGAAGGTTCATTTCCAAGATAATGTATATAGCATCTGCCATGGTTTCCTTATCCCTGTTTTCAAAACCATTTTTAATCGCTTCCCTCCTAGATTCTCTGAAAAAGCTAAGGCCGACTTATCTGCAATAGGAGATTGGTTTGGGGAGGAGAAATTTACATACATCAGGGTTTTTGGTAGTATTGTGGAACCACATGTTCTTCCTCTTATTGTTCCAGACAAACTTATTGCTCAAGAAATTTCCTATCAATTAACAGTTGAAGGAATATCCAGGTCTTTAAATAACAGTAAGAAGAGAATGTGGCCTCAATTCCCATTTAATTGTGGTCAGTTTACTTTGAATGACTTCAAGCATGCTGAAAAAGAAGTAGCCAAGATAAAAGGTTGTAAATTTGTGACCATTCCTGGAAGACAATATGATCCACGACAAATAGCCTTTAATGTTACTGCTTCAGTTTCAATTGCTCGATTTGAGCATGAGCCAGATCCGTTTGATGATTTGTTTGTTTCTTTGGATAATTTTCCTCAAATTTATGACTTAGCCAAGTCTAAATTCCAAAAGGAGGAAATGAATAAATTTTTGTTATTCAGAAGTCAGAGATTGTTAAGAGTTCCTCTGGACCAACTAAGAATTCCAACACAAGGGTTAGAGACAGAAGGTACATCCAGCAAAATGCTAGTAGAAACATCTACTGGCAAAGTCATTACACAATCGGCTGTTAACCAGCCAACTATACATACTCAAAAGGTGGTCACTGTTGGCAAGCCTGATGCCCAAAAGGGAAATACTGATGATAAATCCGATCAAAATACTGGTCAGCAGTCTACTGCTCAAACAACATAAAAATGCACAAGTACCGATGATGATGTGCATAATCAAAAAGGTGGATCAGATGGCAAAAGCACTGAGCAGAACATAGATACAGAAAAAGGAAAAGAAACAACTAAGGAGATTATAGTTTCTGCTGATCTTAATGTTTCTTCTCAGTTATTGAAACAATATGATCAATTTGCTCAACAGCTGGGATTGCAAGATAAAGATAAAGAACAAATAGAGCAGGATGTTGAAATCATTCCTGAACATCCGACAGGGCATATTGTATTAAAAGTCGAGGAGATCCCTCCTTTGGATATATTTTACAGCCCCAAACATAAGGCTGTTGTTAGAAGACAAAGAAAAAGAAGAAAGACAGAACAAGACATATTTTCTACTCCATCAGAAGAATTTATGAATATTGTTTATAAAAATAATGAGGTGAATCCATTCGAAGACCTCACAAAATTGTCCCAGTATACAGGAGCTTATAGTGCTGCAACAGTGGATAAAGTTGTAGAAGTTTCTCAGCTGATAACTCAGAAATATCTCTACATATCTTCACTTGAAGAGCAAGCTAAAGAAAGTCAGCAACAGATTACCCAATTGCAACAACAACTACAAAATCAGACACTCAGGTCCAAAGAATTGGAAAAACAGCTTGCTGAAGAAAAGAAGAAGGTTGATGAACAACTCTTAGGCAAACAACAACAACTAAATGAAGAGATTTCTAAGTTACAAAGTCTGTTACAAAATGAGAAGGATGCAAAAATGATTCAAGAAAAGGAATTTCAAGCAACTTTGGATAAGTTTAAAGATTTCTCGAAGATAAGTGAATTCAAAACAGAAGCCCTGGAGGCTAATAAACTATTGTCTCAGCAATTGAATGAATTTTGTGCAAATCTGTCACAGGCAGAACCTTTTTGTGATATTACTTCATCTTTGATCCAAAATGTTATTACTCTCAGACAAGAAATAGATGATGCTGATGAAAATATTTCCGAATTTCTCAATTGGCAAGACACAGAAAAGGGAAAAGAAGCCAATCTTCCTAGAATAGAGGAAAAACACAAAGAAATCTTGTTTACAGAATGGGAACATCAAATAATGAAAGCTGAGAGAGCAATATCAAGGGCCAGGAGTATGATGAATAATATCACACAATTCATAAATGACAGCTTATACTCAATCAATCTCATTTCAGACTGTGTTCCTGGCAGTTTGCCAAAAGTAAAAGAAACTGAAAACAGATGGAGAGAAGAAATGGAGAAGAAAAGTCAACAAATCAACAAACTTCAAAAAATATCCTGGGACAGTATGTGGACTCATTTAATCAAACCAAACAATCAAAAAATGGCTATCAAATTCCTTTCAAATGCCGTTGATTGTTTAATTCCAGAATTTTCCGATGCCACCTATGCTGGACAACTGCATTCCGAGATGACTCATCCACCGAGACTCCAAGATATGTTGAAGATTTGCAACTTGGCTTCATCAAGCGAGAGAGAGAAACAATGAATCAGTTTCATTCAAGATAGCCTTTCAGTTTTTAATTTGATAGATTGTAGCAGTAGTAGTAGGATTTTGTTATGTAATTTCTTATTTAAATCCCTCTCATGAATTTAGAGAGGGATCTGAAGTTGTAATATTTTTTGGACTTGGAGCTAACATTTATGTACTCCATTCCTTATTATATTTTATGAAGGATCACATCTGGTGATTTTTGTGCTGAAATTATCTTTGAAGTGTTGCATTTCTGTACCTTTGGGTTTAATTTTACATCGGAGTTACTAGATCAGAGTATCACATTTCATTTGAAAGTCTTCAAGATGAATGAGGTATTTCTATCTGTTCACTGTTGATTTTCTCTGTTATATGGTATTCGTTTGAAGAATTTGCTATCATTTATATATTTGGTTTTCATAACGTTTCCTTTTATATATCATTTCTGAGTATAATTGAAATGTTATCTTTTATAAGCATATATAAGTGGTATACATGATGAATGCAATATGTTAATATAACTCTGTTTAATTTCTTAAACAGAGTTATCTTTATTTGTTTCTACATATTTCAATTTGATTAATAATACATTTTCATGGTTATTATTAGATTGAAACAATCTTAAGTTGTATTCACATATAATTACCCAGGTTAGTATTAGAATTTCTTTATTAGTATTCAGCTTAGATTAGATAGTTTTATTTCTGTTAATTTAGTCCCATTTCCACCCATCCAATCCAATCCACTAATTTATAAGGAAACTGGTCCTTTAAATCCAGTCGGAGCCACCATCCCAAACGGAAAAGGAGCTGTCTTAAGGTCCCGACCAGGTGGTTTTCCCCAATGTTTGAAGCAGAGATTTTCTAGGCTTCAACATTTTTGGCACTAGAAGGAGGGCCAACTATGAATGGCGAGTAAATCAAAACCTACAGACCATTCTCAGAGTAAATCACCCTCCACCTCATCTCAGATCTCCCATTTGCATTCTAAATTACCAGTGTCCAAATGAGAAGAAGAGGGATCAACTATCACTGCTCAATCACACCATACTTCTGAACATTTAAGTCCGGAGTCCCCTGAAGTTCAGTCTATCATCCAGAAACTTCAAGGCTTCTCCATATCACCTCAGAGATCTGAATTATCTCAAGGCAGTCAAACTTTGCAATTCCACCTACCTCATCATCTCACCAGACTTCAAAGTGAAAAACTTGGCATTGAACCAGCTGAGTTACCTTTACCTCGAAGGAAAAGGGAAAAAAAGAACATTGAAGGTTCTGATAGTGAGACCTTTTCTCCATCATCTTCCATCTCATCATCTCCAGTGCGAAGTCAAACACCCACTTCCCCATTACATATTATTGTTCACCAGGGGTCACCACCTTCAACATCACAACCTCTTCAGTCTTTATTACTACCTCCTCCCCAATCACCTCAAACATCATCTATTCCAACAACTTCTATTCAAACACCGCCAGTTACTACTCCTCCAATAGTCGTTCCGATAATGGCTAGACCATGGGCTACTCCAGGAGCAGTCAACATGGCTGCACCTTTACATGATTTACCGGACAATCCTGGAAAATGGCTTCCGAAATTTAGTCCAGATCTTAACATCCAAGCTGAAGAACATATTAATAACTTTATGTTGGCTATTAATTTAAATGGAGTCACACATGAAGATGTTGTAGTCAGACTGTTTCCTTACACTCTTCAAGGAGCGGCAGGATCATGGTACTTCTCATTACCTTCGGGATCCATAACAAGTTGGGACATTTTTGCAGATCATTTCTTAACCAAATTTGGAGATGACCGATAAATAGCTACTTTACTCAATGACCTCTCAAATTTGAAAATAGAGCCCAGAGAACCCATGAAAGATTTCAATGCTAGATTCAACAAACTCTTGAACAAAATTCACACAGATTCACGGCCCAATGAACAGGTTAGAATAGAATGGTACATAACTTCCTTACCCTCAAACATAGCTATTTTCGTAGACAGAGATGCAAAGCCTACATTAGCTGAAAGTATGAAAGAAGCTATTGCAGTGGAAAAACGAATTACTTCTCTGGAAAAGAAAAACGCTCTTGAGGAAAGAAAATCAAAGAAAGTCAGCTTCAAAGATGATTCAAAGAAAAAGGCCAAAAATCCATTTGACATGGAAGGTTTACAAAAAGTTCTTAAAATCATGTCAAATGAAATGGTTGAAATTAAGAAACAAGTAGCTGAAACTTCTACCAAAAAACCATTCCGAAATTTTAGAAGAAACCAAGTTGAATCTAAACCTCCTAATGCAATCTCTAATGCAGAATCAGAGGAAGAAGAAGAAGAAGAAGACACATCTTTAATATCAGATGAAGAAGATGAGAATGAAGAAATCGTTGAATTACATGGAATGTGGGATTTTATTCTCCCTAATTCTGACGGTGAGGTAGAGCAAGAAGCTATGCCTGTAAGTACTAGGAGTAAATCTACAGCAGAGCCTATACAAACAGCTCCAAAAAAGAAAAACACAACTCCAAGTATCAAAGACAAATCTCCTGCAAAGAAAGCTTCTCCATTACCTACTCAGAATCAGCCATCTTCTTTTAATCCTCCCACATCGACAACAAAGACTTTAGTAGTGTCAAATCCTATGGAATACAACATTGTTGAGGACATGAAAAAGATCAAAGCTAACATTTCCTTACATGAACTCAGCAAATTGAAACACCAGCAGAAGTTGTTATTGAAAGAATTAAATGCTACACCAATTGCTCCTTTACCAAGCGGTGTAGTTGCAAAATCAGCAAGAGGAACTGGTAAGTCACCAGATAAAGTGGATGCTACTGATACTGTACTCATTGGGGAAAAGTCAAATTCTCAAACTCCTCCTTTTCTTTTGACTTATGAGATGTACAATAAAAATATGCACAATTGTTTGATTGATTCTGGAGCTTCTTCCAATATAATGCCTACTTCTGTGTGTGCCAAATTGAATATCGAACCACAGAAATCGGCAGTACATATTGTTCAATTAGATCGATCCAAAGTTCAAGTTGTAGGAGAAATCAATTTAGTAACTATCAGATTAGCTTCCGATCCTAGAATTGTCCAAAGAATTGATATTTTGATTGCTGATATTCCTGAATTCTATGGATTAGTTTTAAGTAGGGACTGGTCTGCGAAACTCAATGGTTATATCTCGACTGATTATTCTCATATGTGGCTGCCCTACAAAGGGAAACCAAATCAAATTAAAATTGAACGAGAAAAAAATATGAGACATACTATTACTGAGTTTGAACAACCTAATGAACCTGTGGCATTCAACAACAATATTCTTGGAGGTTATTCTGCTGAATCATTTCTTGGAAACTTCAAAGCACCCCGATCACTGTTTTCTGTTAATACTTTTGTTTCTCAAGTAGAAAATTTTTCACAATCTGATTCTTCCAGAATTGTAAATACTTCTGATGTAATTGTAGATAAGTCAATAGATAAATCTTTGTTTTGGTCATTATATTTTGATGGATCAAAGTCTAGTGATGGAGCTGGAGCAGGATGCATTTTAATCGATCCGGATGGAGAGAAAACCATGCTGTCATGTAGGCTAGAATTTGAGTGTACTAACAATACTGCAGAATATGAAGCCTTGGTTCAAGGACTTTATAAAGCTATAGGGTTAAATGTTAAATACTTGAAAGTCTTTGGTGATTCCGAAATTGTCATAAAACAAGTTAGGAATACTATTCATTGCCTTTCAGGACATCTTAAACACTATCAAACCCTAGTACAAGATCTCACCACTCATTTTTTAGCATTTAATATTTCTCCTCTTCCTAGGAATCAAAATACATCGGCTGACTTGTTAGCTAATGTTGCATCTAAACTCCTACCTGCTGAAGACTGCAGTCCTGATAGGTTTTCTGTAGAATTAATTTTTCGTCCATCTGTCCCAGACAATGTCACAAATTGGAGAGTTTTCTATCATGATCAATATATTTTAAATTTCATGACTTCAGAGAAATCATATGATGATCAAATTATTGATGAAGAAGATCATGATTTACAAATTGCTTCAAAAGGTAATGAAAATCCCGTTCCGAAATATTTTGTTAAATTGGAGGACTTATATGATATTAAAGACCGATTCAAGAAAGTCACTAATACCAAGCTTCAAAGTTCCACTTTGAAGTTTGAATTAGTGAATCTTGGTTCTGATTCCAAACCTCAAAATGTTAATTTAGGACTTAATTTAACATCAGAAGAAAGGAATGCTTTCATTAAACTCTTGAACAAATATAAAAATGTTTTCGCTTGGAATTATGATGATTTAAAAACGTATGACACTTCAATTATTCAACACACAATTCCAATGCTTCCTGATATTAAACCTGTTCAACAAAAACTAAGAAAATTTCATCCAAATCTTGAAGGTCAAATCAAATCAGAACTTAATAAACTTTTAAAAGACAAAATCATTTTTCCTATCAGACACTCCAATTGGGTTTCCAATATGGTACATGTAAGGAAGAAAAATGGTGATATAAGAATCTGTATTGATTTCAGAAATTTGAACAAGGCATGTTTAAAAGACAATTTCCCATTACCAACTATGGAACAGATTCTTCAAAAGGTAGCTAGTTCTGAACTTATGTCCTTTCTTGATGGATTTTTAGGCTATAATCAAGTCTTAGTTCATCCAGATGACAGATTGAAAACAAATTTCAGAACAAAATGGGGAAGTTATGCTTATCAAAAAATGCCTTTTGGTCTAATAAATGCAGGGGAAACTTTCCAAAGAGCCATGGACATAGCATTTAAAGGTCTGATCAATAAATCAGTTGTTGTTTACCTTGATGACATAACAGTATTCTCAAAAAAGAGAACTAATCATCTACATGATCTAAAGAAAATATTTGAAAGATGTAGAAGGTTTGGTATCTCCTTAAATCCAAAGAAATATTTCTTTGCTTTGGATGAAGGAAAACTTTTAGGATTTGTTGTGTCAAAAGATGGTATATACATTGATCCAGATAGAGTAAAAGAGATTTCTGATATTTCTTTACCTCATAACAAAAAATCCATGCAATCATTTCTTGGACAGATCAATTTTGTTAAAAGATTCATTCCTGATTTTTCTTTAATTGTTTTACCTATGCAAAATATGATCAAAAAGAATTCAGTATTCAAATGGGGGCATAAAGAGAAAGAAGCCTTTGAGGAAATCAAACAGGCAATCATCAATGCACCAGCATTGAGTACCCCGGATTTTTCTAAAGATTTTATTTTGTATACCTTAGCCACAGAGACATCCTATGCAGTTGTTTTAACAAAGCTCAATGACCAGAAAATTGAAGCACCAATTTCTTTCTTTAGTTCAAATCTGCAAGGAGTTGAACTGAATTATTCCGATGTTGAAAAACAAGCCTTTGCTGTGTTCAAATCAATCAAGCATTTCAGAACTTTTCTCTTAAAAACTCATACAAAAATCATTGTCCCATTCTCTGCAGTGAGACAATTATTAATTCAGAGAGAAGTAGGAGAAAAACGAGCTAACTGGGTAACAGCTTTACAAGAATATGATGTTGATATTAAACCAGCTAAGATTGTTAGAGGACAAGGTTTTTGCAGATTATTAGCAGGAGCTCATAACATACCAGAAAATGAAGATTCAAATCAAGATATTCAAGTAAATCAGATAAGTATTACGGATTTTGAATCTCAGTATGTTGATCTCATCTATTACTTGAAAAATGGGTATGCTCCTTCTGATCTCAACTATAAGAAAAAACGTGCTTTAAGATTAAAAGCTATTAAATATGAGATCATTGATAATGTGTTATTTAGAAAAAATTATGATTCAATTTTATTAAGATGTCTTGAAAAGACTGAAGCTGAAAAGGTTTTGCGGGAGTTGCATGATGGACCAGCAGGAGGTCATTTTGGAGGTGATACCACAGGTCACAAAATAATTCGTGCTGGCTATTATTGGCCTACCATTTTTAAAGATACACATGACTATGTAAGGAAGTGCAGAATCTGTCAAACTGCAAGTGGAAGACAAAGGAAACCAGCTTTTCCTTTGCAACCAGTAAGTATTGAGCAACCATTTGAACAATGGGGGCTTGACATTATTGGTGAGATAGTACCTCATTCTTCCAAGCAGCACAAGTACATTCTTACTGCAACCGATTATTTTACAAAATGGGTAGAGGCAATCCCTTTGAAGGTAGCCAATTCTGATGCAATTATTGATTTCATAGATCAATTTATCATAACCGGGTTTGGTGTACCTCAAGCTCTTGTCTTTGATAATGCATCTTATTTTTCAGGAAACAGTTTAATAGAATTTGCAGTTAAAAGAGGTTTTAAACTCAAATATTCAGCAAATTATTACCCACAAGGTAATGGGTTAGCTGAATCCACCAATAAAAATCTCATCAAAATTATTAAAAGGACTATTGATCAAAATCAAAAGAATTGGCATAAATCTTTAATCTTTGAATTATGGGCTGATCGTATTACTGAGAAAGCTTCAATAGGAACTTCACCTTTTAATTTAGTTTATGGAAAAGAAGCTGTGATACCATCAAATTTAACTCTTCCATCATTAGCCCTAGTACAATTTATTGAAGAAAATCCTTCTTCATCCGTTCAATTGAGATATGATAAAATCCTTAAACTAGAAGAAGAAAGAGATAAAGCTAGAATTGTTCATGAAAAACATCAACAGCTTGTAAAATCTTCTTTTGATGCAAGTTCTACTGGCTCAAAAATTTTGTCAATTGGTGATCTTGTTCTAAAATGGGATAAGGCACATGAAGAAAAAGGTAAGCATACCAACTTTCAGAAAATGTGGCTTGGACCATTTCAGATCATTGAAAAGATAGGCTCAAATACATTCATGCTCCAAGATCTAACAGGTAAGAGAGAATCTCTTCCTGTAAATGAGCTTATCTTGAAGAAATTCTTTTCATAAGGAGGTAACCCCTTCTTAAACTGTACATATTCCTTTCTGCAAAGTTTTTAATTGTTTTTGCAAATAAAGGTTGTTAGTAAGTCTCTAATTGACTGTTTACTTGATAGAAAATTCTTAAGAAGAATATTATAAATATTTATTTGGTGTAAATATGAATTTTTAAAGAAATGATTATATTCTTTTGATAGTTTTAAATAAGATGTTAAACTTTGAAAGATTATACCAATTATTTGCATAATCTTTTTGAAAAACTTGAGGGAAATGTAAATCATTATAATTTTATTAAGCAGAGAAAGGTTATCTATAAAAGTAAAGATTATTCAAGTATTGGTACTCAAAAAACTCAGAAAAATTGTCATCCATTGATTCTTAAGGATAAAACTAGTTCACCCCATTCATTTAGGTTGTGATTTTTTAGAATATAATTCTAAGAAATTATGTTAAAATTTTTAAGAGATAAGAGGTCTCATCATGAGCCGACTTACCATATTCATAAGAAATAATAAAACTGACATTACCAATACTGCATATCAAAACAGGGTAATGACTTATAAATATAAGACAAGGGGTCTCATCACGAGCCAGCTTGTTCAGTTTAATTATAACTATTGAATGGCATTGTTATCAACTGGCTACCAAACCAGAACAATGGCTCTTAAAAAATTAAAAAATAAATAAAAGACAAAAACATGAGCTAATATGTCTTATGAATTTATCTTTTAAAAAGTCATAATCTTAGTTGAATGGGACAATGAATAGTTAATGGTTAAAAGGTAACCCTGTCGAGACTATGAACGTTTGCAGGCAGCAGAGGCAATACCTATGACAATAGAGTATATTATAAAACCAAACTTGGAAAAATCCAATTACTTCATTATTAATACCAATCAAAGCTTAAGATAACTCAAAATGTTTTTATTCTCAAGAAACTAGAAAGAAATTGTTAATAATTTTTATTCTTTTTCATAAGTTAGATTTTATTTTTGATTATCCTAGGATAGTTTTCATTATCTTTAAAAATCTTTACTTACTTAAAATATAGTATTCATTTTATTTTTCAGAGATAACTGGTTCGTTCAGTGAATCGCAAATTGTTGTACTATACAAAAACCCTCCCTTTTTTTTTAAATTTTAGAAATAAAATTCATTTAGAAATAGGGTCCCTTTCTCTCTTTTTATAGAAATAAAAGACTTGGGAATAAAGATTCATTGTTGTGAAAAAACTCATCTTTTTTTTACTAAACAAATTCAACATTCAAAACTTATGATCCGATCCAATATAGAAGGCCTTATCATAAAAAACAAATCAAGTTTAAAAGTCCAATCGCAATCGGAGAATCGGAGATAACCCTTAAAAGAAGTTTCATATACTTATTTCAAATCCTTCGATGCGATTAGTTCGATCGGAAATCTTCAATCGCTAAGAGTTTAAATTGTTTATTTGTATAACTTCCAATGCGATGCGGCCAGTCGCAATCGAATAATCGGGATAGTCTTTAATAAACTCTTTACGGTCAATTGAAATTCCCCGATCCGACGCGCGTTATTACAATAAACGCTTTCAAAAGAAAATCAAACATTTGTTCGTTTAAATTTTATATGGTAGACCTCACCATTAGAAATCGGAAAAGTTTTCAATCGGAATCGGCCAATCGAGAAAAACGTATTGTGATGTTTATGTGCCATTCGAAAACTTTCGATGCGATTGATAAATGTCATTTATTACATGCGAAAAGTTTAGAATGGATGAATATTTTAATATTTCACAAGCACCAAATCTCTGTTGGTACGAGGGCATTCAATAACGAATCAAATGAATATTGTTAATGATTTGGTTTTTAATACATGAGTGTGACCCAAAAGGAGCATTTACGTGGTATACGAAACAAATAAATAAAAAATCATAAGTTCATAAATCATCCCGTTTGAGTTGCTTGTTTGTCACGACTGAGATTTTATTATCTTGCAGAGCCAAAGAACACTAAGCCCGTTCATTCACAGACAAAGGGAAGCAATAGCAAACGCAGAAATGTCGAAGAGAGCGAGAAGAAACAAGACTGCTATTCCAGTTAAGTTTGTTGAGACTCCTACGGTTTCAAAAGAAAAGCCCACAAAACTAAGATTAGTCACAGATACATCATGCCAGGGGCTTGGGAGTATGACGTGGGAAGGAGTCTACAACCTATTATAAAGAGAAAACCCCAAGGTCACAGTGGAAAAGGCATCGGTTCCAGACGAAGATAGCTCAGATTCCGACTCTGAGATCACTGAAAAATCACTTGCAAATTCATTTTTGCATCGAATTGCAGCCAGAGCGAGCATCATGCCTTATTATGATGCAGTTCGATGGGTTATTGATAGTGTGAAGATACAAGACAGAACGTTTGTTTCAGCATCTGGAGTGTCTTTTGGCTCGTTTAAAGCAGAAGACCTAAAGGCAATGTATCACCTTCCAGACCCGCAGAAGGTGTATAACAAGGATTTTATCAAAGACTTTGCTGATAATAACAAAGTCCAATTTGACCCTATCAGAGATTGGAAGAAAAATCCAGAGAAGCACCGAAATGAAGCGTCCGGTATGTATTCTGTAGATTCCCTTTTACCTCCGTATTGCTATGCCGCTGCCATGATGTGTAGATTATTTGGAAATGATAATTCAGCTAGGTTTTCTATACAAATGGTCCCATTAATCCTAGCTGCTGTCAATTCCGATATCATGGACTAGGCTGTTATTCTTTCTGATAGAATGGCCAATAGGATACTTGAGTACAGACAAGAAAAAACCGCTGGAAATTCCACTCCCTTTTTCTTTTGTGCCTATATTCTTGATGCTCTTTGTTTCAATTCCGAGTTTCCCTTATTTGGATGGAAATGGACTCCCAAAAACCCTACCCCAATTCATATTTATCATAAACTGCTTTGGAAGGTTCATTTCCAAGATAATGTATATAGAATCTGCCATGGTTTCCTTATCCCTGTTTTCAAAACCATTTTTAATCGCTTTCCTCCTAGATTCTCTGATAAAGCTAAGTCCGACTTATCTGCAATAGGAGATTGGTTTGGGGAGGAGAAATTTACATACATCAGGGTTTTTGGTATTATTGTGGAACCACATGTTCTTCCTCTTATTGTTCCAGACAAACTTCTTGCTCAAGAAATTTCCTATCAATTAACAGTTGAAGGAATATCTAGGTCTTTGAATAACAGTAAGAAGAGAATGTGGCCTCAATTCCCACTCAATTGTGGTCAGTTTACTTTAAATGACTTCAAGCATGCTGAAAAAGAAGTCTCCAAGATAAAAGGTTGTAAATTTGCAACCATTCCTGGAAGACAATATGATCCGCGACAGATAGCCTTTAATGTTACTGCTTCAGTTTCAGTTGCTCGATTTGAGCATGAGCCAGATCCGTTTGATGATTTGTTTGTTTCGTTAGATAATTTTCCTCAAATTCATGACTTAGCCAAGTCTAAATTCCAAAAGGAGGAAATGAATTAATTTTTTTTATTCAGAAGCCAGAGATTGTTAAGAGCTCCTCTGGACCAACTAAGAATTCCAACACAAGGGTCAGAGACAGAAGTTACATCCAGCAAAACGCCAGTAGAAACATCTACTGGCAAAATCATTACACAATCGGCTGTTAACCAGCCAACTGTACATACTAAAAAGGTGGTCGCTGTTGGCAAGCCTGATGCCCAAAAGGGAAATACTGATGATAAATCCGATCAAAATACTGGTCAGCAGTCTACTGCTCAGACAACAGAAAAATGCACAAGTACCGATGATGATGTGCATAATCAAAAAGGTGGATCGGATGGCAAAAGCACTGAGCAGAACATAGATACAGAAAAAGGAAAAGAAACAACTAAGGAGATTATAGTTTCTGCTGATCTTAATGTTTCTTCTCAGTTACTGAATCAATATAATCAATTCGCTCAACAGCTGGGATTGCAAGATAAAGATAAAGAGAAAATGGAGCAGGATGTTGAAATTATTCTTGAACATCCAACAGGGCAGATTGTATTGAAGGTCGAGGAGATCCCTCCTTTAGATGTATTTTACAGCCCGAAACATAAGGCTGTTGTTAGGAGACAAAGAAAAAGAAGAAAGACAGAACGGGACATGTTTTCTACTCCATCAGAGGAGTTTATGAATATTGTTTACAAAAACAATGAGGTGAATCCATCTGAAGACCTCACAAAATTATCCCAGTATGCAGGAGCTTATAGTGCCGCGACAGTTGATAAAGCTGTAGAAGTTTCCCAGATGATAACTCAGAAAGATCTCCACATAGCTTCACTTGAAGAGCAAGCTAAGGAAAGGCAGCAATAGATTACCCAATTGCAACAACAACTACAAAATCAGACACTCAGGTCCAAAGAATTGGAAAAACAGCTTGCTGAAGAAAAGAAGAAAGTTGATGAACAACTCTTAGGCAAACAACAACAACTAAATGAAGAAATTTCTAAGTTACAAAGTCTGTTACAAAATGAGAAAAATGCAAAAATGATTCAAGAAAAGGAATTTCAAACAACTTTGGATAAGTTTAAAGATTACCCAAAGTTAAATGAATTCAAATCAGAAGCCCTTGAGGCTAATAAACTATTGTCTCAGCAATTAATTGAATTTTGCTCAAAACTGTCACAGGAAGAACCTTTTTGTGATATTACTTCATCTTTGATCCAAAATGTCATTACTATTAAACAAGAAATAGATGATGCCGATGAAAAGATTTCCGAATTTCTCAATTGGCAAGACACAGAAAAGGGAAAAGAAGCCAATCTTCCCAGAATAGAGGAAAAACACAAAGAAATCTTGTTTACAGAATGGGAACATCAAATAATGAAAGCTGAGAGAGCAATATCAAGAGCCAGGAGTATGATGAATAATATCACGCAATTCATAAATGACAGCTTATACTCAATCAATCTCATTTCAGACTGTGTTCCTGGCAGTTTTCCAAAAGTAAAAGAAACTGAAAACAGATGGAGAGAAGAAATGGAGAAGAAAAGTCAACAAATCAACAAACTTCAAACAATATCCTGGGACAGTATGTGGACTCATTTAATCAAACCAAACAATCAAAAAATGGCTATCAAATTCCTTTCAAATGCCGTTGATTGTTTAATTACAGAATTTTCCGATGCCACCTATGCTGGACAGCTGCATTCCGAAATGAGTCATCCACCAAGACTCCAAGATATGTTGAAGATTTGCAACTTGGCTTCATCAAGCGAGAGAGAGAAACAATGAATCAGTTCATTCAAGATAGCCTTTTAGTTTTTAATTTGATAGATTGTAGTAGTAGTAGTAGGATTTTGTTATGTAATTTCTTATTTAAATCCCTCTCATGCATTTAGAGAGGGATCTGAAGTTGTAATATTTTTTGGACTTGGAGCTAACATTTCTGTACTCCATTCCTTATTATATTTTATGAAGGATCACATCTGGTGATTTTTGTGCTGAAATTATCTTTGAAGTGTTGCATTTATGTACCTTTGGATTTAATTTTACATCGGAGTTACTAGATCAGAGTATCACATTTCATTTGACAGTCTTCAAGATGAATGAGGTATTTCTATCTGTTCACTGTTGATTTTCTCTGTTATATAGTATTCGTTTGAAGAATTTTCTATCATTTATATATTTGGTTTTCATAATGTTTCCTTTTATATATCATTTCTGAGTATAATTGAAATGTTATCTTTTATAAGCATATATAAATGGTATACATGATGAATGCAATATGTTAATATAACTCTGTTTAATTTCTTAAACAGAGTTATCTTTATTTGTTTCTACATATTTCAATTTGATTAATAATACATTTTCATGGTTATTATTAGATTGAAACAATCTTAAGTTGTATTCACATATAATTACCCGGGTTAGTATTAGAATTTATTTATTAGTATTCATCTTAGATTAGATAGTTTTATTTCTGTTAATTTAGTCCCATTTCCACCCATCCAATCCAATCCACTCATTTATAAGGAAACTGGTCCTTTAAATCCAGTCAGAGCCACCATCCCAAATGGAAAAGGAGCTGTCTTAAGGTCCCGACCGGTGGTTTTCCCCAATGTTTGAAGCAGAGATTTTCTAGGCTTCAACAAAGATATAATTTAAATAGCCCAGATATGTCTCTGTTCACATAGGCATTGATTTATTCTTAGTTTTCAGGATTTTTACATGTCCTCCTTCAAAATTTATTCATTAATCATGAAATACAAAATAAATAAGAAAAAATTAATGTTCCAATTAGCTGAAGCTAATTTAGGAACATTACAGTCTCCCCCTCCCAAATGTTGCTTGTCCTCAAGCAATTGCAAGGGTGCTGCAAAATCTCCCCCCTTCTTCTTATGGCCTTCTCCCTCAACAATCTCCACCATTGCTACAAATTTTTTGCGATGATCCCATCTCCCAATGGTTCCTCCCAAGTGTGCAAAGTGTCCTTTGGTAGATAAACCAAATAGCTCTCATTATGAAGTAAAGGAAGGTCTATATGAAAACCCTCTTGCTGATCCATGGCCTCATCAAGATAGAAGTGATAGTCATGATGGGGAATTTCACCATCAATGAAGGTCTTCCACCTCCATGCTATCATCCAAATGAAATGAATTACCTTCTAGCATGGTAACTCATAGTGAAGTTCCTCCCAAATTCCCATGAGAGGCATGCTCCAAGTGCTACATACAATCATATGGTCCACATCATAAAGAGACAAGTGACGTGCTATAGTGGCCATATGGTCTCCCATGCTCCCCTTAGAACATGTAGTGCAAAGAAAGTGGGAAAATCCTTTCCCCAAGGACACATTCCACAAATGTGTCTCTCCTCCAACCATGTTCCCAAGAATAAGAACATCTTCAGCATGTGGAATCATGATTAAGATCATGCTAGCTGTCATATATGATAAAGGATAAGGAAGATGCCTCCCCATGTGCAACCAGCACAGTTTTACGATCAACTACCATAGAATAGGAGATGGCAAGTGTTTCCTCCAACACTTGCTTTCTGCCCCATCCTTATTGCATGCTTGGAGAAGGTGTTTTATTATTGGTGTAAAGGAGTCACACCATAGGAAGTGTATCTCCCCTCCAAGATCCTCTAAAGGATGATCATCATCAATAAAGTTAATGGCCTCAAGTGGCCCATAAAGCCCATCATAAATAGTGCTCCCTCTTGGAGCAAATCCCTGCAAATGAGTGTTAGAAAAATACAAGTATACATCATGAGATTCGGCAATATAATATTTGTCATCCACTTGTTTAAAATCAGCAAGGTTGCTCATGGATGAGCCTCCTATCACACTCAATGAATAAGGAAGTGTAGATGATAATTATTCCCAAGAGCTATGTTCCTCCTCATCTAAAAAATGGTCCATGCACTTCTTCATATGATAATGCACCTCCTCTTTTAAATTCTCCCACATGAATCCATCCAAGATAATATGATATGCTCTAATGAAACCAACGGGTTTGGAAAGAAAGATCTCATAGGTTGCATTCAGTAGTTTTTCCTTGAGCTTGGAGCCTTTAACCAAATAAATCTGATCATGGAAGTAGATGACCCCTCCAACTACCTTATACCTCCCATCCATTACCTTCCCATCAAGAACCTCACATGTGAAAGGGTCCTTGTAGTATTCCATCATAAGCTGGGAGTCCCAATAAGGCTCTAGACTTCCCAAAAATGATAGTGTTGTAGAGGTCTGAAATGCAGCCCCTATCATATCATGACTCTCCTCTTTGACATACTTGATGCCAAGGTCACATGTTGGAGTCCCATAAACTTTCTTTTGCTGCCTCCCTTGCAGCTAATATTGCTCAAGACAATATTTAAGCATGTGTAAATCAACTTCCCCTTGGAAATTTCTTGTCCCCCAATACATCCTCAATTTGGCCCATGCATGCAAGAGTATTAAGTTCCTCTTTTCATGTTCAGAAATCTCTTTTGTAAGTGAGAAGACCATGGGATGCCCCAAAGATATGGTTTTTCCATGTATCCTCATATCCATACCACCATATATTTATGATCTTTCATTCCTCAGCGCAGATGAATGACTGGAAGATAACAATTTCCTATTCAGAAAATTCCTTACCTCTTTTCTGAATTCATGAAAGATCCTCTACGTTGTGCTTGCTTCTCCCAAGGCTCCTTCATTAGCCAAGTATGCAAATGCTGCCCATAGTTGAGATAACACTTTAGTTTTCCTCCAATCAGGAGGTCTTCCTGGTGGAATGCCTCCTTGCAAAGAGGCATCAAGGCATAGAGAAGAATGTGGATGTAGGTGGACAAATTTTCCCCTACCATTGTTGCATGGATTCTCTTGCCTCCCTTGGTCTTCCAACCCTTGAAACAGAGAAGGGTATATGCTCTTCTTCTTTAGATGCTCTTCCTCCTCTCTTCCTTCCTCTATCATCAAGATCTCATCATTTGACAATGATGGTACATGCTACTCAAGAGCTCTATGTGTGAGATCTTGTGGAACTCCTTGCAAGGGTGCAAGAGTTTCTTCTCTTGGAGCAAGTGCTCCAGCTTCATCTTCATGAGGTGTTTGAGGTGTTTTTTTTGTGACTTCGTTATGAATTCCTGTCTTCTCCTCCTCTCCAATAACTGAAATTGCCTCATCATCAACAAGAGACCTTATATCTTGGCCATCTAGTGAAGGAGGAATCTCCATGCTTCCTTCTTGAGAAGATTTCCCATCATTCAAAGGAGATCTTGCCCTAGGCAAGGCATCAAACAAACTCACACCTTATTTCTTCCTCGTCATGAAGAAATTACTGACAGAACCTTGAAGCTTAGATGATATGGCTGAGTGCACATATCCATGAGATGAGGATTTAGAATTTTCCCCATGTATAGATCTTATAGATCTGATCAAAAGATATTTCTGCTCTTGAAACTTTCTAGGAGTTTCACTACTTCTCCTTTCTTCTTCTTGTTCAAACTCCTTGGAGAGGTTCTTATTAGATCTAAAAGCTTATGAGAATAAACCCATATTCTTCATCATTCTAACAAGACAGATCAAGACCCTCAATCATGATCAGCGCTGTAATGTAAGTTGAAACTTGCCCCAAGCCTGATAGTGGAGAATTTTAGCACAATTCTCCTCCAATAGCTGCTCAAAGAAGGAGGTGGGATTCCTGAACAGGAATTCCCAACAAGGGATGTCTAAGCAGACAGACCTTTAGAAATAATGTCTTCAACAACCTCTCCTTGTTTCCCTCCTCTTCCTTTTATAAGATAGGAGTCTTGCCAAACCCTAAACCACCTTGAATCACTTAGCCCCTTTCACATTACAACCTCCTTCTAGAATTGTGTTGTCCCTCAAAGAGGTTCAATGCACCTAGACTGCGCTGTTTGACTTGGTCAAATAGGATCCCCTCTTGTGATTTATACCCCTTTCACACCTGCAAGATATAATTTAAATAGCCCAAATATGTCTATGTTCACATAGGCATTGATTTATTCTTATTTTTCAGGAGTTTTACATGTCCTCCTTCACAATTTATTCATTAATCATGAAATACAAAATAAATAAGGCAAAATTAATGTTCCAATTAGCTAAATATAATTTAGGAACATTGCAAGTGGATAAAACAATTGTTTCTTGAAGTTTTGACATCCATTTGATGGATCCCCCTACGAGAGTAAAGACATATCCTGAAGTATGTTGTTGAAAATGACACCAAGAAAGATCCTAATTTAATTTTCCCTTGAATTAAATTAGGAGAAAATTGTAATTCCACATCACAAGACAACTTGTATGAGTTAACTAAGTTAGTTTGAATTTGTTGGTTCAGTTAATTCAAGTTGAGGGCCTGACTTGAGTCATGTAGAATGGTTCCTACTTTATAGGAGCCTAGGTTGAGTTTATTTTGAGTTGTAATTAATTAATTGAGTTAAATTCAGTTAAATTCAGTTAAAATAGTTCCAATTGTTGGAGGAACTAGTGGGAGGTCTAGTAGTGGGGTCTGTACTCAGTGATCAACCAGTTAATGTTATCACCAAAAAATGATCACTTAGCCATATCTAACTAAGTGGATCAAAATACACCATGTAAGACCAATTTTACCTTAGTAAAATTTCTTTCACTACAGGAAATAACTCGATAAACCATATTTTATTAAGTTGCTTCTAATTAAAACAAGAAACCCCATGAGGAATAATTAAATAAATTATTATTTATATGATTTTCCTCTGGTAATAATTAATTTAATCACTATTTATTTAATACTCCTTTTCATATTTGACCCAATCATGAGAAATAGTTAAATAAATCACTGTTTATTTGATTTTTCTCTATGAATAATTAATTAAATCACTATTTAGTTAATATTCCTTGTCAAATTTGACTAAATCACTTAGGAATGATTAAAAAAAATATTATTTGTTTGTTATTCCTTAACCACTTCCTTGAAATGATAAATAAATCATTTTTTTGTTTATTATTTATAAATATATGTATTTAGAAAATTTAGATATATTTCCCTCCAAAACAAATAATAAAATATTCCAAGCGGTTAGATCTAAATTGTGGTTAATAATATTTTATTATTTTCCATTTTCGAGAATAACCCAATATTTTTTTTATAAATAGGAGTATCTTTTCATCCATTCCTCACCATAATCATTATCATCATCTTTATTATCTTCTTTTTTTCATTCGAGCTCCCATTTGAGTTCAACACACGTCTTGAGTTTCACACATCAAAGAGTGAGAAAAGATCCAGAATACTGAAGCATAGAGGACAACCAAAGGACCCATCCCATTTGATGGGGACCTATAGCCATCATATGAGTCTCCTTCACCAGGTGTAACAAAATCATAATATATCATTCATTCTTTTATATCGCTTTGTCTATGGTATGGGATATTACATTAGTTAAATCTTTGTTGTTTAATGTCTTTTGCTGCTATAGATCTATTATTTTATAGGTTTCTTCTAAATTTCTGTTGCATATATGAATAATTAGATGATCATATCTATTGTTAGAGCCATTAATAACTCATGGCTTAAGTAAGGTATTTTTGGTACACTTGCTGAAATATTTTACACTAATAGTTAACTAATAAATCGTCCATAAATAACTCATTCATGCATGAAATACGAGTTACCCAGTTGGGATTCGAGTTCAAGGGAAGTGTACTATATTTTAATGTCTGTCAGTCTTGTCAGTCACCAATGATCAAATTATACTCTTTCATATGGTTGATAGGGTCCTAGGGAAATTTTTTGTAGTTTCAATAGGTTTCCAAATAAAATTTTGATCATTGGTTAGGATAGCTAGGTCATTACTACTCCTTTTCATCTCCATGGTTAATAAACATCATCATGGTCAGGTCATTGTCCTTTGAAATAGTGTCTTGGTCATTATGGTCATCATTCAACTTATCTTTCCATGTAGTGTCATCATTAGTTCATATTGTCAAAATCATGAAAATAGATCATGTCATCATAAAAATCACCATTGAAAGGAGTAGTGATAGGTAAAAATGTTCAATAATGATTTCTAAAGTTCATTTGGATCTCTATTAAGATGTAAATATATGTAAAAATGTTTAAAATCTGCAGTACACAAGCAATCAAATCAAATTGTGAAAAGGCAAGGTGGGGTCACATCACCACCAAGGAGAAAAATTGATTTCCATCCTTTAGAATACCAACCAAGAATTTTTTTTCCTCATTTCAACTTCATGAGAAATCATGTTGTCACCAAGGAGCTTTCCACCCTTTTAAAATTAGTTTCTTGCCTTGGAAAGCTCAATTTCCTTGATGTGTTGCGCTTTTCACTGGTTGCACTGCACTTTTCTCACCCTTGTTGCATTTTTCTTCAGAAAGGGAAATATCTTCTTTCCAGTGGTTTAATCATCAAATGCAGGTTCCATCGCATCAAATAAAGTAATTTTGTCACCATCCACCTCTCTTTCATCTCATTTCATGCTTCAAACCTCACAAATCCCCTCTCCTAGGTTTTGTTGTGTTTTTTTTCAAATAAGTATCTTTGGTCCATTTTTCTAATAAAAACCCTCAAATTCATGCTCACTCGCCCTCCCCCACCTTTAATACACCTTTCTTGACACTTCCCCTCATCCATTTCCCTCATTTTCACCATTTCCCTATAAACCAGGTAGCATACACTACACTTTCCTAGGCTAGGGTTGTTTTTTTCTCTTTTCTGCCCCTCCACCTCACTCATTTCCTAAAATTCCACCTCCCTACACTCCCTAACATCTATCCCTGTCCCCCTAAAATTTCCCAATAATTTAGACACCCTCAAACCCATTCATCCCCCTCCATTCATAAAACTACCCAAAATCCCCTTTTTTTCCTACACTAAAAACCTAATTTCCCCTCCTAGTGAGCTAGGGTTTCCATGGATTCAAATACTACTAAGAAGAGGAAGCATAAGGGAGTTCAATCATATATGAACCCAATATAGTGTAGGATATCATGGCTACACCGTTTCTCAAGAAATAATTCCAGGATGCATGTCCCCTTGATTTTTTCCAAAATATTGAAGAACTTGGTTTCAATGATAAGCTTACAAGCACCTTTGCAACTAGTCTAAGGAGGGATAAGGTGACCATTGCAGGGGTTGTGTTCACTATTTTAGTAGAGAACATTTCCATAGCTATAGGGATCCCAATTCATGGAGAGATTTGGTTCAAAAGAAGAGACCTAGATGTTGGACGGATAATTCGTTCTTGCGTACAAGACAGACCTCCCAAGTGTCCTACAGACAGCTAGCAACAAACAGAAAAAAAAAAAAAAAAAAAAAAAAAAAAACTATCTTTCTCTAGATATATTGTGATTCATAATTAAATGTTATAAAGGTTTAACGATCTTACCTTTAATCCAACGCTTGTTTGTAGTAGTATTCCTTCAGTCGCCCGAAAGAGTTATCTTCGTAGATCTGCAATCACCAACCAACAAACATCAAATAGCACCTGCATAGCATATATTCATAAATAATATCCATTATGGTGATCAAGGAATCCATAAAATAAACCAATCAATTGATATCTTATTGAGAAAAACGGATTTATTTGTATTAACTTAAATAAGGAAGAGCCTTACAACTGTGTCCGCCTTGATGTCATACAAGCCTTCCTGGGGTCCAGAACGGGCATTTCCTTTACTCAGATCAGCCTTGCACTCTTCCAACCGAGATACATACAGGTATGTAATCCTTCCCACATGAAATCTCAGCTAAAAGGGTCTAAGTTTCAACAGCACTTCGCCTCCAACAATAATAAAACTTCAACTCATCCATTGTTAACCCCTTGAGGCTGCCCTATGCCTCTTTTTATAGCGAAAGAGAGGAGGTTACAACTCCATACAAGAAGGGATAGAATCCTCCTTCAAATGGATTAGTTCCTTACATCAAGGGGTTAGCTCCTTATTGGATGGGATGCATGAACATGAAAGGAGCAGACTTTCCACCGTAGGAATGTTTCTAGAAGCTTCCAAAAATGACTTTAACTGAGCTTCTAGATTTTACTTGCGCCTTTTCTAATCTTTTACAGGGGTCCACACTTTTAATGAATAGAAAATTTGCTTGGCTACGCATAATTTATAGCCAAACAGTGCGGGACCACAGGAAAAACTAGGAGAAAGTGCGGTACCAGACTTTTAAGGCTTTTATGAGCTTTTCTCTTAGTTTCAAGGCTTGACATTGGGAACTTTGGTATTGTATACTTCCAAGGGAGTACTAAAATTTCATGGTGAAAATTTTCAGTGTAACACTAGATATTGAAAACTACAATATGATTTTGAAGCCTCCATAAAAGGCTACTCCAAAACACATTTTTGCATTCAGACACTTGCTTGACAAGTATGCCCCTCTCATGAATATTATCATGAAATATTTCACATGTGAGGGTAGGTTCTCAAGTTTATATCAGTACCATGTGAGATTACTGATGCATTTCACCAGTGTTAAGGCTCTTAACCTACCTCACTACCTTTACAGAATCTTGGTCAAAATGGCAGAGAAGGTACATAGCAAAGGGAAATATCATCATGTAGGAATGTTCCATCCTGGCTTGGTGAAAATTATTGTTTTCCATCATCTCACACAAATAAATTTGCCTTGGGATGGTTTCATGCATTTAGCCTCTCTTTTTCCTACTCCAACTCAGTCAAGCAGTCATTCTACACCTTTTACTTCACCAAGGAAACAAGAAGTGGGTTCCACAAAAAAACCTGTCACAAGAACACCTAAGAATGAGGTGACTAAGAGATACACTAGAGGAAAGAGGCTGATGTTTTCTCCTATCAGCATGGAAATCGCTCAGCTACAGCAGTGTAAAAAGAGACATCAGCACATCAACATGAAGCACCATTGCAAAAAGAAGAACACGTATGTCTTGACACTCATATGGTAGACATAGATATGCATGAGGAGGAAATATCACCAGAGAAGGTTATCAAGGAGAAATAAGCTGATATTAGAGAGCTAAAGGATAAATTATCAAAGACAAACATCATTATCACTTTTCTTCAGCATGAGAATAAGCAGCTCCAAGTAAAACATTTTTTTCTTAGCAAGCCTAAGGCAGATTTGGAGAAGGATGGTGGAAAAGGTAAATCAGTGGTTTATGTTGATGAGTTAGAGGATCAATAAGAGAAATTCAAACCAATGATACCAAGAACAAAAGGTCTCAAAAGGCATCAAGAGAAAGAAATTGAAACATCTCCACCACTAGGTCAAGAAGACTTTGATGACCTAATTGCAGTAGAAATTGAGCAAGATAAGGATTTTTGGCTTGATGAGGTTAATTGTCACTTAGAGAAGCTTCTTTTGAAGGCTAATAGGAACAATAATCTTTATAGGCATATTTCCATGCACTATTGCACAAGGAACGGGATCTCTCAAATCAAAATCGATCAATTTAAGAAGAAATTGAGGCAAACCCTAATGAAGAAAAAGGAGAAGGATAAACTTGATTTTTTGGCTGAGGCATCCCTCATAGCCTAACACATCATTTTATAACTTCACGGGGAAATTTTGGGCAAATTTTGAGCAAATTTTGGTAGTTTTTGGCTTAAACTGGAAATTGCACATAGCCAAAAGCACAGCACCTTAGTGTTGTGCTTTTCCCTCAGAGGTCTGAATGACCTAAACTATACATCAATGGATAGATATTGACATGCATATCTCATTTGTCAACTTTTTTTTCCATGTCAACAGACAAGTTGGGAAAAAAGTGAAAAAAACATGCTAAAAACTCACTTCCTCCAACCTTTTTGACCCTGGCGCTGCACTTTTGGAGAGACCTTTGGGGAATGCATTTTTCTAAACCTTAGAGACCATTTTTATTGATTAAGGAGTCTATGGAAAACTAGACATCCTAATATTTCCAATGGTACCTTTAGATCAACATTTGGAGCTCAATAAGGCAATCAAAATTTCCCTACAAGATGGCGTTGTGCTTTTCCCTATTGGCACTGCGCTTTTCCCTGTTGGCATTGCGCTTTTCCCTAGAGGTAAATTTTTTGAGTTTATTCAGTCAAATTTGGTTTTCCATGATTTAATTCCTCTTGTTTTGAGTTTATCTAATGTATATGAATTTAATTAGGCTTGTAAATGTCATTTTGATGTAATTTTGAGGATCATTAATGATGTGTAGGTTAGTTAAAGGCTAAAAGGAGAGTTTGTTTTAACCTCCTGTTACAGAGAATTTTGTCACCGTCCCTGCAATCCTCATCCCACACATTGGAGGATAATTTATATGACTTATTTTTATTTTCATACCTTATAAAAAATTTCATTGCATCCCTTCCCATGAGAAGAACATTTCCTCTGTTGACTATTCTTGGAGCAGACTCTCAAAAACACATGATTTTGGGTCGATGCTAGCAGGCAGTTATGGCCTCGCGCCCATAGATAAATTAGCACTAGGCCCTGTGCCCATTAGTGCTCTGTCTTAGTGGACTTCCCATGCCGAGATGTTTTTCAATTTTTTTAAAAAATAGAAGCAAATTTTCCATTGCCAACCGCTTTGTGAGCGAAGTCAGCATGGGTTGTTTGACTGAATAACGTCGAACATCTTCCTTTGGCTTCTCGTTTCCTACATTTGAGCAACCTCCCAAATGATAAGGCCTCCCTTCCACCATATGAGTGATCCCAACCTCCTCCTCTTCTCCTATAAATACATCTCTCTCACATAGATGTAGCTAGCTGAACATTTTGTACAATAGCTAAAATGGTTGAATAGTTGAACAATCTTATATAGCTGGTGTGAGATAGAGTAGAGAGAGACACCTATTTTCGAGAGAGATTCTAGCTGGTGTGAGATAGATCAGAGAGAGAGACCTATTTTTTAGAGAGAGCCTAGACTCTCTCTCGAAAATAGGTGTCTCTCTCAGCTCTATCTCACACCAGCTATATAAGATTGTTCAACTATTCAACCATTTCAGCTATTGTACAAAATGTTCAGCTAGCTGCATCTATGTGAGAGAGATGTATTTATAGGAGAATAGGAGGAGGTTCAGATCCCTCATATGGTGGAAGGGATGCCTTATCCTTTGGGAGGTTTCTCAAATGTACGAAACAAGAAGCCAAAGGAAGATGTTCGACATTATTCAGTCGAAAAACCCATGCTGACTCTACTCACAAAGCAGTTGGCAATGGAAACTTCGCTTCTATTTTAAAAAAAATTCCAAAAATAGCTCGGCGTGGGTAGTCCACTGAGACAGAGCACCAATGGGTACGAGGCCCAATGTTAATTTCTCTATAGGCACAAGGCCATAACTTCCTGCTAGCATCGACCCAAAATCATGTGTTTTTTAGAGTCTCCTCCAGGAATAGTCAACAGAGGAAATGTTCTCATGGCAAGGGATGCAATGGCATTTTTGAAAAGGTATGAAAATACACAGAAGTCACAAAAATGGTACTCCAATGTGCGGGATGGGGATTGCAGGGAGGGTGACAAAATGTTATGTAACACCTCCCTAGTCTTAGTTTTCATTGGATAAATTTGTGTAAATTGATCCTATCTTGAGGGATTTGACCCTTGAGAGAGGGGAAGATGGTTTTGGTCTATTTGTATCTAGTTTTCATTCAGAATAAAGGTTGGGCATCAGAGAGTAGAAGGCTTGGAGGTTTGTGTGCAGTTGATATTTTCAGAAATACAAGTTCAGTTGCAGCTATTATATAGGGATTCATGTGGTATGATTTTGTGGTATTTTTTTTTCTACTATAATCCAATTTTAAGATTATTGATTCATATTATTTCCATATCTATGATTTCATTGATCTTCCTATAATATGTTAGACATAATTCTTTCAAATTATGCTCTATTTTGGTAGGAATTTCATGTTTATGTTTTTCATCTTCTGATAAATGAACTCATGCTTGTCATGCTCATTTTGATCATTTTCACTTCCACCCTACACTACAATTTACAACCTTAAATTTCCATGAAACATACCTGCCATGCCCCTTTGTATCATTGTAACTACAATATTTTAGATCTTACCTATTTTCCTTGGCCTCTTTTCTTGATCCAGCAAAAACCCTAAATTTTCAAAACCCTAGAGCTCAGACCTAGCCTAATATCTTTACCCTTCGTTAGTCATATTTTGGTTGTAAGATCACAGAGAGAGCCCTCTCTGATTTGGTAGTGCTAGCTACCAAATCCTAAGTGATTTGAGGTTACCTCCGTCAGTTTTCATTCTCAGGCTTGGAACATTGTGGAGGATAACATTATGAGTTGCATAATCATCCAAATTGTACATGTGGTGCATGCAGTCAGAGGAAGTCCTATGCAGGATTGAATAGTTATGGATGAGGAATTTCCCTAATTAATAGGGGCTAATTCCAAAGGAAAAAATTCAACGAAATAGGTACTTGGGCAGGCTTGTATTTGTTTAAGTATTGACCAGGACTAGCTTGCAGAGTAGTGAGATAGATTGTAATAGTGCAGAGGTTGCTCGCACTTAAGAAAAGCATTGTAATATTCTCTATTTTTCTGACTAATGCAATATACAAATAGGAGGGGTTTTTTGCTATGGCTTTCCCCTAAAAATCATTGTGTAATGTGTGATTGAATTCTCTCTCTTGTATTCTTTGTGATTTCGCGATCGTTAAATTGTTTCCGAACTTGGTATAGTAGATTCAAGTCTATTGTTTTAGTAAATTAAAATTATCATTTTGAATCTACAAGGAATTTATACATGGTATGGAAGCTGAAAACACAATAGGAGAGAAGAATTTGAAGTTGTCTTTGTAGGATCGAATTTGAAAAATAAAATCTTCAGAGCTAGCAGGATGGCCTTATATGGTTAAAGACTCAAATATTCCCTTGAGGGTAGTTCAAATTATATTCCTTAGAGGATATGATGGAGGCAATTTTTTAAGATAATAGGTTGAAGGAATTTGTAGATACTAACTTTCCTAAACCTCTAGCATCTGATGCTCGGGATCTATCAGAGTGGAAGAAGTGTGTTTCAAAAGTTAGGAGGATCATATTGGAAGGAGTTGGAGATCATATTGTCTCAAATTTCCATAGGAAGGAGACTCCATATGCAATGTAGAAAGCCTTCATAGACTTGTTTCATAACAACAGTGACCATGGAAAGTTTTCATTGAAGGAAAAGCTTTGGAAAATCAAGATGGAAAAGGGAGACACAATACCACAGTTCTTGAGCAAGTTCACTCAACATTGGGATGATCTTGGGAGTATTGGTATTATAGTTGTTTAAGATGATTTGGTCATCCTAACACTTACATTCTTTCCCAAGAGCTGACACAGCTATGAGGATTTGATAAATGGGAGGGAGAAGCTACCAAAATGGGAGCGTTTGTGGTACAAATTGGTGCAAGAAGAGATAAGCCAGAACACCTGAGATGGAACCTCATCCAAGCATGACGATGAGGATAAATGTACCTTGGATGGAAATGCAAAGAAATGGAAAGGGAATAAATCCCAATCCAAAGGAGATTCTGGTCAGGAAGGTAAGAAGAAATACTTTTCGAAGATTAAATGTTTTCACTATCATGAACTAGGACATTATGCCATGAAGTTTTGGCATAAGAAGGTCGGAAAGAAGCCCTTAGGAAGAGTGGAAGGTGAAGCTCTAGCTTCACAATTCGAGTTGTATTTCACCCTCATTGTATGCATGGTGACATCGGTGATGGGTAGTGTTTGGTATGCCTCATTCCATATGGCGGGAAACAAATTATTTTTCAGCAACTTGGAGGAGAAAGACCTCCAGATGCACATTGAGATGGGATATGATGGAAGGTATAACACGAGTGGTATCAATGTTGTTACTTTTCAGAGGGAGTTTCTTTCTCCTCTCACATTAAAAGATGACATGTATGTTTAGAGTCTGAAGAATAATTTAGTTTAGTTTCTATGTTGGAATACCATGGCTACGATGTGATATTTAGCAAAGGAAAGGCTTTACTTTGTCACATTGCCAGAGGAAAAGTGAAGTAGATCAGGGTTCGGGTGAAGAAACTCTAAAAATTAGATGTAGAAGATTGTGTTTCTTTGAACATGGAAGCAGAGAAGGTGAAGAATTGAGACATCGGTGAATTATGGCACATGTGACTTGGCCATTTTCACCATGGAGCTTTGAAGATAATGCAACATATTTCTACAGAACTTCCCAAGGGTGCATTATAGCAACGTGATACATGCAAAGGGTGTACACTGGGGAACTACACCAAATCCACCTTTCATGATAAGGACATACAAGTACAAGCGGTCCTTGAAAGATTTCACTAAAATGTGTGTGGAACTTTCTTGATAGCCTCCATGGAAAAGCATAGGAATTATGTTATATTTGTAGATTCTTGCTCATGTAAGTGTTGAATATTATTCATGTAGAAGAAATACTGAACATTCTAAAAAAAAAAAAAATTTTAAGAACTTGTTGTTAATGAAACTGGAAGGAAAGTGAAGGCTCTCGAGAGCAATAATGGTGGAGAATATGTGGTGAATGAGTTCAAGAACTTATGTGCAACACAAGGCATTTGACAAGAGCTGATAGCACCCCATAAGCCACAATATAATGGGGTTGCTGAGAGAAAGAAAAAGAGTATTGTGGGAGTTGCATGGGCGATGTTGCATTATCAAGGCCTACCATTGCACTTGTGGGTTGAAACATGCAACACAGTGATATATGTATAGAATAGGAGTTCTCATCGGATTCTCAGGATGAGTACACCAGAATAATAATTTTCAGGTAAGAAACTAGATGCGGCACACTTTAGGATCTTTGGTTCATCATTTTACTATCATGTTTCAAAGGATACAAGGAAAAACATGGAACTGACAGCAGAGTTGGTCATATTTGTGGGGTACACTAATACACCTCACAACTATTGGGTGTACCTTACATCTCACAGGATGACAATTGTTCATAGATATGTGAATTTCGATTAATATAAGGCCATGAGATGTTCCCTTGAGAGGGATCTATATTTGCATGCAGATGAAGAGTTATTAGCTCCAAAGGATGAACCTCGGGATGTTGTGAAACAACCACAAGAAAAGGAGTAGAGAGTGGAAGAACCCACTCATGCAGATACATCCATAGATGGAAGGAAGTGCACCATATCAGCTAACACATTGATGCATGATTCTAGATAGAATGTGGTATCACCCACATCATAGTGCAGGCAGAGGAGGTCACCAGATCGATACACTAGCTACATAGTGCTAATGAGTGAGAGTGTAGAGACTGAGCCATCCTCATTCGAGGAACAATTGAAAAAACCAGTATGTTTTGATGGCATGGTAGAGGAATATGATTCCATTATCATGAAAAATGCTTGGGAAGTTGTCCCAAGGCACAAGGACAAGTCATTGGCAGGTTCCAAGTGTATCTCCAAGGTTAAGGAAGCAGCAAATGGGAGTGTCGAGAAACACAAAGCTAGATTTGTGGCCAAGCAGTTCTCTCAAGTGGATGGAATTGATTACGAGGAGACCTTTTATCTAGTATCAAGGTACTCTTCAATCATATCAATTCTATAATTTTCAATGTAGATGGGTTGGAAAATACATCAGATGGATGTGAAGACAACCTTCCTCAATGGAGTGATTGAGGAAGAGGTGTACATAGAGCATCCAGAAGGATTTGATACCTTCAAAAAAGAGTCACATGTGTGCATAATCATGCAATAATTATATGGATTGAAACAAGAACCTTATGCTTGGTACACCAAGATCAACAACTATTTCATTGGGTTGGAATTCACCAAAAGTGAAGAAGATGATGTTATGAAACTAGCTCCAAAAATAGAAGAAAAGAGAGACAAACGCCTTATAAATCAGCCACTTTGAGAAGGAAACCTCCTTTAAATTACATAAATAAACAATTCTTCGATGATTCAAATGAAAAAACCTCCTTTCTATATATAGGAGTCCATGGGGTCACAATAATCCTAGCCGACCTAACAATAATAATGTAAGGGCACAACAATAACAATAGTGGGGTTTTATGGGGCATAATAATAACAATATGGGGATCACAGGGGTATAACAATAACAATAATGGGGCTACACTAACACAATAAGGGACTGCACTAGAAATATAGGGACCTAACATGCCCCTCTCCTTCAAACAAGTGTTGTCCTCAATGCTTGATTATTTCTTGATGATTTTTTATAAAATTCTTATCCTCCCATGTGGAAAATTAAATGGGTAATCTCTTTGACTTGCTGAGATACTTTGAAATTGATCGATTTTGTAGTTTTCGAGTTCTTGCTTCTGTGACTGCTTCATAACTTCTTTCGCTGCGATGTTGATCTTCCTGTTGTTTCATTTTATTCTGCACCAAAGTTAGGTTATCCTTTGAGAGTTGGAGAACTTGTTGTTGATGCTCGATGTGATCTTCCACTACTTTATCATCCATATTAGCTTTCATTTGATTCTTCAAATCGTACAAATTATCCTTCATTTTTTCTTTTAAACCATCTATGTCATCTTTGATTTCTCTTTGTAAGATCGAAATTTTTTGCACTTGGTATCATAATTTTGATATATCATACTGCAATTCTTCCTCTTCATGCGTCACAGTAGAGTTTTATGAGGGCTTAATGGGTGTGGAATTATTTTTGGGAGGAATTATATAACTCAATACTAATATCTATGCTTCAATATGTCATTGGAATCACTTCAAACTGGTTTTTCAAACAAATGTTATGCAAACTTGTTTAAAAAATACACACCTTTTTCTTGCTTTCTAAGAGGTCTATATTGAACCTGATTTATCTCTGTTATTTTGGATCTTCAAGATATGAATTTATATCTTGTATTATCTCTCTAAGTCCTCTTTCCTATGCCACAGGTCAGACCTGATTTTGAAAATTTATGCCCAATCTCCCGTAATTACCTAATTATTGACTCGTTTAGTAGAGCGAACTTGTACGGCGTGCCATGTGTCACTGTTTCCTCCTTCAACTCTGAAATTTATATACATGAAACTACAGTCCATGAAATTTTGGCCACTTTTTACATAATTCCAATACGATACTCAGAGAGAGAGTTATGGCGATTTTCCCAAGGTCACCTCTTTGAGATGAAATTTGGAAGCATGCAAAAACCCTAACTTCCACAGACCATATCTCTGAAAATATTGTGAACCAAGATCTGCAATTTTTACACGACCTTCATCAAGATTTCTTTGCAAATGGGTTTTTTTTATCTTTTTAACCTTCATAGAAAAAAAATTATAGAAAAAAATCCACGATGACCTGTTTGAAGCAGCGAAACCCTAGAATCCAAAGCTCTGATACCAAATGTTATGAACATAGCTCCAAAAATATAAGAAAAGAGAGATAAACACCTTATAAATTGGCCACTTCGAGGGGGAAACCTCCTTTACATTACACAAATGAATAATCCTTGGATTATTAAAATGATAAAACCTCCTTTATATATATAGGAGTCCATGGGGTCACAATATAATCCTAGCCGAACTAGCAACAATAATGTAAGGGCACAACAATAACAATAGTGGGGTTTTATGGGGCATAATAATAACAATATGGGGACTACAGGGGTATAAAAATAACAATAAGAGGGTTACGCTAACACAATAAGGGACTCCACTAGTAATATAGGGACCTAACAGATGAAAACCTTTACCACATTTTTGTTGAAGAAAAATTGTTGATTGTAGTATTATATGTCGATTTTTAATTCAATTAGGTGATGAGAAGCTGATAAAATCTTGAAAAGAGGATTTGGAAAGATAATTTGAGATGAAATACATGGGGCTCATGAATTATTTCCTTGGTTTATAAATTTGACAAGTAGATGGGGAAATTTTTGTCTGTAAGGGAAAGTACGCCAATGAGATACTGAAGAAGTTTCACATGAGGAGTAGCAAACCCATGGAGACTCCTATAGCACGGAATTGGAGGAAGGAAGATACTACTTTAGGAGAAGTGGTAGAGACTACCATTTACATGTAGCTTGTGGGTTCACTTATGTACTTGGTGAACACATGACCTAGACATGCGTTATGTAGTTAGCCACCTTATTTAAGCAATGGTTAATCCAACCAAACTCTATTGTAAGGAATCTAAGCATGTCTTCAGATACCTCAGAGGCACCACTCAATTTGGTCTTTAGTAGAGAAGGGAAGGGGGAGTTAAGATGCAAGGCTTCATAGATGAAAATTAGGTAGGGATTCCATCATAAAGGAAGAGCACATTAGGGGGAATCTTCAGTATTGGGTAAGCAATAGTTTCTTGGTACAACAAGAAGCAGAGATCAGTTACACTCAGTTCAACCACATCAGAGTACATGGATGTTAGTCAAGAAACTTGTGAGGCTATCCAGATGACAAAGATCCTTATTGGGTTATTTTTTCAAAAGATGGATCCTACAGTGATTTAATGTGACAATCAGAGTTGTATCAAAATCTCTCAGAATCCAGTTTTTCATGATCGGTACAAGCGTATTGACATCCAGTATCACCATATCAATAATTGTGTGCAGAGGGGGATTGTGTTGCTAGAGTACATTCCTACATAGGAACAATATGTTAATATCTTGACTAAGGAATTGTCAAGAGGAAAAATTGAGTTCCATAGAGGTAGGATTGGGGTGTCTGATAATCCCTTTCTTGTTGAGATGGAAAGTTAAAAATGGCACTAAGAAATATCCTAATTTAATTTTCCCTTGAATTAAATTACGAGAAGATTATAATTCCACATCACAAGATAACTTGTATGACTTAAATAAGTTATTTTAACTTAGTTGGATTAGTTAATTTGAGTTGAGGGCCTAACTTGAGTCATGTAGAGTGGTTCCTACTTTATAGAAGCCTAGGTTGAGTTTATTTTGAGTTTTAATTAACTAATAAATTAAAATTGATTTAAAGTCAATTAAACTAGTTCCAATTGTTGGAGGAACTAGTGGGAGGTCTAGTAGTGGGGTGTGTACTCAAATGATCAATCAGTTAATTGATACATCAGCCATAAATAAATAATGCATGCATGAAATACGAGTTACCCAGTTGATATCGGATTTAATGGGAAGTGTACTATCAGTTGTATAATAATCCAAATTTTACAGGCAGTGCATGCAGTCAGAGGAAGGCCTATGGAGGATTGCGCAATTATGGATGATGAATTTCCCTAATTAATAGGCGCTAATTCCCAAGGAAACATCACAAGGAAATAAGCACTTGGTCAGGCTTGTATTTGATTAAGTATTGACCAAGACTAGCTTGTAGAGAAGTGAGATAGATTGTGATAATGCAGAGGTTTCTCGGGCTTGAACAACGCATTGTAATATTCTCTATTTTTTTTACTAGTGAAATATACATATAGGAGGGGTTTTTAGTTGTATTTCCCCTAGAAACCATTGTTTTATGTGTGATTTATTTCTTTCTCTTGTATTCTTCATGATTTCGTGATCGTTTAATTATTTATGTGGTTGGTAGAGTAGATTCAAGTCTATTATTTTAGTAAAATACAGTTAACAATTTGAATTTATAGGGAATTTCTACATAGAATTCCTCTTGTCTAAATCACCTACAAAATATGAGTGAAAAAATCAGTAGAAAAATCATTACAACCATTAAAAATGATACACTAAGATACCGAAGCACCCATTTCACTACAGCATAATTCTTTTTCCTTAGATTTTCCATGAACTTGCTCACAACACCCATTGCATGTGAAATATTAGGTCTAGTACAAACCATCGCATACATCATACTTCCCACTACAATAGAATACAATACATGAGACATATATACATTTTATTCTTCATTATTAGGATATAAGTCGAAATAAAACTTAAAATGGGTAGTGAAATGGATATTAACCAATTTCACATTTTTCATCCAGAACTCAAATATTTTCTCTACATACTTGTGATGTGAAAACATGAGCATACCATTTTTCTTGTGTCTATGTGTTTTAATGCCCAATATTTGTTTTTCAAATCCTATGATCCTTCGTATCAAAAGTCCTATCCATATGAGCCTTCAAATTGTAGATCTCTTCCATGTTTTTCTTGCAATGAGCATGTCATCAACATACAACAATAAGATAATGAATATGTCATTGAAAATTTTAAATTACACATGATGATTATACTCACTTTTAGTATAATTCCAACTCATCATGAAGGCATCAAACTTCTTGTACCATTTCCTAGACAACTGTTGAAGGCCATACAATGATTTCTTGATATTTCAAACTAATATTCCGTTGTGATGTTGCAAAAAACCTTTTGTCTATTCCATACAAATATCATCATCCAAATATCCATGCAATAAAGTTCTTTAACATCTAATTCCTCTAACTCCAAATCAAGAAAAGTAACTAATGTTGATACAAAGAAAATAGAAACAAGTTTAACAATTTCTGAAAATATTTCATGGAAATCTATATCTCCAATCTCATTGTAACCTTTTGCTATCAGTATGGCCTTATAACTTTAAATATTAACATCAATGCTTCTTTCAATTTGAAGACCCATTTACATCCAACAACCTTCCTATCTTTGGGAATTTCTACCATGCCCCACATGTTGTTTTCTTCCAAGGCATACATTTCCTCTTTCATCGCGACTTTCCATTTTTCATTGTTGATATAATTTACCAGCTTCCTGATAAAAAGAAGGCACCTCAACATCAATAACCAAAGTAGTATATGAAACAAATTTGGTACACATTTTTAGAGCCTTTGTCACCCATGTTGATCTTCTCATTGTATGTTTTGGAACTTGAACACTTTCCCAAGTGTCTTCGGCATCTACAACTTCTTTATCTCCAAAATATTTTTTTTGCTTCCATGTGTTTGTAGATGGTTGAGTGTTAAACTGAATTTGTTGATTTCCTCTTTCATCATTAATTTTCATTTTTAACTGTTGATAACATTTACCATCTTCGTAATAACAAGAATTTTCTTCAACATCAGTAACCAAAGCAGTAGATGAAACAAATTTGGTATACCTTTTTGGAGCTTTTCTCTCCCATGTTGATCTTCTTGGTGTATCTTTTGGAACTTCAATGCTCTCTTGATTGTATTCAACATCTACAAATTCATCTCCAAAAGCTTCTTCTTCCTTCCATGTGTTTGAGGATGATTCAATGTCAAACTGAATTTGTTTATTTGGTGTGTGTTCTTGTTTCACAACATCTTTTACATCAACTGAATTAGTAAGAGAAGATTCATCAAATATCACATTTATGGTTATTAATATTTTGTGGTAAGTAGGATCCCATAACCTATATCCCTTAGCAACATAATAATAACCAACAAAGATGTATTTCTTCAATTTAGGGTCTAATTTAGAACGTGTATTCTTAGGAATAAGAGCATATACATCACAACCAAAAATATTTAAATTTGAATAATCACATGGATGACGTGTCCATGCCACTTCATGAAATTTGCAAATTATTGCAAAAAATAGTGATTGATTCACTAGATAACAATAATTTTAACTGCTTCTACCACAACTCTTCCTGCAAATTATTGATTTTCTTAATGCAATTACGGTTAGCAAAATATTTCTGAAATTCCAATAATTACTTTTGATTTAGATCTTATTTTAACTTATTCATATATATCATTCAACAATTATACTTCACAAATTCAACCATAAATAATATTAAAACAATATGGATTACAACACACAAAATAAAACAAGATTTACCCTGGGAAACCCCACAAAGGGAAAATCCCAACAACCTTTTTCGATAGAGAGATTATTCTTTTTCAATGAGAGACGCACCTAAACCTATGTACAAACCTAGAATTCTCATCCAAGTCAAGTCACCCAATCTGATCATGCACTTCACTCTGCCTGTCTGACCCAAAATTTCAACATCCACTAGTGGTCGTATCTTGGGTGGTACTAAACCCATGGAAATGCCATCAGAATATTAGGACTCACTCCTATAGAGTGATATGTCCTCGAATCCCATTCAATCTACCTATGCCAAAAAATTTGAGACCCTCAACTACCAGACACTGTCTCGCCTTTCTTGGTGAGCACTCTGGGCTAAGACCTTGTTTAACCCTTTCTTGGTTAGTGATTGGGTCTATATGTTTAAAGGAAATCACTCCACCCTACCTCGTGCGTGACCACGATCCAAGACATCACTCCACCCTACCTACTGTGTGATCAGGCTCCAAGACCTCACTCCACCCTTTCTGGTGTGTGATCAGGGTCCAAATGCTAAAGGACCTCACTCCACTATTCCTAGTGTGTGATCAATGTCCAGGACCTCACTCCACCATTACTGGTGTGTGATCAGGGTCCTCCTCCAAGATACACTCACTCAACACGCCTGTTGAGCCCTTTGGCTCTCTTGGACCCATCCATGTTGCATATATAAAAACACTCCCTCTCAACGAGATGGGTAATCTCCATGTGCCCCATTTTGCCTTTAAATACATGAACTTTTCTCTTGGAAACAACTTCATCAAAATATCAATTGTCTGCTCATTTGAGGATATGTACTCGAGCATTATTTCTCTCCTCTACACCATGTCATAGATGTAGTGGTACTTAATCTCAATATGCTTCAACCTTCCATGTGTTTGTAGATGGTTGAGTTTCAAACTGAATTTGTTGATTTCCTCTTTCTTCATTGCTTTCCATTTTTAACTGTTGATCAAATTTACCAACTTCGTAATAATAAGAATTTTTTCAACATCAGTAACCAAAGCAATATATGAAACAAAATTGGTATACCTTTTTGGATATTTTCTCTCCCATGTTGATCTTCTCGGTGTATCTTTAGTAACTTCAACACTCTCTTGAGTGTATTCAACATCTACAAATTCATCTCCAGAAGCTTCTTCTTTCTTCCATGTGTTTGAGGATGGTTCAATGTCAAACTGAATTTCATTATTTGGTGCTTGTTCTTGTTTCACAACATCTTTTACATGACCTGATTTAGTAAGAGAAGATTCATCAAATATCACATTTCTGGTGATGATGAATTTTTGAGAAGTAGGATCCCATAACCTATATCCCTTAGCAACATCATTATAACCAATAAATATGTATTTCTTCAATTTAGGGTCTAATTTAGAACGTTGATTCTTAGGAAGAAAAGAATACACATCACAACCAAAAATATTTAAATTTGAATAATCACATGGATGACGTGTCCATGCTTCTTCATGAATTGTGCAATTTATTGCAAAAAATAATGATTGATTCACAAGATAACAAGAAGTTCAACTGCTTCTACCCACAACTCTTGCTGCAAATTATTGATTTTCTTAGTGCAATTAGGGTTAGCACAGTATTTTTGAAATTCCAATAATTGCTTTTGATGTAGATCTCATTTTAACTTATTCATATATATCATTCAACAATTATACTTCACAAATTCAACCATAAAGAATATTAGAACAGTAGGGATCACAACACACAAAAGAAAACAAGATTTACCCTGGGAAAACCCACAAAGGGAAAATCCCAACAACCTTTTTCGATAGAGAAATTATTCTTTTTCAATGAGAGACACACCTAAACCTATGTACAAACCTAGACTTCTCATGCAATTCAAGTCACCCAATCTGATCGTGCACTTCACTCTGCTTGTCTGACCCAGAATTTCAACCCTCCTGCAATAGCCAGTTTCCCCATAATTTCAGCCCTGCAACAATTTCCCCAATTACCTAGAAATTTCGGCCACCTAAAAAATTTTCCCCATAACAATGTAAACCACAAAGAGATATGAATCCACACATGCGAGTTTTTATAGAAAGAGCGAAGAGATAAATTTTCCTCCTTCTTCATCGTACTTTGTCCTTCCTGTCCCCCACTTTCTTTCCCAAAAATTGTCTTGTGTGAGAGAATGTGAATGTCCAAATGGAGGAGGTTGAGTTTCCTCTATATAGTAGTCTATATTTAGTGAATGGAAGTGTCTCTTGGCTAGGACCTTCTTGACTTGGAGGGGAGCCAACTTGTCAATTTTGGAGCCAAAATTTACATTTCAAACATTCAAATTTTCATCTCTAAAAATTTGCCATGAGATTTTTAGTTAATCTAAATTTTCCTTTGACTTAAACAATTATAAATATGCTTTACAATGATAAATAAAATTACATCAAGTGACAAAATGTACAAAATGAAGGCAAACCATAGTTACAAATTCAACACTCCCTCTCAACTAGGGAGGTATTCATAATCAATGTCATAGGTGTTCTTGGATCGAACAAATCTCTCTAAAGAAGGTTATCCATTATTACCAACATCATCATCTATCATCAACATCCACTACTGATCGTATCTGGGGTGGTATTAAACCCATGGATATGTCATCAGGATATCAGGACTCACTCCTATAGAGTGATTTGTCCTCGAATCCCATGGCCTCTACCTATGCCAAAAATGTTGAGACCCTCAACTACCAAATACTCAATCACCTTTCCTAGTGAGAACTCTAGGCCGCCAAGAGCTTGTTTAACCCCTTCTTGGTTGGTGATCAGGTCTAGATGTTCAAAGGACCTCACCCTACTTGGTGTGTGATCATGCTCCAGGACCTCACTCCACCCTTTCTGGTGTGTGATCAGGCTCCAAGACCTCACTCCACCCTTTCTGGTGTGTAATTAGGGTCCAAATGCTAAAGGACCTCCCTCTACCATTCCTATTAAGTGATCAGGGTCCAGGACCTCACTCCACTATTCTTGGTGTGTGATCAAGGTCCTCCTCCAAGAGACACTCACTCAACACTACCTGTTGAGCCCTCTAGGTCTCTTAGACCCATCCATGTTGCAGACATATCAACACACCCTCTCAACTTGATGGGTAATCTCCATAAGCCCCATGTTCTCTCTAAAGTACATGAACTTGTCTCTTGGAAACAACTTCATCAAAATATCAATTGTCTTTGCATTGGAGGAGATGTACTCAAGCATTATTTCTCTCCTCTACACAATGTCACAGATGTAGTGGTACTTAATCTCAATATTCTTCAACCTTCCATGTGTTTGTAGATGGTTGAGTGTCAAAATGATTTTTTTGATTTTCTCTTTCATCATTGCTTTCAATTTTTAACTGTTGATAACATTTACCAGCTTCGTAATAACAAGAATTTTCTTCAACATCAGCAACCAAAGCAGTAGATGAAACAAATTTGGTATACCTTTTTGGAGATTTTCTCTCATGTTGATCTTCTCGGTGTATATTTTGGAAATTCAACACTCTCTTGAGTGTATTCAACTTCTACAAATTCATCTCTAGAAGCTTATTCTCGCTTGCATGTGTTTGAGGATGATTAAATGTCAAACTGAAATTTTTTATTTGGTGCTTGTTCTTGTTTCAAAACATCTTTTACATAACCTAATTTAGTAAGAGAAGATTCATCAAATATCACATTTTTGGTGATGACGATTTTGTGGGAAGTAGGATAACATAACCTGTATCCCTTAGGAACATCATCATAACCAACAAAGATGTATTTCTTCAATTTAGGGTCTAATTTATAATGTTGATTCTTAGGAATAAGAGCATACACATCACAACCAAAAATATTGAAATTTGAATTATCACATGGATGATGTGTCCATGCCTCTTCATGAATTTTGCAATTTTTTACGAAAAATATTGATTGATTCAGTATATAACACGAATTTTAATTGCTTCTACCCACAAATCTTACTACAAATTATTGATTTTCTTAGTGCAATTAGGGTTAGCACAATATTTCTGAAATTCCAATAATTACTTTTGATGTAGATCTTATTTTAACTTATTCATATATATCATTAAACAATTATACTCCACAAATTCAACCATAAATAATATTAGAAAAGTAGGGATCACAACACACAAAAGAAAACAAGATTTACCCTAGGAAAACCAACAAAGGTAAAATCCAAACAACCTTTTTCGATAGAGAAATTATTCTTTTGCAATGAGAGACACACATAAACCTTTTTACAAACCTAGACTTATCATCAAATTCAAGTCACCCAATCCGATCCTGCACTTCACTCTGCCTGTCTGACCCAGAATTCTAGCCCTCCTACAATAGCCAGTTTCCCCAGAAGTTTGTTCCTGCAACAATTTCCCCAGTTACCCAGAAATTTCGGCCACCTACAAAATTTTCCCCATAAAAATGTGAACCACTAAGAGATATCAATCCACACATGTGAGTTTTTAGAGAAAGAGAGAAGATAGAAATTTTCCTCTTTCTTCTTCCTACTTTGTCCTTCTTGTCCCTCACTTACTTTCCCAAAAACTGTCTTGTGTGAGAGAATGTGAATGTCCAAATGGAGGAGGTTGACTTTCCTTTATATAGTAGTGTGTCTTTAGTGAATGGACGTGTCTCTTGGCTAGGACCAACTTGACTTGGAGGGTAGCCGACTTGTCACTTTCGAAGCCAAAATTTACATTTCAAACTTTCAAATTTTCATCTTTAAAAATTTGCCATGGGATTTTTACTCAAAATAATTTTTCCTTTGACTCAAACATTTATAAATATGCTTTGCAATGATAAAGAAATTTACATCAAGTGAAAAAATGTAAATTATGATGACCAACCATAGTTACAAATTCAACACTCCCTCTCAAATAGCGAGATATTCATAATCAACGTCATAGGTGTTTTTGGATTGAAAAAATTTCTCTAAAGAAAAATGTTATCCATTATTACCAACATCATCATATATCATCAGAATACACTAGTGCTTGTATCTAGGGCGGTACTAAACCTGTGGCAATGTCATCAACATATTAGGACTCACTCCTCTAGAGTGATTTGTCTTCAAATCCCATGGCCTCTACCTATGCCAAAAATGCTAAGCCCCTCAACTACCAAACACTCACTCACCTTTCCTAGTGAACACTCTGGGCGAAGACCTCGTTTAACCTCTTCTTGGTTGGTGATCAGGTTTAGATGCTTAAAGGACCTCACTCCACCCTACCTAGTGTGTGATCAGGATCCAATACTTCACTCCACCCTACCTGGTGTGTGATCAGGCTCCAAGACATCACTCCACCATTTTTGGTGTGTGATCAGGGTCCAAATGCTAAAGGACCTCACTCCATCATTCCTAGTGTGTGATTAGGGTCAAGGACCTCACTCCACCATTCCTGGTGTATGGTTAGGGTCCTCCTCCAAGATACACTCACTCAACACTACTTGTTTAACCCTCTAGGTCTCTTGGACCCATCCATGTTGCAGACATATAAAAACTCCCTCTCAGCCAGATGGGTAATCTCTATGAGCCCCATCTTGTCTCTAAAGTACACGAACTTGTCTCTTGTAAACAACTTCATCAAAATATCAATTATCTGCTCATTGGAGGAGAGGTACTCAAGCCTTATTTCTCTCCTCTGAACCATGTCACAAGTGTAGTGGTAATTAATCTCAATATGCTTCGACCTTTCATGGAACATGAGATTCTCTAAAAGCTTCACACAACTTTACTTATCATACTATATCACCATTGATTGAATCTCTCTATGGAACAATCCTACAAACAAAATCCAGAGCCAAACTGCTTTGGTACAAGCCCCATTAGTTGAAATTTATTATTCTTTATGAGTGTTGAGTTTAATCAACCTCTTCTTCTTTCTCATCCATCATATCATAGCAGATCCCAAACTAAAGCATACTCCCAAGGTACTAATCTTATCCTCAAAAATTGTTGCCCAATCAACACTTTTGTATCCTTGAAGTTGTAAATCCTAATTTGTAACAAATATCAATCCATAATTCACTATAATGCAAAAATATCTCAAAATTTTCTTTGTTGCAATCCAATTCTCATGTCTCATTTCAACTTGGAACTAGTTGAGTGTGTTCACAACAATTCATATGTATAGCTCGATCTTAACCAAATACATCAACAAACCAATAAATCATTGATATATAGATGGATCTATCAATATTGAGTTAGAGCCTCTTAACTTCTTCAACTTAGTCACCATGGGAGTTTCCATGGATTTGAATTCCATCATACCAAACCTTTGAAGGATCTCTAACACATATTTTCCTTGACCAAGGAATAATTTTCTAGGTTTCTGCCATACTTATAATCCCAAGTAATATTGCATCAACCTGATATCCTTCATATCGAATGCAAAACCCAACTTCTTCTTGCACTTAATGATAAGAGGTTGGACACCTATCAAGAACAAGTCATCAACATATAATAATAATATCACAGGTACATTCTTCAAAACCTTAAAGTAAAGGTTTGGATCATATTCACTCTTGGTAAGTCCCAGTCTCGTCAGATAGCTGTCAATATGAGCATACCAAGCTCTTAGAGCTTTCTTGAGTCCATACAAGGCCTTCTTCAACCTACAAACATGATATTCCTTTCCATATACCTCAAATCCTTGAGGTTTATCTATGTACACTTCTTCTTCAATCATGTCATTGAGGAACACAGTCTTCATATCCGTTTGGTGAAATTTCCATCCCAATGAAGCAACAAGAGAAATTATGGATTTAATAGAGGTGTATCTGACAAATGAATCAAAGGTCTCACAGTAATGTTCTCCCTCTTTCATGGATAATCCTCTAGCCATGAACCACACCTTGTATTTGTCAATACTACCATCTATAACATGCTTAATATTGTATATACATTTGGAATTCACCACTAAGTTCCCTTCAAGCCTTGGTACAATCTCCTAGATATCATTTTTCATGATTGATTGGTACACTTCATTCATCACTTCCTTCCACGCTTATTGGTTGGATTATTCCTCATATGTGGAAGGTTCTTCATCAATAAAAAAATTTCACGAGAGTTGCACAACTGGAGAAACTATTAGGTTTCTTCACCTCTTTATATGTGCCATTAGAAGCTACATGTCAGTCTACCTCTTCTAATGTGGATCTAAGCCATGTTGGTCTCTTCTTGATATTAGGAAATATGACTAGTTATGTTGGTTCTTAAGGCCCATCTAGCCTTCTGGAACATCTGGTATAACTCAAATTCTCCTCCTTTGAGGCCTCGTGCTTCACTTCATCCAAGGAATTTATGGAGACTTCCTTAGACTTCCAATATGCCACTTTCTCATCGAAGTTGATATCTCGACTGACCTCATTCTATCGTTTCTCTAGAATGTTTACTCTTTAATCCTTTGATGATTTGCTATATCCAAAAAAGGCATAAAGGCTCAATATTGTTACTCTTGTCCTTAGGAACATGAATATATACAGGACAACCAAATATCGACATGTGACCAACCTCTGGCTTCCTTTTAGAGAAGGCTTCTTCAAGATTCATACCTTCCAGAAATTTATGATGACTTATATTTTGAAGGTACACAATTGTCTATGATGTTTCTCCCCATAAGAATAATGGTAAGTCCAAAACATGCATCCTGGCCTTGACATATTCTTCAATGGATTTGTTCTTTCATTCTGCTACACCATTATGTTGTGGATTATAGGGGACAATCATCTCCCTCTTAATCCCAGCCTGTTTGCAAAAAGCAACAAGCTCCTTCAAGGTGCATTCTCCCCCATTGTCAGATCTTAGTACATTGATCTTTCTTCTTGTCAAGTTTTCCACTTCAACTTTGAATTACTAGAACTTGTCGAATACTTTGTCCTTAGTATTCAAGAGATATATCCATGTCTTACAGGATAATTCATCAATAAATGTCACATAGTACAATGAAATACCAAGTGATTTCACTAGCATCGGGCCACATACCCTAGAATGAATCAAGTACAGAGCTTCCATAGATCTGTTGTCACTATTTGGAAACGGTTTCTTGATGTTATTCCCAAGAGAACAACCTTTGAATACACCATTGTTATTTATATGTAGTTTAGGAACCCCTAACACTATTTGACTCAATTTAGGTAATGATCTAAAATTAATATTTCCATACCTTCTATGCCATAACTCACTTAGATTTATTTTTCCATGTACTAGTGCTTGATCTGGTTGACTTGCAAGTATATATAGTCTTCCATCACAAATCCCAATAACCCTGGCATCATCTATACTAGATCTCTTAGAACAAACAATTACTTTTCCATCCATAAAAGCAACTCTATCTCCTTTACCTTATAAACATGAAATAAAGACAAGATTATTTTTAAATCCCGATACATAAAGAACATTGCTAAGATGTACATTGTTACCAGCTTCCAACTCTATGGATTCCTTTCTAGATCATTTGATTGCATAGTTGTTAATTCCTCCCATTTCAACACTTTAAGACAACTTATTTTTTGTCATGCTTGAAATATTCCCACACTCTCTGGTCATGTGCCTTGATTCTCCACTATATACCAGCCACATTTCATCATCATTTGCGAAGGAACCTGTCAAAGCATAATAGTAAAATAAATCATTTTCACCTTTTACCTGCTTTGGTTTTTCATCTTCAACATCTACTACGGAATCATATTTCTTCCCTTTTATTTTCTTTTTATTAGCCATGTTAGGAAAAAATATCTTGAAATGTCCATATTCCTGATAGCTATAACATTGGATCTTTGATAATTTTGTATTCTTCTTTACCTTGTTCTTGAAACAAGTTGCAAGGACTTGAACTTCTTCATCTTGATGATATATTGTCTTCAATATTTCTTCTTCTTGAGCACATGATGTCCATATTTGTTCAAATGTAGGAGCTTCCTTCCAACTTATTATACCTACTGTAAGAGAATCCCATGATCTAGGAAGACCATTAAGTGTTGTAATCACTATTTCTTGATCAGGAATGGATTCTCCAATTGCTTGGATCTGAACTCTTATTGAGAAATAATTAGGAATTAAGAAGCCATATTGTCATCATCATCCTTGTATTTCAAAATTCATTCTTCAAGCTCATAGATTCCTCAACATCATTGATAGTGTAGAGATTAATTAGGGCATCATACATATTCTTTGAAGTATCAAGTTTTGCAATGCAGGGAACCAAATGATCCCTAATGGGGTCCACTATAATTCTCATAGCATTGATTTCATCTTCCTTGAATTTTTTTTTTCCTGCATCATATTCTGGTTCAAAAACCTTTACCTTGTTCTTGGAAAGAAGAATATATATTCTAACTTTCCAAGCTCTGAAATTTAATGCTCCCTCTAAGTTATTTTCAAATTTCATAGAAGAATCTGTAGAAACCAATCTGAAATAATGAATTGAATAAAATGATTTCTAGGGTTTTGTCAAGGTGATTTCAATGTGACCTTCTTCCTCACCAAAGTTCTGATGCCATGTTTATTTTCTTAGTGCAATTAGGGTTACCATAATATTTCTGAAATTATGATAATTACTTTTGATGTAGATATTCTATCAACTTATTCCAATATGTCATTCAACAATTCTAATTTATAAATTCAACCATAAAGAACAATACAACAATAGATATCACAACACACAAAAGAACACAATATTTTCCTTGGGAAAACCCACAAAGGGGAAAAACCAATAAACCTTTTTCAATAGAGAAATTATTCTTGTTCAATGAGAGAAACACATAGACCTATGGTCGAACCTAGCCTTCTCCTCCAATTCAAGTCATCCAATCTGATCTTGCACTTTTCTCTGCTTTTCAGACCCGGAATTTTGACCCTCCAGCAATAGCCAATTGCCCCAAAATTTCGACCCTGAAATAGTTTCCATAGTTACCCAAATAAATTTTCCCCCTCCAATTGTTTTCCTAGAAAAATGTGAATCACAAAGAGGGTGAGAGAGAGAGAGATCAATCCACACATGCGAGTTGCTAGAGAGAAATTTTGGCCTCCTTATTCATCCTTCTTGTCCTTTGCTTGCTTGCCCAAAAATTGTCTTGTGTGAGAGAATGTGAATGTCCAAATGGAGGAGGTTGAGTTGCCTTTATATAGTATTATTTATTGGGTGAATTGATGTGTCTCTTGGACAAATATAACTTGACTTGGATGGAAGCTAACATGTCACTTTTGGAGCCAAAATTTACATTTCAAAATTTTAAAATTTCATGTTTAAAAAGTTTCAATGGGACTTTTACTCAAAATAAATTTTACTTTGACTCAAGCATCTATAAAAAAAAATTTAAATGATAAATAAAATTACATCAAGTGTTCAAATGTACATTATGATGACCGACCATAGTTACAAATTCAACACAAGCTGACATTATTTAGCATGATCCTTTCTCTTTCCAAAGGAGTCATGTTCATGTGTTCTACCACACCATTTTGTTGAGTATTAGTTGTGGTTTTGTGTCTTATGATCCCAAATTTCTTCCAATATTCTTCAAACTCTAAGGAAGTAAACTTGCCTCCATTATATGTTCTTCAAAATTTGATTGGCCTATCAGTTATGTTCTCTACCATAGTTCTAAATTGTTTAAAATTTTTAAACACATCAGCTTTTCTTTTTAATGCATAGACCCATACCATTTTAGAAAAATCATATATAAATGATAGAAAATATGATGGTCCTCCAAAGAAATAGTGGTGAATGGTCCCCAAAAACTATAATGAATGTTGTCAAGAATGACTTTACTGCTATGACGGGATGCTTTAAATTTCTATCTGCATTGTTTCCAAAATATACAATGTCTGCGAAAACTTAAATTCAAATCTTTCAAATTTGGAAGTAACCTACTATCAACCAATACCTAAAGCCCCTTCTCGCTCATATGACTTAGTCGTTGATGCCATAAATTATTGGATTCATCTTCCTCCACATAATTCACTATTTCTTTGTTGATCTATGTACTTCCCATGAGCTTGGGAAGGATTTCTATCTTCGTAGCCTTCATGACCACTAAAGCGCCTTGAAAACTTTCAACATTCCACCTTGACCTATGAACTTATAACCACTTGAATCCAATATTCCCAAAGAAATTATATTTTTATTTACCTTGGTTATGTGTCTTATACTTTTTAATGTTATGACAATTTTGTCGAACATGTTGATTTTGACACTCCCAACCCCAAAAGTCTTACATGAAATAGTATTACCCATAAGGAAAAATTCAACATCAGCAACTTCATAAGTTGAAAACCAATTTTTATGTAAACACATATAATGAGATGCACCAAAATCTAATATCCAATGTTCATAATATTTAGGAACATCACAAATTGATAAGACTTCATCGATCATACCTAAACCTGATTCAACTGGATTTTCCTACCTTTTTTAATTTTCCTTGGATTCCTATATTTTCTAGCAATATTTTTCATATGCTTTAATTTTTTGTAGAACCAACATCTTGGTTTGTTATTTTTTCCTTTTGACTTTGACCTAGAAAAACCTCTTGATTTGTCTCATCTTTCTCTAGAGCAACCTCTAGCCACCATTGCTTCTGGTGTCGAGGTTTCAACACTTGATTTCCTCCTCACTTCTTTATACAATAGAGATCCAACAAAAATGTCAAATTGAAGATTTGTTTACTATTCTTAAGCTAGTGTATGTTACAAAATGGTCCCATGAAACACAACAATGTGACTTTTTTATCTTCACTATCAAGTTTGACATCTATATTATTCAACTAGAAAATAAAATTATTAAACACATTTAGGTGATCCATAATTTTCACACCTTCTTTCGTCTTCAGGTTGTGCAGTTTCCTCCTCAATTAGATCTATTTCATCAGGGATTTGGTCATGTATAGACCTTCCAACTTGGTCCACAAGCTTGTTGCCATCACTTTTCCGACAATGTTATATCATCGGCAAAAACACAACCGAGTTGTACTAAGGGCTTTGGCATCCAAGTCCTCTAATTCATCATTGACCATTGACTGAGGAGGCCCAATCCTACCACCTTACACCTTATGCAAACCATGTTGTACAAGTAGATCTTGTTTTTTTAACTTCCATAATCCAAAATTGTTTTTCTCGTTAAATTTTTCAACTTCAAATTTTTCATTCACCATAATTCTTTGCATAGACTCTCCTTTTGAACTTTGTAAAATTTTAATCAAATAAAAAAATAAACACTTTGAATAAACCCTATTTAGAAACAATGTTTAAAAATTTGTTACTTGTTTCATAGATCTTGCTATATTTTGAAAACCCAAAACCCTTGTTCTTAAAAAATTGGTTCTCCTCAAAACATTTTTATTCCACATTTTTTAAAACTTTTTCTTTCTTTAAACAAAAAAAATTCCAACTAGAAAAAGGTTTTTAGGGTTTATAAAAAAAATACCCATGTCCTTATGAATTTGATTGCCACTATTCGATCTAGTGTTTAACACATGGATTGGCTTAGCCTCTGCCCCAAAATATTTCATCCACTTTAATCGTAGTTTCTCTGTATTTACCTCTACTTACATGGACATTCTCGCTTGTGACAACTCAGCTTTTAGATTTTATGAAATCATGTGCATATTGGATAGGTGGTAAGCATTTCCCTTTGTGGCATATATATTGGACTCTTCATAGAATATAATGATAATGGCTTAGCATAGACTAATGATGGATATGGTTTCAGTTGATGAAAACACAACACATTTGTTATGGTTCTCTCTCCTATGAATCAGCATCTTCTTCTTCCGACAAGTCTGGTCATTTTGACTCGTCTTGTTGGTGCTCGTCTTAGGTCAAAGTCAAATACCCACTCTAATAGATGAATATATAGCCCTTTACTCTGATCCTCGCTCTTCCTCAGGGTTCTTGCCCCTTGACAGCTAGGTTTCACTGGTATCTATGGCCCTCACACTTCTTCTATGCACAATACTTTCTTCGCTGCCTTAGAAATCAAATAAACTTGGCTAACTCTCCTCATATAACACTTGTTATTCAGAGTCTATTTTTAAAACATATACACAAGAATAATGCAAAAATATATACACAATACACATAATTTACATGGTAAAAAGATGACAATTTGTCAAGTAAACTTCCATGGGAAAGGAAATTAGGATTTTATTCTTCAGGAGAATTATTACATTCAGGATTACACCACTCGCACAACCTCCTCATCTATCATAAACACATATGAATTAGTTTTGTTACAATAGTTTTGTTTTGGTAACTTTATTTTTGGTTCGTAAAACCCAATAAATGAAACAATTTTTACTTAAGTAAACTTAAATTTACATTTACATATTGTTTTGATATTTTAACCTATGCATGGAAGACCTTGAGGTAAATCTAATTGTTAATGAGAATTGAAGATGCCAAAGGTTTCAGTGGAAAATTTTGAGATTTTTTTTAAAATCTAAAGGATGAATTTGTAGAGATTTCCATTAGTCATTGACATTAGCATGAAGCGATGAATGGGCTTAAAGCAAGAGTGTTATGTGAGGGCTAGTTTGTTTCACTATTTCAAGGTCTAAATTCGATGCAACATTTTGTTAAAATAATTTTTTCTTTCTTTCTTTTTAGATTTCAAAATTTTTCTCAGGTATGCAAAAATTATTCCCATAAATGTAATAGCCTTGCAAATTTCCAATCACAATATGACACAAGAAAATCATTTAATGTTGAATGGGGTTGGGTCATGTCTTACAGCAGTGCTTACAGCCGAAAGAAAAACAACATACATAAATGGAAACACACATCAAATGAATGTAAAGAACAAATATAAATCAGTAAGAAATAATTTTTTTCCATAGAAATATAAAATTAATACGAACTTGTAAACATTTTACAAGAAATGATTAATATTAACTTCATGGTCCCAAAAAAATAAGGGAAGATAATTGTTAAAACAAAGTATACTGTATGCTTTGTATTGCTTCATTTTTTCTATATCTTACTTCAATTTTAACCAAACTTCCTATTCTTACAAATTTTAATACAATATTTGATTAATTCTAAAAAAGATGTAACTAGGTATGGAATTGCATTTGATTTTCTTACCTTTCCCTTATATTTATCAGGGCATGATTTTTTTGTATGTAATTGTGGGCAAGAGGTCATGGCCTATCCACTTCTGAATTTTGATTCCACTCTCCTCCCAATCGTTTTCAATCCTTAGCTACTGCTCAACCGAGCATGTAGAATAGACTAGGTAGTGAAAAATTCTTGCTCACCCCTTTCAGTGTAGTAGTGACTTGCAAGTTGTTTGGGACTAACATATATTGTATTAATTTGTATAGTATTTTAGCATCAACCTATAAAATTGAATATTCCAACAACATAAAATCTAGCATCCAATAGGAACATATCCAACATCTAATAGGAAAGCTAAAAGCACCAGAAGGGGCAGAGTCACAACAACAAATAAAAGAGAGTACTTTTAAAAACAAAAGGCACACTCAAGACATACATAAGCATATAATAGGAAAACTCAAAGAATTAGTAGTAGGCATAAAGGAAGTAAAAATAGGTGGTGGAAATGCAAGGTGAACAGGTGGTGAAGTAGGGTGAAGAGGGTAGGGTGATCAAGTGGTGAAGCATCGAACGACAAAGAGGCAATGAGTGGTATGGCTTTATTAACTACAACATTTCCCAAACTCATTTTCAAGCCCATTATTTAATGCGAGGACCATAAAAATGTTAGTTTCAGGGTTATAAATTCATATCAAAAGGGTGTATCTCAAGGTAATTAAGTCCCATGATCCTATTATAAACATGTTTCCACCAAAGTGGGTGACCCTACAAGTGAAAATGTTTCTCTAATCCTTTGCATCCAATTGTCCAGCCATGCAACCCTTAACAACCACCATTAGCTAATGATGTGCCATTTTTATCTCTGCCACCTGCATCAGTCGTATACTTTCTCACCCATCTGATAAGAGCACATGGATGAAGGTGCCCTTCTCACCAAAATGTACTTTATTCATTTTGTAATTGGGTTCTTATACTTGCTTGATTTTTTTATTTTGATATGGATTATCAGTGACTTGGAAGAAAGAGGGGTTTTGACCGTGATCTTATCCCTCACCTTAAATGGCGCATTAATCTTCGATCATAGTCCAGTGGCTCCCCTAATGGCTCAATGGGTATAGGAGGGGCACTACTTGGGAAGCCCTTATCGAAATAATGTTGTTCCATCTATCCATTTTCCATACTTACCACTTCCCATCTTATATTACAAGCCCATATTCCACCACCATTCTTCTGGTTCAACTAGTCATTGGTTCTTTGAGATTTGGCAACCACACATCCACATACATGGGTAGGGCCCAAAACTTTTCCCTGGGAGGTTGATGCAACTAAAATAAAAAAATAAATAGCATGTCATGGCCACCAAATCAAATAAAAATAATATAAAAATACAAAATATGGTCGGAACATATGCATTAACACATGGGAAAAGGCCTAGCATGAGCTGTAATTCATTCATTATGGTTATCACCTCGTTCTTTAGCACATGTTTCTCCTATACATAATAAAAGGAACTCTTGCATGTCCTAACCCCGATGGTAAATGAGTTGGATCATCGTTAAGGGGTAATCCCATCGCTACACATCATATAAAGAAAGCTCTAACCCTTTGAGCTACGAGAAATAATACAAAGAAAAATCAAGAAAAATTAAAAGGTGCATAATAGGGGTGGAAAAACAAAGGCTAAGTTGGTACCTTATGCATCCATGATTTCTCCCTCCTCATATATATACACTTAGGATGTGGATCCCCATCATGTTGGTCCCTTTAACGATGAGACTTGGACATAAAGTATTCTCCCCTTCGTACCATTATTTTCACTAACACCTATCAATTGAAGGTTGGGCCGAGGAAATCTTAATTCCCCTTGGGGGTTGGAAACACCTAATTTAGGGTTGTCATTTTTCCACCCTTACCTAGGGAAGAAAAATTATTGCGAGTTCAAGGCCCAAATATTGGAAGGGAAGCCTTGTTTGAAGTACTAAATAACCCTTTACATTCAAGCTTAGTTCACTTAGATGAAAAAATGATTATTGTCCTAGATGATTGTTTACTTTCACTAGACTTTATGTTGTGATTTTTGGGTGGTTCACCATAACTTGGGTACCTTACCCATACTTACCTAGGTCCTAGAGAAGCATATTTCCACTCACTAGTGAAGCATTGAGATCCATGGCTCTCTAATAAGTAGCAATAAATCACACCTACTCCTGCGCACCTCCTTCAACCAAGTTGTTCTACCACTTTACGCTACATTTTTCAGTTATTCAGGATGATACACCTAGACCAGCATGCCCACAAGTTGGACTTAACAAATTTTGAAGGGTGGCAACTCATTTAGTGCCTAGATGAGGATGGTCTCACCTTAAAATACATGGGAGGGATAGTGGCACTTGGAAATCCCCCAATATTGGAGTAGAGATGGGAATTTTAAGCAACTGGAGACTGTGGAGACCACCTTTTGGTACTCCAAGTGGAATTGGGGGACCACAAAGGGATATTGATGAATATTTGAGGGCCAAAACTCAAATGACTATTTTTAGAGGTTTCTACACCATGCTTGGAGCTCAAAAGCCTCAACGCTTGCCACTTGGAGCTCCTTTCTTGCATGACGTCAACCTTATTATACTCACGACTCACACATGTGTGCTTCTCATTGCATTTATAACAAAGCTAGTTGGGTTGGCTTGTAGCCCAAGGGTTTCATAGTAAATTTACTTATTAGTAGGGGCTTTAGACTAAAAATTAGACCTTATCCTCCTCATATAAATAGAGGAGAGGAATTTTCATTTATGATCATCATCACTTGTGAATTCATCCTCTCTATTTGAGAATGTCAGCCTCTTGTATCTATTGGAGAGACGTGACCCATGGAGCATTTGGAGCTATTTTCTTGTCTTTGGAGAAGTTTCGTTGAATCAATGATTGGATTGTACATGCATATTGTCTTCTAAGTGCCATTCTTGAAAAAAATTCAATTCCATGTCTAATGCATGGAATAAATTGGTGATGTAGGTTAAATATTGTGCCATAATTTTTTTGAATATCAATTTTATGGAAACTAGGTCATATTGTTGCATGCATTACTCATTGTATGATATGTGAATGACAATCCCCTTGGTGATATTACATTAGCTCTCCCAAGTGAATTTTGATCCCTCATAAAGGTAAGAGTTAGGGTTTTGATGCTAGGGAATCAAAATATCCTTACCCCTTTGCAAGTTTTAGCTGACTTAAAGAATCCATAGACTCCATCAACCCTAGGACTAGGCACTAGCCATCCATTTTTGGTGATCAAGTTGAATTTTTTCCATAAATTTTAACCCTTTCTCTCTCTTACTTAATTCAACCCTCTTAAGGCAAACCTACCATTTAGGGCTTACTACGAATTAACTTCGGGTGAAAATGTGAAGTTGGGTTACACTTTTTGCCCTTTTTGAGAAAAAACTTTCATTTTTTTCAGTTCTTCAACTTTCTGCAAGCTAAAACAATTTTTCTGTTTAGAATTTCATTTTGCAATAAAAATAAAAGTTGTTAGAAATTTTGTTAGCTTTCTATTACTTATTTTTTGGAAATTTTTATACACATTTGATATGTCAACTTAACGTTTCTTTGAGTGTGTGTTTTTTAACAATCAACGGATTCATAAAAGGTCATGTTAATACGCAATGTTGTATTCTTTGAAAATTTGTGCTTTTGAGAAACAAAATGTGTTACAACAATCTAGACAGAGTCTACTTCAGTTTCGTCATATTTACAAAGCCAATGGATATATATCATAATTATTAGAATTTTTTGAACTGGTCCAATATGAAAAAAATGCATATTTTGAATATGTTTCTCGACGCAAGGAATTTATTAACATATAATTTATAAAATAAAAATCTAAAAGCTACCCATTAGAGACGACAGACCAATGTAATGCACCATAATTTTTTCAAATTTTTTTACAATGTATTTTGTAAGATACAGAATTTCGATTTCACTGAATCACGATGACCTTCAGAAATTGTTTACACCCATTTTATTTCAAAATTAATTAAAATTAGTAAATATTTATGAAATTCCATAAAAGTTATATTTCCTGAAAGTAGATTCAATTATGAAAATTCTTGTCTTGGTTCTGATAGTTAATTCAGAATGTTTCATGGATTTTAATTAGTCCAAAGTTGCAGATATGTATTCAGAGCTTGGTTCTATGTAACTGGTGACGCGTTACTTCAGCCGAACTGTTTTTTGTGCCGATGGCCCATTAAGTCTAACGACCTAAAATTTCGGCCGAACTTTTTATAAAAAGTTAGGTCGAACTTTTACCTAACTTTCCATCGACCAGAAAATACCGCCGAGCCCCTCCAAAAAAATATTTCGCGGCAATATAAATTGCCGCGAAATCATTCATTATTTTCACATATTTTCGCACATTTGGTTTGATTTTACAAAGGTCTTGATCTGATTTTGCAAAGAATTTTTTTGGGTTTAAGGACTTTTCTTGGAGGTACATTCAAAGGACATTTCTTGGAGGAATTCATTATTTTCGCATATTTTCGTACATTTGGTCTGATTTTGCAAAGAATTGTTTTTAGTTTAAAGAATTTTCTTGGAGGTACATTCAAAGAACATTTTTGAAGACTTTTCTTGAAGGTACATTTAAAGGACATTTCTTGGAGGTATGTGATACAGTTTTTTGGATGTTTTTTGGGCTTCATTTTTTTTGTAAGTATGGATTTGGGCTTAATTTTCATTATTTTTGAAGGTATGGATTTGGGCTTAATTTCGAATGGACAATTTTTGGACATTTTTTGGAAGTATTTTTTAAAGTGATATTTTTTGAAGTATTTTTTAAAGTGGTATTTTTTATGAAGTTGGGATTAATTTTCAATGGACATTTTTTGGAGGCTTTTTTTGAAGTAGCATTTTTTTAGAGTACGTGTTTTGGGTTGAAGTAAATATTTTATGATGATTTTTTAAAATGATTTTTTGTCTAACTTTTTAAATGAATTTTTTTTGTAGGACTTGGAAGGAAATATTTTGAGCTTCGTTTCATTTTTATAAGACATTTTTTTCTCGAATTTTTTAAAGTAAGTGTTTTGGATTGGAGTATGTATTTTTTGCAAAAATATTAAAATGAGTTTTTTTTAAATTAAATCTTTTGTGATGTTTTTTTTAATTGAGTTTTTGTCTAAATTTTTGAAGGAAATTTTTTGAACTTCATACTCTGTTATCATGGGAAATCGAAGGAATTGTACAAGAAAATATGATCGAAAAAGAGACCCTGAGAAACGTAGAGAAAAGACGAGACAATCTCGCAAAAGAAAGATAAAATCACTCTCAAATATTGAAGGGGAAAATCAACCTTAACTAGAAGTTGAAGTAGGTATGTAAATGTAAATATTATGATTTTGATATATTTAAAATTTTCCTAGTGTAAAATATGAAGCTTAATTTTTATTTGATGAACTAATTTAATAAATATTTTGCAATGTAAACAGAGAGAGATATTCCTCAAACATTGATGATGAGACACAAAATTTTGAAAGAGAAAGTGAAAGAGATATTGAACCAATGATTGAAGATGATGAAAATGTTGAAATAAATTCAAGTGAAGAAATTGAATCACAAGGTATGTACATATGTGTGTGTGTGTGTGTTGAACAAATGCACGTATTATTGAAATTATACATATATTTATTAATTTAGTTATTTATTGAATATGTAAACTTATTATGTACTATTCATTCGAAAATGTACAGATGAAATCAATGTCGATGATGGGATGTTAGAAAATGTTGAAACTCACACATATGGAGATAAAAAAGCTGACCATCATATACGATATCGTGTTAACTGCATTTTTGATAAGTATTTCATAAAGGAAAAGGTGACAGTTCAAGCCCAAATGTTGAAAGATCTCCTATCATTAAGGAAATTAAAGGAAGCTATGACTTTATTGGGTATTTGAAAATCAACCAAAGATAAAAAAAAATTAAGGAAAATGTGATACAAAATATAAATAGTGCTATAAATTCAATTCGAAGATCCAGACAAAAAAATGTTTCAGTTGTACGTAGAGCAATACATATGGAAATGGTTTCATCAAGTACTAAAGAGAATCGCTTGGTAAAATATATGGCATGAGCATTAGGAACCTCACGAAAAACTTTGCACAAACATTGGAAATTTCGGTTGCAAATAGATGTAAATGATGAACTCGCTTGTTGGAGAGCTATTTGTAGGCAACCATACAAAGATAGACTTGGAGAAAATGTTAAAAAAATAATATATGAATATTGGAAAGAACAATTCGCGTGTTTTTCCAACTGCAATGCATGTGATGTGAATAAGAATAGCATGAAATCAGTACGAAGAACATGAAAAACATTTCTTGGAAACCAGTTGTTCAACAAGTTCAAAGAAGAGAATCATGAAATTCATGTTTCAATCAGTGCTTTTGCTCAACAAAAACCATAGCATGTAAAACCTATCACCGTACGCAACACTTGTTGTTGTTGTTATCATGTAGAATTTGAGTTATATTATGACACATTCCTTGATTTTGGTAGAACGTTTTGGAAGGATTCACCTTCTCCTTCCACTATCCGTGATTTCATATCTCAAATTCTATGTGAAAGAGAAAGCGGTGAACTATTTTACGAAAAGAAATGTGTTGGTGGTAAAAAATGCGATGATTGTGGAAATTTGACTAAATTTCAAAACAAATATCGTACTGATATAAATGATCAATCATTTTCCAACATGAAAGTGAAATGGAAGAGATATGAATATATCCATACATCAATTCAAGGTGCAAATAGTGTTAAAAGAATTGAATTACGAGAAGAATAAATTTTTGTGATAGAATTTTTGAGAAAGTTTGAGGCAGAAATTTACAAATACACCAAGCATTCCCATAGAGCTCGATGGCAAGACTTGCAATTCAAAAAATCCCGTGAACTTTTTCCACGAGGGACCATTTTGTCAGCGATTGATTTTGCAGAAAACTACACATTTGTTCCACAAAAAGAAATTATGTTGTGAAGCCAGCTCCAAAAATAGAAGATAAGAGATATCAACACCTTAGAAATAAGCCACTTCAAGGGGGAAACCTCCAATACATTATGTGAATGAAAAATTCATGGATGATACAAATTATAAAACATCCTTTCTATATATAGGAGTCCATGGGGCCATAATGTAATCCTAGTGGGGCCACAATGTAATCCTAGCCGACCTAACAATAATAATGTAAGGGCACAATAATAACAATATGGGGGTTACAAGGGTACAAAAATAACAATAAGGGGGGATACACTAACATAACAAGGGACTACACTAGTAATATAGGGACTTAACATGCCCCTCTCCTTCAAACAAGTGTTGTCTTCAACGCTTGATTATTTCTTAATGCTTCCGTATACAATTCACATCCTCCCATGTGGAAACTTTTGCAAGAAAGTTCTTCCACTTTCTGAGATACTCTGAAATTGATCGTACTTGTCGAGTTCTTGATTCTGTGACTAATTCATAGCTTCTTTCGATGTGATGTTGATATTCTTGTTGTTTCATTTGATTTTGCACCAAAGTTAAGTTATTCTTTGAGAGTTGGAGAACTTGTTTTTGATGCTCAATGTGATCTTCCAATACTTTATCATCCATATTATATTTCATTTGATCCTTCAAACCATCCAACTTAGCCTCCATTTCTTCTTTTAAACCATCTATGTCATCTTCGGTTGCTCTTCGTAAGATTGAAATTTGTTGCACTTGGTACCATAATTTTGATATCTCATACTGCAATTCTTTCTCTTCATGCGTCATAGTATAGATTTTTAAGGGCTTAATGGATGTTGAATTCTTTTTAGAAGGCATTTCTGAACCCAATACTAAAATATATGCCTAATAGGCCCTTGGAATCACTTCAAACTAATTTTTTTTTTACACAAGACTTATGCAATTCGGAAAACAATACACACATTTTTCTTGCTTTTGAGGATCTCGATATTGAAACTGAATTATATCTATGATTTATAATCTTCAATCTCTAAAATTTTTCACTAAGGTAGCCCTCTGAATTCTCTTTTGAATGCCACAGGTCTGACCTGATTTGGATTCTTGAAGACAAAGTTGTGCCCAATCTCCTACAATGACCTAATTATAGACTGGTTCAGTAGATTGAACTTGTACGACTTGCCACATGTCATTGTTTCCTCCTTAAGCTCTAAAATTAATAGAAAAGAAACTACAATCCATTTACTTGCGGCCACTTTTTACAGAATTCCAATCCGATTCTTAGAGAGAGAGTTATGAATATTTTCCCATGATCACCTCTTTGAGATGAAATTCAGAAGCCTGAAAAATTCCTAACTTCCACATATCATATCTCTGCAAATAATGCAAACCAAGATCTAAAATTTTGCGACAATGTTCCTCAAGATTTCGGCTTCACACTCTAAAAATTTCAGCTTCTAAACCTTCGTAAAAAAATAAAATAAAATTATTGCTAAAATGTCATGATGACCTATTTAGGTTAAATTCAGGAGCCTGAAAAATGACCTAAATTCCACAGATAATATCTCTGAAAATATTGTGAACCAAGCTCTGAAATTTTGCAACGATGTTCCTCAATATTTTGACTTCGCACTCTAAAAATTTCAGCTTCTGAACCTTCGTAGAAAAAATGTTATAGCGAAACTTCCATGATGACCTGTTTGGAGCAGCAAAACCCTAGAATCCCAAAGCTCTGATACCAAATGTTGTGGAACCAGCTCCAAAAATAGAATAAAAGTGATATCAATGCCTTAGAAATAAGTCACTTCGAGGGGGTAACCTCCAATACATTACATGAATGAACAATTCTTGGATGATACAAATTATAAAACCTCCTTTCTATATATAGGAGTCCATGGGGCCACAATGTAATCCTAGTGGGGCCACAATGTAATTCTAGCCGACCTAACAATAATAATGTAAGGGCACAATAATAACAATATGGGGGTTACAAGGGTACAAAAATAACAATAAGGGGGGCTACACTAACATAAAAAGGGACTACACGAGTAATATAGGGACTTAACAAATTCAGAGTGAATATTATCATTCTGACCAAGTCTCCATGCTCGTCCATATTTTATATAGACATGCTGAAAAAAATGTTGATCATTTAGAAAGAACCAGTGAGAATCAACATATTATTAAAGAATATCACTTTTATATTAGTGACGATCGTACACATGATACATATTTTGTAAAACATTGTTTTGGAAAAATTTATGATTCCTTGAAAAATTGTGGAATAACATTCAATGAACATTGGATATGGTCAGAAGTATGCGCAGGTCAATTCAAATCTGCACGATCATTCTTTTGGTTGTGTTGTCTTCATACGAAAACCTACATTAAACATTGTTGGAATTTCTTTGAGACTGGCCATGGAAAATGAGAACATGACAGTGAAGGGGCATGCATAAAACGAGCACTTCGAAGATATCAAATGAACCCCTCTGCAAGCCGACTTGTGGACGCGAAAGAAGTTGTTCAATCGTGCATCGCTGCTCTAAGCCATGAGACTAACCGATCAAGGGAAGTGCGAAGGTACATTCAATTTAATTTCTATTGGATATCTAATTTTAAACAGTGTACATTTATCACAATGATTATCTTTGATTGTATTTTGATATCATATTTACATTCTTGTTTAAATTTTCCATATAAAGGTTTTTTTGGCATATTGGGATCGAAGACATAGATAGATCAATTGGAAATGACGTTGAAACAATAAAAGGGACTCGAAAATTGCATTCAATTAAAACAAAGTCATCCAGAAATGTGGGATAAAAGAAAATATTCTTGTTTTTGTCATGTTTGCATAGACAACAGAAAATCCAATGACGTTTGTGAAAACAAAATGTATGTAAAAGATTGGAAACATATAAAGCTAAATACAAAGGGAAAAATATTTGTTGCAATGTTTGAAGAAATGCAATCAGAGGAGACTACAATATCATTCGACGGTGATTCATTTTTTGATCTTGTTAGAGAAGGTAACATTTGAATTGCTTTCTAATGATAAAGATCTAGAAATATATTTAAATATGTATAATTTTTTAAGTTTGTTTTATTGTGTAGGAGATGTTTTTGTTGTAATTGCACCTACTGACAATGATGAAAATGTGAAGTATTATTTGATGCGTTGCACTGAACGAAAAATGAAAATATTAGAAAACGATAATGATCACGAATTTCCATGTGAAAGAAGATCTATTATACTGAAAGGTTATTTTTTCAGACAAACTAATCAAAGTGGGGATTTTGTTTACTTTGAAGACTATGACCCTGATTTCATAAGTTGTCAATATAGTCACTTGGTGTGTGTAGCATGCATAAAGTTGATAGAGGTTCAATCAAAGAAAAAAATGAAAAATTAAGAAATGGAAAATGTCAAAATCCGATCATGAACAGATTATTGAAGATGGCATTCCATTGGAATTTTTTTGATTGAACTGCCCAACAATTTATTCTCTTTTGATTATATGTTTTAGAACTTACAGTACTCAATTAAAAATTGAGTTGTCTTGTTATGTTACCTGTGCAAGTGTTTGCACATGTACAAAATGTTTTGGTACATGCACACTCTAGTATCAACTAAAAGTAGCTTTTCTATACATGCATTGATGAAAAATGTTGCATGTATTGGATATGTGTGTGTGTGTGTGTTCTAGAATGAAATTAATTACTCAAGTAGTTTTACTATGTGCATTGATGAAAAATGTTTCATATACTCAATATATATGTTCTAGAATGCAATTAACTGAAATTAGTTTTTCTATGTGCATTGATGAAAAATGTTGCATGTACTGGATATATACACGAACTGAATGCGCACCCAGTTTTTCTTGCTGGATTTTCTGGTAAAAAGTATCCACAATGTAAATAAATCATCCGCAGTATAATTTTGTACGAAGATTCCTTTCAGACAAGAGACTCGGAGCACTTCTCCGACCTTTGGTGGGATTCGACCCACATCTCTATTCCTGATTGAAAATCTAATACAAAATTTCTCTGTTCAATGGTCGGATATGTTTTATGTGCATTGATGAAAAATGTTGTGCACGTATTGGATATATATATATATATATATATATATATATATATATATATATGTTCTAGAATGCAATCAATTGTTCAAGTAGTTTTCCCATGTGCATTGATGAAAAATGTTTTACGTACTGAATATATATGTTCTAGAATGCAATTAATTGAATGTCATCAATCTACCAATTTATAAATCAACAAGGCTGCCTAGTTGAGTGCATTAATGACATTGACCCCAATTCGACAAACATATATCTACTTCTTATATTTCCAAACAAAATTAAAGGGATTTATATGGGAAAGAGGCAACTGAATATATATGTTCTAGAATGCAATTAACTGAATGTTATTAATTTATATAAATAAAAAAGGCTACCTAGTTGAGTGTATTAATGACATTGACCCCAATTCAACAAACATATGTCTACTTCTTATATTTCCAATCAAAATTAAAGGGATTTATATGGGAAAGAGGCAGAACATATAGCCCATGAACTACTTTTTAGAGGTCAATGAAGGTATCATCATGTGGGAAAATGTTTGGAACACTTGATTGTACTTGAAAGTAATCTTAAGATTGTTTTTTATCTCTACATACTACATACTATTGTTTGTGTGAAAAAAAATTCCAATGAATAGGACATAGCTTTTCAATCCAACTAACCATATCAATTGAACTCTATTTGAAAAAAAAGTAAAAAAAACCAAAAAACCAACAAAATAACATCCTTGGTTGTTATTTTTATTGGAATAACTAAATCATATTAAGAATTATCTTCATTGAAATTGTTTTTGGATGGAGAATCCTTAAAATATGATTTAGCTATTCCAATAAAAATGACAACCACGAATGTTATTTTGCTGACATGTTTTGTTGGCATGTTAACTTTTTTTTACTCTTTTTTCAATTAGAACTCAATTAATATGGTTAGTTTCATTGAAAAGCTATGTTCTTCCCATTGGAAATTTTTTCACTCAAAAAAAAGAAGAGTATGTAGAGATCAAAAGCAACCTTAAGATGCCAAATGTACTTCAACCATCCAAAACTTGAGTTTTAAATTTTTTTTTATTATATCAAAACATTAGTTCACATGTCATGCCAATTGTAGTTCAACTATCCAATAAAAACATTTAACATTATATCACATGCCAAATGTAGATCAACCATCCAAAACTTAATTTTTTTAATTTAACAAAAAATTATAGATCACAACATTACTTCACATGCCAAATGAACTTCAACCATCCAAAACTTGAGTTTTAAAAACTTTTTAATTATATCAAAATATTACTTCACATGTCAATGTCATGCCAATTGTATTCAACTATCCAATAAAAACATTTAACATTATATCACATGCCAAATTTAGATCAACCATCCAAAACTTAACTTTTAATTTAACAAAAAATTATATATCACAACATTACTTCACATGCCAAATGTGCTTCAACCATCCAAAACATGATTTTTAAAAACTTTTTGATTATATCACAACATTACTTCACATGCCATGCCAATTGTAGTTCAACTAGCCAATAAAAACATTTAACATTATATCACATGCCAAATGTAAATTGAAACCATCCAAAACTTGAGTTTTAAAAACTTTTTGATTATATATCACAACATTACTTCATATGCCATGCCAATTATAGTTCAACTATCCAATAAAAACATTTAACATTATATCACATGCCAAATGTAGATTGAAACCATCCAAAACTTAACCTTTAATTTAACAAAAAATTATAGAACACAACATTACTTCACATTCCAAACGTACTTCAACCATCCAAAACTTGAGTTTTAAAAACTTTTTGATTATATCACAACATTACTTCACATGCCATGCCAATTGTAGTTCAACTATCCAATAAAAACATTTAACATTATATCACATGCCAAATGTAGATTGAAACCATCTAAAACTTTAGTTTTAAAAACTTTTTGATTATATCACAACATTACTTCACATGCCATCCCAATTATAGTTCAACTATCCGATAAAAACATTTAACATTATATCACATGCCAAATGTAGATTGAAACCATCCAAAACTTAACCTTTAATTTAACAAAAAATTATAGATCACAACATTACTTCACATGCCAAATGTACTTCAAGCATCCAAAGCTTAAGTTTTAAAAACAAAACAAATTATAACACATCATTACTTCACATGCCAAATGTAGTTCAAAAGCAAAATATTAATTTATAGATGACAACATTACTAGTAGTTCAACTATCCAAAACTTAAGTTTTAAAAACCAAACAAATTATATAACAACATTACTTCACATTCACATGCCAAAAGTACTTCAACCATCCAAAACTTAACTTTCAAAAATAAAACAAATTATATTAACACAATAAAATATGTCCCAAAATTGTAGATCTCACAAGTATCAAGTTATATATATATATATATATATATATATGACTGTGCATCTAAATAATATATAAAAAAGTAAATTTAGGACTAGAAATCTCAATCAAATATACAAATCATGTCCATCAAATATAGATAGATGTAGTGTCTTTCCTAGCAGAGTCTCAATCTACACGCTATCTTGCAAAGCATGGGGAACCCGTACACTAACACAATAAAATATGTCCAAAAATTATAGATCTCATAAGTATCAAGTATATATATATGATTGTGCATCTAGAAATCTCAATCAAATATACAAATCATGTCCATCAAATATAGATAGATGTAGTGTCTTTCCTAGCAGAGTCTCAATCCACACGCTATCTTGCAAAGCATGGGGAACCCGTACACAATGCACGTACAAACATTAAAATTTGATGTTTTAAAAATGAGTGAGAATATATAAAACTTCATGTAAAAAACAAAAAAAAAATAAAAAATCATGCAATACCTCATGAGGTTCCTTCTCCATTTGTTCGCCTGCTACAACCTCCCCCATGGGAACATCTCCAACAATAAACTATACAGTATACTTGTACAGTTATATATATATATATATATATATATTAAAAATTTTCAGATGAAAATGCACATGTATATATAAAATTATTTTCAATAATATTAAAAAAAAAATTAGACAACTTGTTCAAATGGTTGAAATGGTGTGGATGTTCCTATCTCTATCACTAGAGTCCATGGATTAATGAAATCTTCTATAGAAACCTAAAATTCAAAATTTTAAAAGTATAAAATAACTCAAGATCAAGATCTCAATTTATAATAAAACTTTTAAACTTCAATTTATAAATTATAACTTTTAAAAAAACATATATATTTAAAAGTGAAAAATTGAATACTTCTGCAGGTGAATTTGGGACATCTCCTAAGAGAGGCTCCAAAATAAAATCTCCAAAAACCTAAAATTCAAAAAATTTAAAATAACTCAAGATATAGATATATATCTCAATTTTTAATGGAACTTTTTGAGGTGGAATATATATAACTTAAACATAAATTTTAAAAGTGAAAAATTGTCCATACTTGTTGTGGATTTGGCACATCTCCTAAGGAAGTAGAAGGTACATCTCCCGAGGAAGAAGAAGATATCGCCATCCCAAAAATGTTGGATGGAATCGGAATTTGTTAAAACATTTTATTATTATATATGTACATGTACATGTGTGCACAATTATTTATTTTAAAAATATCACTTAAAAAACACTAAAATTTGTCAACATATCTTGATGGTGAGACCCATCTTGATTGTTTTAACCAGAGGCTCCGAACGTGATATTAACATTTTCGTCATTCATCATGTGTGACAACTGCAAATGGTGTTTTAACATATAATGATACATTTTTTTTAGATTAATGTACATACAAATAAATGTATACATATACATGTGTATTTATTACAAATTGTACATGTATGTGTTAAAATAATTGAACCCTAACCATTAACATATATTGTTCTCGTGCCCTCTTCCTCATGAAGAATTAGGTATTGCCAACCATTGCGACAATTCTTTGCATATATTTTGAGATCTTCAACACTCATGTTGTCAATCTCTTTATCTGTACAATAAACAAAATTGGCGCGTATATTCTCACGTGCTCTTTGTCGATTTAGACAAACATCGACTCCACCTAATCCGTTGTGAACATTTTCGATGATGGCATCCCTTGCTTCTCGACTATTTTGAGAAGTTGCATCCATCTATGACCGCATATTTTTGAACTGAAAAGGTCGACTCACCAATGGTGGCTCAGGGCAAGGCAACTCAACATCACACCTATCGCCCCTATGGTCACACAATCGACCTTTCCCAGGACCAAAAAATTCTGACGGAAGGTTATTGTAATTGGGTTTCATTTCCAAAAAAAAATTTGCATAAAACAATTTTTCAAAATAAAGAGGAACCTCGTCGTTCCATGGGAGTCTTCCATAGGCCGCAAGGTGCCTATCATACAAATAATGAGCTATATTACGGTACTTGATATATTGCACCTTCAACATCTTTCTTTTCAGACCTTCTTTGAAATTAAACATTGACTTCGCCATTTCTTTTGTAACTCTTTTTTTTACATCCTCCCATTTATTGGGACCCATTACTGTTTTCTTTCTTTTTCTCATGACTTCTACAAATGTATCAGTCTTTGGCCCAAGATTTTTGTACATAGCTACTAGTTCGCCCAATGAATGTGTAACTATTTCGAGGCTTTGTTGACTCTCAACAGGTAGAGTCAAAGCCACGAGATCTCTCTGCAATTTTGCATGAAATTGTTGACACCTTTATAAGGTGCATTGCGCCATGTTTCTTTCCCATGGTATATCAGAAATGTTGGCTAGATAAGTTGTGGTGGGTGGACAACCTTCTTCTTGAATGTAGCATTCTACCCTGTGTCTTTTTTTACCAATATTTGGAGCATTTTCAGCCTTTGCATCAATATATATATAATTTTTTATATTAGAAAAAACACATGTAAACAAATTTTTACAATTGAATGAAAAAAATATTGAAATTGATGGCAACCTTAACGTGATTGGCTAGCATATTCCCCACCCTGAAACTGCTGAGAACCAAAACGACCCTGCTGAGAACCAGCACCACCAGCCGTTGATTGGCCTCCGAGGGAATAAATATCACCACCTTCACTTAACCTACTAGCACTTATTGGTGGCCCTCTAAGGGGATTTGAACCACCACCAACCTCTCAAGAAGATAGAGAAGCTTCATAAACAAATACGAATTTAAAATCAATTGAAAAATATTTTCATACATATAAATACACACGTACATATTCATTTATTAAATTGTATTCAAACCATACCACGACTGGGTGAACCATGGGCATGCTCCATGGATGGAGTAGAGACCCTTCTCCTTTTATTAGCTCCTAAAAAATAAAAAATAAAACTTATTAACAACTAATTCGATTCCATATGTACACACATGTATGGAGATTTAAGATTATATTTAAATACTATGAACATCCCTCAATCCCTGATCCCCCCCTCTCATAGAGATATGGGATTATGTTGATCTTCGTCGTTCATCCTCCATGATATATATATATATATATATATATATATATGATGGACGTTTACAATTATTTTTTTAAATAACTAATTTAAAATAAATTCAAAATAAATTTCAGAAAATTAATGTAATTTAGTGTAAACAAATTATGTAAAACACAACTTTCAAAGCACTAATTAATGTGTGAAACTCAATTTAAGCAAAAAAAATTATAAAAATGATAAGTTCACCAAATTGTGTTTTACATGATGGGAACACACTTGGTATAAAATTGAAAAAAACACATTGTCTTTAAAAAAGAAGTGAAACTCCATTTAAACAAAAATTTGTTGAAGTCCCCGCATTTTAATTTTATAAAAATGTGAAGTTCACCACTTGTTGCAAATGTGAAGTTCACCAAGTTACGCTTTACATGGTGTGGTGGGAGTACACTTGGTATATAATTGAAAAAAACACATGGTTAATCAAAAAATACGTATTTATAAGTACACAACACACACATATCCAAGATATGTTACAATGCCCATCAATAAATTTTGAAGGACAACATCTCAACACTAATTCATCTTTGAGAGATGAATCTTGAATTTTTGAAGAAGAGCGTCTCAAAACTAATTCATCTTGAATTTTTTAAGAAGAGCATCTCAAAACCAATTCATCTTTGACAGATGAATCTTGCATTGGCATTGCCCCGTATAATTCTAATTCATCTTTGATAGATAAATTCTGAAGTGGCATTGCCCCACGCAATAGATCAGTAGACATATTATTCACATTTGTACAGTGCCTTATACCAAAAAATTTAAAATTGGCTAACAATATTGTTTGTTATTCCATGCAATTCTTTCAGCATCTCCTTCTTAACTTGGTACACGTCATTCATCTGGTTGCACACAAGTTTATAATTGGTGAAAACTACAATTCCATTTGATCCATACTCCATATTTGTTTTCAATCCTTCTATCAATCCAATATAATATGCCTCGTTTTTTTGTTTTTCTTCCCGGTATATTCATTTTCCTTTGGACGACTTTGCTAGTCGCAATATTGGAAAACAATATGTAATCATTGGTTTCCCTGGATTGGGATAGCAAGAAAATTCTATGCATAATTTCTATTTTTCAACCATATTTAATGGTTTCCGTATCCCGAAAAAAAATAAAAAAAATAAAAATAAAAATAAAAATAAAAAAAATAAAAATATTCAATAAAAATATATATTAAATTGACATTTATTGCAAATGCATAGGAGAAATGACATAAGATAATGAAATAAATGACATGTGCATGGTTTATCTTAAAGTTTGACTTAAAAATTTTATGGTATAATTCACATCTAAAATTAATGGGAGGAAGCCTTTAGTTTGTGGGAGAAATGACACGTGTACACAGTTTACCTTAAAGTGGTTGTGCTTTATGGATATTAAAATGAAGAAGATCTATTCCAGAGATTGACTGTAGGGGCATTTACTAGATATGTCACTTTTCATAAAAGATGAGATCCAGAGGCTACTTGGCCCTTTATAGACTCTGCCTATAGAACTTGTAGAAGTTAGTTCACTACCTGTCCCAATTATACCCTATGAAGGGTGTAGAGGACCCATGGAATCACCCACACTACTTTACGTAGACATAAGGGTGTATAAGAATGCATTTGTTTTACATTGGATCTTAAAATGAAGAACTTCTATCTAGATCTATTCCAGAGATTGACTGTAGGGGCATTACTAAATATGTCACCTTTCATAAAAGATGAGATCCAGAGGCTATCTGGCCCTTTACAGACTTTGCCTATAGAACTTGTAGAAGTTAGTTCACTACCTGTCCTAATTATACCCTATGAAGGGTGTAGAGGACCCGTGGAATCACTAACATAATTTACGTAGACATAAGGGTGTATAAGAATGCATTTGTTTTACATTGGATAGTAAAATGAAGAACTTCTATTTAGGCCTATTCCAGAGATTGACTGTAGGGGAATTTACAAGATATGTCACATTTCATAAAAGATGAGATCCAGAGGTTACCTGGCCCTTTACAGACTCTACCTATAGAACTTGTAGAAGTTAACACTACCTGTCCCAATTATACCCTATGAAGGGTGTAGAGGACCCGTGGAATCACTCACACTACTTTACATAGACATAAGGGCGTATAAGAATGCATTTGTTTTAAATTGAATATTTTTCATTTTAAATTAAGAATCTATTTGAAACAATTATGATATAAGGTTAAAACCTATGTTTTGTATCAAATCACTTTTGGTTTCAGTGGGAAAATTTTATGGCTTCAATATGTTTTTCTCGAAATGTGATACACCCCATTAAAATGGGAGATATATCAAAATGATTCCTATGGTGTAATAAAACATAGATGCATAAATTCAATGAAAATAGTTTGAGATATAAAAGTCCAAAATGGAAGAGTTGTTTGTGAACAAATATCAATGCCACTATGGATATATCTGCTTCATTAAAATGGATTTTTCTAGAATGATGTCCACTAAGTTGGAAATAAGGGAAAGTATCACAATTATATGTTAATGTGCATTTCATTAAAAATCTATTTGAAACAATTAACTATATACTTGGTTAAAACCTATGTTTTTGTATCAAATTTGGTTTTTCTTGAAATGTTGTTTGTGAACAAATATCAGTGGATCACTATGGATATAGATCTGCGTCATTAAAATGGATTTTTCTAGAAGGATGTCCACTAAGTTGGAAAGAAGGGAAAATATCACTATTATATGTTAATGCATGTGTTTTACATTGAATATTTTTCATTTTATTAAAAATATATCTGAAACATTAAAGTATATATAAGGTTAAAACCGGGATGTTTTGTATCAAATTACTTTTGGTTTCAATGGAAAACTTTTATGGCTAATGTGTTTTTCTAGAAATTTGATACATCCCATTAAAATGGGAGATATATCGAAATGAATCCTATGGTGTAATAAAATAGTTTCAAGTAGTTTAAAAATATAGATGCATAAATTCAATGAGCATAGTTTTGAGATATAAAAGTCCAAAATGGAATAGTTGTTTGTGAACATATATCAGTGGATCACTATGCATATCACTATGGATATATCTTCTTCATTAAAAGAGATTTTTCTAAAACGATGTCCACTAAGTTTGGAAGAAGGGAAAGTGTCACAAAATTATATATGTTAATGCATGTGTTTTACATTAAATATTTTTCATTTTAAATTTAGAATCTATTTGAAAAAATTACCTATATAAGGTTAAAACCTATGTTTTGTATCAAATTGAAATTTTGGTTTCAATGGGAAACTTTTATGGCTAATGTGTTTTTTCTCTAAATGTGACACACCCCATTAAAATGGGAGACATATCGAAATGATTCATATGGTGAAATAAAATAGTTTCAAGTAGTTTAAAGATATAGATGCATAAATTCAATGAGCATAGTTTTGAGATATATAAGTCCAAAATGGAATAGTTTTTGGTGAACAAATATCAATGGATCACTATGGATATATTTGCTTCATTAAAAGGGATATTTCTAGAAGGATGGACTTAAGTTGGAAAGAAAGGAAAATATCACAATTATATGTTAATGTGCATGTGTTTTACATTGAATAGTTTTCATTTTGTTAAGAATCTAATTTCAAAATATTTAACTACATACTTGGTTAAAACCTATGTTTCAAATATCAAATTACTTTTTGTTTCTAAATACTATACATGTTTTACATCGAATATTTTTCATTTTATTAAAAATCTATTTGAAACAATTAAATTACATAAGGTTAAAACCTATGTTTTGTATCAAATCACTTTTGGTTTCAATGGAAAACGTTTATGGCTAATTTGTGTTTTTCTCGAAATGTGATACACCCATTAAAATGGGAGATATATGGGAATGATTCCTATGGTGTAATAAAATAGTTTCAAGTAATTTAAAGATATATAGACATGCATATTTTTGAGATATAAAAGTCCAAAATGGAATAGTTGTTTGTGAAAAAATATTAGTGGATCACTAATGGATATAGATCTACGGATATAGATCTGCTTCATTAAAAGGGATTTTTCTAGAAGGATGTCCACTAAGTTGGAAAGAAGGGAAAATATCACAATTAAATATGTTAATGTGCATGTGTTTTACATTGAATATTTTTCATTTTATTAAAAATCTATTTGAAACAATTAACTATATAAGTTTAAAACCTATGTTTTGTATCAAATCACTTTTGGTTTCAATGGGAAACCTTTATGGCTAATGTGTTTTTCTCGAAATGATTCCTATGGTGTAATAAAATAGTTTCAAGTAGTTTAAAAATATATATGCATAAATTCAATGAGCATAGTTTTGAGATATAAAAGTCCAAAATGGAATAGTTGTTGGTGAACAAATATCAGTGGATCACTATGAATATATCTACTTCATTAAAAGGGATTTTTCTAGAAGGATGGACTAAGTTGGAAAGAAGGGAAAATATCACAATTGTTTGAGTCCTGGTCTTATAAAAGGTTTCCACTAAATCCATCCCTATTACTTTTCATGTGAACCACATTCCCAAACCCACGCATCTATGTACCTAAGAGCCAAGCCAAGTGTAAAAAGGGCTTATTTCATATTCTACTTTAACACATATGTGATTAATTATCGTTAGAATGTATATGGTATAAATACATATAAAGAGTAATCCTTAATATAGATCTATTTTGACTTTAACGAATAAATGGAAGTTTTTTAGAAAGTTTCTTGAAGGAAGTTCAAGAAATATTATGATATAAGAAATATTAAATGAAAATCAAAGTTAGGAAGTTAGGAAAGGGAATTAGAATAGAAATTAAGGTAAGACCATGACTTTTTACTCAATATTGAAAAAAGGTGAGCAACCATATATATCATGAAGGAAGTTCAAGAAATATTATGATAAGAAATATTAAATGAAAAGTTTTTTTAGAAAGTTTCTTGAAGGAAGTTCAAGAAATATTATGATATAAGAAATATTAAATGAAAATCAAAATTAGGAAGTTAGGAAAGGGAATTAAAATAGAAATTAAGGTAAGACCATGACCTTATACCCAATATTGAAAAAAGGCAAAGTTAGGAAAGGGAATTAGAATAGAAATTAAGGTAAGACTATGACCTTTTACCCAATATTGAAAAAAGGTGAGCAACCATATATATCATGAAGGAAGTTCAAGAAATATTATGATAAGAAATATTAAATGAAAATCAAATTTAGGAAGTTAGGAAAGGGAATTAGAATAGAAATTAAGGTAACACCATGACCTTTTACCCAATATAATGATTTGGTTTATCTCTAAGGTCAAAAGGAAAATCAAAGTTAGGAAAGGGGATTAGAATAGAAATTAAGGTAAGACCATGACCTTTTACCCAATATTTAACGAAGGTGAGCAACCATATATATCATGAAGGAAGTTCAAGAAATATTATGATAAGAAATATTAAATGAAAATCAAAGTTAGGAAAGGGAATTAGAATAGAACTTAAGGTAAGAGCATGAACTTTAAACCAATATTGAACAAAGGTGAGCAACCATAGATATCATGAAGGAAGTTCAAGAAATATTATGATAAGAAATATTAAATGAGAATTAAAGTTAGGAAAGGGAATTAGAATAGAAATTAAGGTAAGACCATGACCTTTTACCCAATATTGAATGAATGTGAGAAACCATAGATATCATGAAGGAAGTTCAAGGAATATTATGATAAGAAATATTAAATTTTTTTTGTAGAGGCTTAAATTTTGAGTAAATTTAATTTAACTACTTTTAATATGAGATATGAACAGTCAATTCTTAGCAGAAGCAATGAGCCTTAATGAGGTCTACAGGTCTAATAAGACCAATAATAGCATGTTGAAAGACCATTGATCCCAATATTGTGATTATGTAACTAACATAAGCTGTTACCTATTCTAACAAAGGTTGTAGATATTCCATTAAGTGTGAATACACTGTAACCACTTGCATGATACTAGAAGCTCTCATTACACTAGTTAACACAGGGAATAGAACACATAGACTAGTGTAGATTATATAACTAGTATTGGCTATTCTCTAAGCTATCAAGAAATAAATTGGCTATTCTTTAATATTGAATGAAGGTGAGCAACCATAGATATCATGAAGGAATTTCAAGAAATAGTATGATAAGAAATATTAAATATGTTTTTGCAGAGGCTTAAATTCTGAGTAAATTTAATTTAACTACTTTTAATATGAGATATGAACAATCAATTCTTAGCAGAAGCAATGAGCCTTAATGAGGTCTACAGTTCTAATAACACCAATAATAGCATGTTGAAAGACCATTGATCCCAGTATTGTGATTACGTAACTAACATAAGCTGTTACCTATTCTAACAAATGTTGTACATATTCCATAAGGTTCAATACACTATAACCACTTGCATGATACTAGAAGCTCTCATTACACTAGTTAACACAGGGAATAGAACACATAGACTAGCGTAGATTACATAACTAGTATTGGCTATTCTCTAAGCTGTCAGCATCATGCGACTTAAGCTTGGCATTTCTCAAAGACAGGGACAACTTACAGAGATGTATTTCAAATCCTTAATAATCCAATATTGGAGAAAAGAGACGAATAGCTAATTTGTTATTTGCTTAAAAGCTAGTTTCTTTTCGCTTTTTTCTCTAGAAAATTGAGAAGTTTTAGAAAGATAAGTGGCATCATATCCAGATAATGCTATTGGTGGAAGATCAAAGGGAGATAAAGGGAGATGGTAGAGATGCCATTGCTGAACTTCTATTGCTTTTATGATAGATTTATGTTTTATTTTTATTTGTATTATTCAAGTTATATATCGTCTTCAGCATGGCTGTGTAGAATATGACAAAGTGTTAAAGTGTTAAACAGAGAGGATGTATAATGACAAACTGAAACATACCATTATTTCTATGTAAGGTATTTCCGAGAAAAAGTGATCATGGACTAGTACATTTTATAAAACCAGGTTTTTTTTCTTTTTGAAAAAATAAATAAATAAATCCACATAATGATAAAGAAGCTGAACCTGGCCTTCTTATAACCGGTAAATTAGAAAAAAATAGGAACACACATACTTGGAAATTGGCCGTTAATTCGATCCCTGAAGACATTGAAGATGATCCCTGAAGATGCTGAAGACGCTAAAGACGTCGTGGAAGAACTCTACGAACAAAAAAAATTAAATTAAAATCAAATTAAAAAAAAAAAAAAAAGCAACAAAAAAATTACAGAAAATAACGAAATTAACATAACTTACCTCCTCAGCACGATGCAAATCAACAAAACTCCCGTGGTGCAACACCAAATCAACTAAATTCACGTGGGTGCAACACCAAATCAACTAAATTCACGCGCGACAGATGTGAGCGCAACACCAATTCATATACAATCGCGCGAGATAGATGTGAACAAGATACCCGGAATAGTTTGTGGGAGATATATTTATAAAATAATAGTTTGGCCAAACTATTTTAAAAGTTCGGCCGAATTAATAGTTCGGCCGAACTCCTGAATAGTTCGGCCGAACATTTGTCAAAGTTCGGCCGAACTATGGGGGAAAAAAGTTTTTCGCCCCGAATTCTCACAAAAGTGTTACCCATATTCACATTTTCACCTTGGGAAGGGATATTTTTTGGTCTCGAAAAGTCCAAACATCAAGGGTAGTAGCGTCTTCCTTAAAATTATTCCATTCGGTGGTAATTCATTCCATTTTCATCCATAATTTCTCTTTCCCTATGATGAAACCCTAGTTTGGTTTTGGCTTCAACTTGAGGGCTTTTTAAGGGTTCGATGTGCCATAACCTTGTTAAAATACATTGTGGAAAACCCTTTCTTAGCACCTTGACCTTCGGTCATCCCAACTATCAACCTATCAATTAAACCCTAGGAATTATATTGCCTATTTTTGGCCTTTGCAAGGAAAGCAAATTGGCTCATCTTCATTGTAGGAGATTAGTACCTAAATTATGTCTCTCCCTCATAAGCCTTTTATCCACCTTATATAATCTCATGATCAAAGGATGCACTCCCTACCCTATCCTCCTGATTGAAGCTAGCCTTTCCCATATTGAAAGCATGGCAATGACGAGATATATCAAGCATAAGAAATTGCACAACATGGAAGCCAAGAGGTTTCCTAAAATTGCTTCTAACTCTAGCCAAAACCCCATATTTTGCTCAAGTGAGGATGACATAAGGATGCCCAAAATTAGTTAGACCATTGGGGGATAAAGGAGGAGATTGTTTTGCAGAATAAAGATAATATTAAAAATATTATTACTTCTAAATTTAAGAAGTTATGGAGCGATAATGAGTTAAAGGGAAAAAATAAGCTAGGATATTGTAAGGAGGTGATCAACCTCAATCTTGAAAACTAGAATTATTTATTTGTCATTACTATTATTAAGATGAAAATGAACTTTGCTTAGATAAGAAATAATTCTCATGAGCTTCATAGGGAAATTGGGCATTGGTCTACTCCCAAATCACCATCAGAAGAAAGAGTTTATCACTTGTGCAATACTAAGAAGGTTGAAAATGAAAAACACTTTCTCTCAGATTTCCTAGATTATAGTAAAATTCGTTCTAATTTTCAAAATATTTGTCACACTACCAACCTTCTTGACCTATTAAGGTAGCAATATTATGGTGATCTAAGAACACTTTTCTCACTTCTCTTCAAGCATAAATATAATGTGTTAAAGACTTTTGATTAATTTCTTACCTTCTTAAGATCCAATAGACCATATTGGTCTTAGTGGACATTAATCATCATCCCCATCATCAACAAAAACATTTTAAATCAAAATAAATAACATACAATTTATTTTAAATAATATTATCTTTAATAAAATAAATTAAAAACTAAAAATATTTCACTCCAAACATATCTTACATTATCCATACCAGTATTCATTGGTTGCTTCAAAAAAAATCATTTATTAATATAAAAATTATAACATTATATTATTTTAAAATAAAAATATAAAAATATTTTAAATCAAAATAAATATTATGTATTTTTTTTTTTCACCGAGATGTGCATTCTATAGCCCAATATGAGGATATGTGTGACTCTGTACATTCTCAATGCGGAGTTGACATGTGCCCCTTTCAAAATAAAAACTAAATATATTGTAAATAAAAAAATAAAGTTGGCTATAATAAAATAGAAATAAATAGACATTTTGAGTTACTTTTAATTAAAAATATTATAAAACATCAATAATCCCAATTCATAATATTACATCTTTTTAATATTACAACATTACAACCTAGTATGAATGGGACATAGTAAAAATATTTCACTTCCACTATTGGAGCCACAAACAAAATATTTCTATGATTTGTCTCTATAGAGATGTAATTTAAATTAAAAAATCTTATATTTTCCTTTTAAATATTTCAATATAAGACTTAAATAAATTGTTTAAACATCCATTTTACTTAATATATTTCAATAAGAACTTCATATATGTGTATGTGTGTTTACCATAGAAAAATATTTTAAGGCTCATAAGGAAATAATAAAAAGTAAAATAATTTGACAGTTACTTTCTAATAAAATGAGGATGTATAATTCATTCAATTTTTAATATAAAATTGATATGTGACATTTAAAAATATTATTAATAATGGAAATATTCAATGTGGATCATAAATAAAATATTTCACTATGCAAAATAATATTGACATGTATTTAAAACTATATTAATGACAAAAACATTTTAATATGGACAATGTACTCTATAAATAAAATATTTTAAAGTCCATATTAAGTAAAATATTTTAATGTCATTTATGCATGTATGTATATGTTATATAAATAAATAAATAAATTCTTATGGTTAAAACATTATAAAACATTTCAAGTAGTTTTACTATTTTACATTTTGGTCATTTTTATGTTAATTTAGACTAAAATACAGCAAGGATTTGTTGAAACTCCAAATTTAAGTTGTGTTATCTGCATAATTCAAGTGTCCAATAAAACTTCCAAGATATTGTATCCATCAATGCATTCAAAAATATAATTTAAACTATAAAAATTTGCATATATATATATATATATATATATATATTACAAAAATATTAAATCCATTTAAGTGCATTTTTTTTCAGGTTTTGCATTCTAAAGAAAATTTGCATATCAAGAAATTTGATTCTTTTCTATGCATAGTAAATATAAATCTATACTAAAAGAAAATTCCACTCCACATACATCTTACATTATCCATTAATCTAAATTATTTATTAATATAAAATCTATAAAATTATATTATTTTGTCATTAAAAATATATAAATATTTTAAATCAAAATAAATAATAAGTAAAGTAATAACATGTAATATATCTACCCTGGAACGTTATTTTTTAATAAAATAGGTTAAAACATGGTGTGGAATGAAGAAAATTCCAATCTGAATTTAAAAATAAGAATACACATATTTTTAATCCCAAAAAAAAACATGTAATATATTTGAAATAACACTACTGTAAACACATGTTGCGTTATCTATTAAGCTATTAAAGATTTTCTTAATATAAGTTATATTATCCTAAGAATAAGAATACATAAATATTTCTAATCAAAATAATAAACATGCAGTTTATTTCAGATAACATTATCTTTTATAAAATACATTTAACAAAAATTGTATGCAAGGACAAAAATTCCTCTCTGAACACATCTTGCATTAGCCATTCATTGTGTGGAGAGATGAAAATTCACTCTGAACACATTTTATATTATCCCTTACGCTGAACTATTTATCATGTTGTATCTAATTTCCTTCGGTTAAATCGTAATCGTGACCACCTCCTTCACTGTCATAACCAATTATAAACGGAAAAAATCTATATCAAAATCAATACCCAATTTATTGAGAAGAATAAATGTCAACATATTTATAACAATTCATTAAAATAATTATAAAATAAATATTGAAATATTTGTGACAATTTAATCATTCAAGCTATAACAATATGTTTTCTCTTATATTTTTTGAGGCTTTGTTACAATACTTTGATTTATCGATACCTCGTACTCAAAAAACTACAACTCATTTTATATGGAAGTTGTTCATATAGTTTTTTTTAATTGATGAATTTAATTTTTTTTTAAATAACATAAATACTTTGACAATAAATTTCAATCTTTCAATTGTAAAGACTACTAAGAATATTTTTGAATATTCTATGGAGGTTAAATCTCTAGCATTCACATAATAGTTATTGATAATTAGATTAAAGTTCTAACCCTATTCCAAAATAGACATGCCTATCAACATAAATAATTGTAATATTTAGGTTATTTAAAGTTATTGTTTTATAGAGTTATACACAAGAAATTTGGCCTCAACTAATCACACGAACTGCCTCCTGAAAATACCCCTGCATAGCCTTTGCACAGGCTATAACTCACTCTCTGGAATAGCCTCAAACTGCCTCTGATTGATTGTCTCTACCACTGAGATGAATTCGCTAGCCCTCTAGAAGATTTTCCCAGCACTTAGTTGTTGAATCGATCTCTTGCTTGGCTAGCTCGAATTGCTCCTCTTGGAGGCCTACACAACCCTTGCATGGTCTCCTTATGGATTGGATGTTGCTTGTTGCTGCATAAACTAGAAGACCTAGTGTATATGCTAGAGCTTAGAGGGCACAACAACAATTTCGGACAGAGGCCCACTGTCACCACAACCTATGTCCCTTTCTCTTCTTGAATTTTCAGCAATGGGAGGAGTCCCAGTATCCCTCACTTGTGGTTAATATGTCTATAATGGGGTTCAAAGTGAGGCAAGGATGACTCATTCAATCGAAAGGTTCAATTAAAGTGTGAGATTTGGGAGAAGTTAGGATGACTTTCCATGAAAAAAACCTTTAGAGAAATACTATACGAGACCTAGGGTTGAGATATTTGACAAGGTAAGAGTTCACCCAAGGTCAAGATATTCAAGAGAAAAGGTTTTGAATGATATACTACTAAAGTAAAAGCCTTCAAGAAACCCTAAGTTGAAGAGAAACTTCAAGGGTTCTCACTTAGTGTGATAGCGAGGGCATTAATTTTCTTGAGATTCCATTGTTGAAATTCACTCAAAACTTGAGGATTCCTAGAAGCCAGGCTAAAGAACAATCCTATTTGGAAGAAACTCAAAACGAACTCTCCTAGAGGATTTCACACCAAGCCCTAGAGAGGTTTCCTTAGCCTTAAAGGGATGAGGAAAAGAAAGAAAATGAGGTGAAGAAAGAATGATTTTCAAATTAGAATGTGATTACCAAGGATCCTATACCTTGTGCCTGCCTATTGGGAGAAATGGAGTCAACAATTACTTTTGTTTGATAATTTCACTCTTGAATGAGACCTAATGCAACTTCGCTAACCCTAGAGGAGGCAACTTCATAGCCACTATAGGATTTTATACTTCGTTGACAATAGTTGATGGAGTTTCAAGGATGCAATATGCAAGATTAACCTCTAGGAACATTCATTCATCATTATCTATGAGTAATGCATGCAATACTTCCAATTACTTTAATGTTCTCACAAATTCACATTAAAATAGGGCACATTAAAGATCATGAAATGAAATTCCATACATTAGACATTTATCAATGTAAAATATAGCGTCAAAGAGTACTTACCATAGTTTTAAAAATTGGTCGGTCTGAACCAGAACCAGTCAAATCGGCTGGTTTATTGGCCAAAGAAACTGAAAAGGTAAAAAAACCCAGCCAGTAGCCTCATTCGCCCCTTTTTTAGATAAATCAGGCATAAAGCGGTCGATTTATGATGGAACCGGTTGGTTTTCCCATAAACTGGCCTGTTCATTGTCAGGTCAGCCACAGACTCACCAGAGGCATTCTTGGAGGCTTGTCAGGTGGTTTGGAGGGAAAATAAGGGTTGTTTCCCTCTAAAAACAACTCCTCCAAACCAATAAAAGGAGGTATCCCCTCTCATTTGCCTCACACATCTCATTTAGAGTTTTTGTTAGCTTCATTGTGAGCTTAGAGAGTGTTGAATTTTTGTTGGATTAGTGGAAAAACAAAGAGTTTGAGCTAAGTAGTAGCCACCATGCCTCCAAAATCCAAGGATACTACATGGACTCATTGTGATATAATTTATGGAAAAATGATCTGTAAATATTGCCAAAAATCAATTGGAGGGGGTATTAATAGGTTCAAGCAACACTTAGCTGGGATAGGAGGCCATGTAAAGCCATGTGGAGCACCAAACGAAGTAATAGGGCATATTAAGGCATAATACCTTCAGAAGTTTGAGACTCAAATCACTGAACCAACCGAGAACTTTATGACTCAAGTAGTTGCAAAGTTTGGGAGTAGAGACTCAACCAATTGAGTTTGAATCTTTGATCATGATGAAAAGTTTCAATTTTCACCGATAATGTTGATCACTAATATTGTTATAAAACTAGCTCCAAAACTAGAATAAAAGAGAGATCAACGCCTTAGAAATCAACCACTTCGAGGGGGAAATATCCTTTACATTACATAAATGAACAATTCTTGGATGATTCAAATGACAAAACCTCCTTTCTATATATAGGAGTCCATGGGGTCACAATATAATCCTAGCCGACCTAACAATAATAATGTAAGGGCACAACAATAACAATAGTGGGGTTTTATGGGGCACAATAATAACAATATGGGGACTATAGGGGTACAAAAATAACAATAAGGGGGATACACTAACAACAATAAGGGACTACACTAGTAATCATAGGGACCTAACATGCCCCTCCTTCAAAAAAATGTTGTCCTCAACACTTGAGTAGCTTTGGATGCTTCTGTATAAAACTCTCATCCTCCCATGTGGAATCTTCAGTGGGTAAGTTCTTCCACTTGATGAGATACTTTGAAATTGATCGATTTCGTAGCTGTTGAGTTATTGTTACCGTGATTGTTTCAGTTTCCAATATGATTTTTCCTTCCTCATCAATTTCTAGCAATATTATTTGAACTGGAAGTTTGTCACCTATAACCTTCGTTAATCATGAAACATGGAAAACTAGGTGCACTCGAGAAGAAGCATGAAGCTCCAATTTGTATGCCATAGTACCAATCTTTTGCAACACCTTGTAAGGACCATAGTACTTTGGCAATAATTTATTATCCTTCTTAGCTTGCTTGAGGGACATTTGTTTGTATGGTTGTAGCTGTAAAAATACCCAGTCTCCTACATCAAAAATCCTTTCGCTGCGATGTTGATTTGCCTATTGTTTCATTTGATTTTGTGTCAAAATTAGGTTATCATTTAAGAGTTGGAGAACTTGTTGTTGATGCTCGATGTGATATTCCACTGCTTGAACCTTAGAATTTTCTCTTAAAGATGATGTGATGGATGGTGGATGATATCCATAAAGTGCCATAAATGGGGTCATTTTTGCTGTAGTATGAAAGAAAGTGTTATACCACCATTCAACCAGAGGTAGCCACTTGACCCATTGTGTTTGTTTTTCAGATACAAAACAACAAAGATATCCTTCCAAACATTTTTTCACTATTGCAGTTTTCCCATCAGATTGAGGATGATAAGATGAGCTATGGGCTAGTTGAGTACCCAAACAAGAAAATAATTCCGTAAAAAAATTTCCAGTGAAAATGGGGTCTCTGTCGCTTAAAATAATCTTTGGGTTTCCATGTAGCTTTTGAATTGTTTCCATAAATACAGTAGCAAATGTACTTGCTTTAAATGGATGAGATAATGCACAAAAGTGTGCATACTTGGTAAGTTTATCAACTACCACCATGATGACACTCTTTCCTTCAGACTTAGGTAAATCTGTGATAAAATCCATTGAAACCTCCTCCATGTTAACTTGGAATGGGTAAAGGTTTTAGCATACCAGGGTCTTAATTGTCTCAACTTTATTTTGCTGGAAAACCAAACATTCTGCCACAAACTTTTGAATATCAGATTTAATGCCATCCCAAAAAAATTCTTTCTTCACCCTGTGGTAAGTTTTTTAAAATCTTGATTGTCCTCCTACAGGAGAGGTGTGAAATTCCAAAAGAATTTTTTTTTTTAATTGGGAATTCTTACAAATATATAAGCGATCTTTGTACCATAAGGAATCATTTTTCCAACTAAATGTATCAGATGTACTGGGATCTTGCTACAACTTTTGAACGAGTGTCCATACTTCTTCGTCATTCTTCCATTCCTCCCTTGCTTCGGTTATCCAATCTGGTTGGATAATAGAAATGGCACAAACCAGTGCTTCCACCTCCTCATTCTTTCTTGAGAGTGCATCTGCAACAACATTTAGCTTCCCTTTTTTAAAATGATTTCAAAGTCATAACCCAATATCTTTGTGACCCATTTTTGTTTCTCTTCTGAAGATAGACTTTGTTCCAAAACGTATTTAAGACTATCATGATCAGTTTTTACCTTGAAGTTTCTTCCCATTAGGTAAGGTCGACATTTCTTTAGTGCATGTAGTATTGCCAACATTTCCTTCTCATAAATATCTTTCTGTAAATACTTTCCTTTTATTGGACAACTTTCAAAAGCAATGGGTCTTTTTTCTTGCATTAAAACAACAGCAATTCCATTTTCTGAGACATCACATTCCACAATAAAGATTTTGTGAAGTCTGGCGTAGCTAAGACCAGTGCTAGGCACATTGCCTCTTTAAGATGTTCAAAGGCCTTAGTTGCTTCAGGAGTTCATGAAAATGCATCTTTCTTCAATAATATTGTTAGAGGTGCTGCTATTCTCCCATAATTCTTAACAAACTTGCAATAATACCCTATTAACCCGAGAAATACTCGCAACTACTTTATGGTTGTGGGAACTTTCCATTCCTTAATGGCTTTAATTTTGTTAGGATCTACCTTAACACCCTACTGAGATACAATATGACCCAGATATTCCACCTATTGTACTCCAAAGTAACATTTGGAAATTTTTTCATATAAATGTTTCTCCTCCAATAGTTTGAGCACCCTGTCAACATGTTGAACATGATCCTTCCAAGACCTGCTGTAGATTAGTATATCATAAAAAAATACTAACACAAATTTTCTTAGGAAGGGTTTAAAATGGAATTCATCAACCCCTGAAATGTAGAAGATGCATTAGTAAGGCCAAAAGGCATGACCAAAAATTCATAATGACCCTCATGAGTTCGAAATGTTGTTTTCAGAATATATTCAGTATTCATTATAATTTGATGATATCCTGAACAAAGATCGAGCTTGGTAATTAATCAATCACAAGAATGGGAAATTTATCTTTAATAGTGAGCTTATTGAGCTCTATATTAATCCGGACACATGTGCCATGATCCATCCTTCCTGTGCACCAATAATACTGTAGCAGAGAAAGAACTTTGACAAGGTTTAATTATACCAGCCTCTAACATTTCTGCAGTCATACGTTCAATTTCTCTCTTTTGGACATAAGGATATCTGTAAGGCCTGATGTTTGGAGGAATACTTCCTGGAATTAAATGAATAGCATGTTCATGATCACGAATAGGTGGGGTCATTTGGGAGTTTCAAACACCTTGGAATGATAGTCCAAGACTTTTTGGAGATCTAGAGAAATAGATGATTTTGATGTTGGAAATTCTAGTGAGCATAATTGTGCAATTACGCTTCGTTGTTCTTTCTTTAGAAGCTTTGTCATGACATTATATCTTATTATCTTTCTCGGCTTCCCTACGATACTCAATAATTCAACTTCCTTTCCTTCCGAAAAAAAATTCAAGAAAAGTTCTTGAAAATTAAAAGCTACCGTCCCCAAATATTGTAACCATTGTACTCCTAGCACAATATCAACACCTCCCATTGGAATGGAAAGCATTGTACTATTCAATACATATTCCCCCATGGTTAGCTTGATATTATGGCATTTTCCAGAGCAATTTATTGTCCCTCCATTGGCAACCATCACTTGACACTTTGGTGTTGGGTATAGGAAGCAATTCAATTCCTCGGCTACCTTACAATGAATAAAATTATGGGTGCTACCTGAATCAATCAACACTATTACATTTTTTTTCATGGTATGTCCTTCCATCTTGAAAGTTTTAGGATTGGTAATTCCTTCCAATGCATTACAGGATATGGTTGGACTCATTTCTTCTTTCTATAGGGTTGGTTCCTGGTGTATATTTTCTTCTTTTGAAGTTTCTTATTCATTTTCTTCCTCCTCTTCACAATCTATGTAAAATAATTTCTTCTCAATGCACTTATGACCTTTAGTGTATTTTCTATGAAAACTGTAGCAAAGCCCTTTTTCTATTTTTTCTTCCAATTGTTGTCGTGTCAACTTTATAGGTTGTGGAATTCTAGCAGTAACAACACTTCCATATTTATAGATGTGAGTGGTAGGCTTTCTTGTTGCCATAATTTTACTTTCAATTTTTCTTTCAAACCTGAGTGCCTTCTCCAATGAATCAAGTTCCCAAAGGCGAACGTCATGTTGGATATTATCCCTTAAAGTCCATAAGAAGACATCAATCTTGTGTTCTTCTGAAATATTAGTTACACTTATATTCAATTTTTGTAAGTCCTCAATGTGCTCCACCATTGAACCCTTTTGTTTGAGATTTATCAATTGGCCAAAGAAGGTGTTGCTCTTTGTATCCTCATAATGTGCTATCATTTGCTCTATAAAACTTGGCCAAGTGAAAAAAAAATTACGAGAGAAAAGCCATCGATACCATACAAATGTATTTTTTTCTAAATGTAAAGTTGCAATGCGTACCTTTTGTGTGTTTTTCACATTATGGAGATCAAAATATTGCTCCATATGTAGTATCCATGTTACGAGATCCTTGCCATTAAACTTCCTCATATCCATCTTTGGAATATGGTGAGTCTTCAATCCAACATTAGAGTTTATGAAATCATGATTAACATTTATTTTGTTCTCATCATGAGTTTCCAACACTACCTTTTCACCATTAAGAATCATTTATTGTATCAGATTTGTCAAACCTTCTTTCAAACCTTCCATGTCTACTTTTATATCATTCTTCATGTCTTCCATGTTAGCTTCCATGTCATCCATCTTAGCTTCCATTCCATCCATCTTAGCTTCCATGCCATTCTTCACACCATCCATATTAGCTTCCATGTCTTTCTTCAAACCATCCATATTAGCTTCCACGCCTTTCTTCAAACAATCCATCTTAGCTTCCATGTCTTTCTTCATAACTTCAATTTCATTTTTTGTTGCTCTTTGCAAGAGTGAAATTTGGTGCACTTGATCTTTACTTTTGATATATCATGTTGCACTTCTTTCTCTTCATGAGTCATATTAGAGCCTTCTGAGGGTTTAATGGGTGTTGAATTATTTTTAGGGGCCATTTTAGAACCCAATACTATAATATATGCTTCAATATGCCCTTGGAATCACTTCAAACTTATTTTTCAAACAAGACTTATGCAATTTGGAAAAAAAATACACACATTTTTCTTTCTTTTGAGGAGCTCAATATTGAAACTCATGTATCTCTGGAATTTCAGATCTCCAAGATTTTATCTTCAGTGTTTTATTAGCCCTCTGAATCTTATTCCAATGCCACATATCTGACCTGATTTGGATTCTTCAAGATAAAGTTATGCCCAATCTCCCACAATGACCTAGTTATGGACTGGTTCAGTATATCGAACTTGTACGACATTCCAAGTGTCACTATTTCCTCCTTCGTCTCTGAAATTGATAAACAGGAAACCAAATTTTGTGTACTTTCGCCCACATTTTACAGAATTCCAATCCGATGCTCAGAGAGAGAGTTATGACGATTTTCCCAAAGTCGCCTCTTTTAGATGAAATTCAGGAGCTTGCAAAAACCCTAACTTCCACATATCATATCTCCAATAATATTGCGAACTAAGGTCTGAAATTTTTACACGAAGTTCCTCAGAATGTCTTCGCAAATGGGTTTTTTTTAAGCGTCTAAACCTTCATAGAAAAAATTTATAGCGAAAAGGCTACGATGACTTATTTGAAGCAACAAAACCCTAGAATCTAAAGATCTGATACCAAATGTTATGAAACCAGCTCCAAAAATAAAATAAAAGAGAGATCAACGCCTTATAAATCAACCACTTCGAGGGGGGAACCTCCTTTGCATTACACAAATGAACAATTATTGGATGATTCAAATGACAAAACCTCATTTCTATATATAAGAGTCCATGGGGTCACAATATAATCCTAGCCAACTTAACAATAATAATGTAAGCGCACAACAATAACAATAGTGGGGTTTTATGGGGCACAATAATAACAATATGGGGACTATAGGGGTACAACAATAAAAATAAGGGGGATACACTAACAACAATAAGGGACTACACTAGTAATATAGGGACCTAACAAATATCATAAATATAGAATTGTAGTAAGCCAGTGACCCCATAGCTTGTAGGCCTTGTTTTTGGATTCTAGAGGCCATTTAAAGCCTCATTGATTATAGATTTTTTTGTTGATATGTTTGCACTTGGTTCCATTTTGATATATTCACCTTTAAATGATATATATATGAGAAAACTTTGCATATTTTTTGTCTATTGGTTTGCAATCATGGTTTTAGATCTTAAAAATAGTTTTTTTTTCATTAAAAAATAAGCATTTCATGTATTTTCTTAAAACCAATTCATTTAGATCTAACGATTCGTGGTTTGATCGGTTCTAGTTTGAAACCCAGTTTATTAGGTGTATTGGTCTGATCACCGATTTCAGTTTTTAAAACTATGGTACTTACAAGACAATGAGAATATACCCATCTATCAACATTGCAAAGAGAAGCTCCAAGAAAAGATAGTGAAGATTTCCAAATGTCAAATTGCATCCAAACATCCAAATTTCGTCCAACAATTGTAGGTCCAAAATTTTCAAGAAGATACAACGAAATCCAAGTGATCATGATCCAAGTGAGAGTGACTCTCACTTATTTATACATGACATATGGATTGAAAATGAAAGTAAAAGCCCCTTCTATGCCTAAAATGCTAAGTAACCCACCCATGGTTACAATCCAACCATGATAACTTAATAAAAAAATCGAATTAGCCTTCTTAAGGCCACGCTAGGCTGATGTGGAGGCCTACAAGGGCAACGTTGAGGCCTAATGTGCCAAAAATGAGAGTAAGGGCCTCAAAATTAATGGATAAGAGGGGGACGCCCTCCAAATGCTGCAAAACATCTCAAAAACCCCAAGTTGGGTTGTGTGAGCTCCAAATGGGTCCCATAGTTCTCTAAGTGGCTCAAGATCAAGTCGATGCTCCATCCATGAGGGCTATAATCTCATGTCCCTATTTTTATTTTCCTCTATGGTACAACCGAGGTGGATTTCCAAGGAACAGGATGGCCAGATTTGGAGAGTAGGAGTATGTCATTAGGGGTCCCAAGCGAGTTTTGAGGAGTTTTTATGGGATTCGATGGAATTCAATTGGAACATTCCATCATCTGCATAGCTTTTATTTCGTTCAGTTTCATTCCGACAACTTTCATAAAACCGAGTTATTACTGCGCCTAACTTAATTAATTACGCTTGAGGTGGGATTCTTGGAGGAATGTTTCATGGAATACCTCAGTGTAATAGCGCGATGGAACCAAAATGAGAAGATCTACTGGATGGGATGCTAAGAAGTGACTTCCAGTGGCTAAAGAAATTCTGGTGGGTGATTTACCATTTTCCTAGATTAAAAGTGAATTTAATTAGTCACTTAATTATTTAAAAATAAAAAGGGAAAAATGACTAATTAGAAAAAAAAGGCTAAAAGTGACTTAAGTTAATTAAAATTAAAATTCACTTAGATGGAGTCAAAAGGGAGTGTCTAGAATGGTAATAAAATAATAAAATAAGACACTTATAGAAGATTGGAGATCTATCTATGGGATATTTAAAAGGAGGAGGAAGAGATCATTTGGGACATCTTGGAGTTGAGTATTTTTTTTCTTTAGAGAGGTTTGAGAAGGAGGTTGTCAGCTTTCAGTAAGCCCTATGACGAAAACCCTTGATTTCCATTTCTTGTGAGTTGGAAGAAAACTCAACCCACCATTGAGGAGATTTCACTAAAAAATATCACAGAGCTTCAAGTGTTATTGGAGATCAAATCTATAGAAGATTTGAATATTGGAGTGAGGACCATTTAGATTCTCAATTTGGGTGTTAGTTTATGATTGTTATTTTGGAGACCACGTTCAATATCGCCGCAGATTATTTGGTGGCCATCATTGTCTCAACTAATTCCAGCTATTGTATTATCATATTTTATATCATTATAAATAAAGTTGGATTTGTTGCATATATTCGTGTTTTATGTGTTTGCAATATTTATCAATTTTTCATAGTAGAAACACTTTTTATTTCTGGGTTTGTATGTTATCCGCTGGCAATTTCTTGGTGCATTTTCATGGTATTGTTGAATAGAATTTGCAACATATTTTCATGAAGAAAAAAAATTCATAATTTTAATCGAAAAAGCTAAATGGGACATTACAGAGGTATTAGAGCACGATTTTGGCCAGCTGTGGGTTAAACTCAAAGTTGTCGTATTGTTGTATTGTTCATGAAGAATAAGGGAGCCAAGTTTGTGGATTCAAATTTTTAATCTATTTGCCGAAAGATAATTGTTGCAAGTGTGTTAAAAAAATAAAATAATGCACCAGTTTTATTGCAGGGATGAAATTATTTTGCTACGCTGAATTCATCGTACTGGGGTGAAATTATTTCGTTGGGTCGAATTTATTTTTTTGGACCAAGATTATTTTTCTAGGGCAAATTTATCTTGTGAGGCCAAAATTATTCTATTGTGCCAAATTTCTCTTGATGGGCTGAAATTATCTGTTGGACTGAGTTTATTTGCTAGAGCCCAATTTATTTGTTTGAGCCTAGTTTATTTTCGAGAGCCAGATTTATATATTGGGGCTAAGCTCATTTGTTGGGTTGAGTTATATGTTGGAGCCCAATTTATTTTTCGGGACCTATTCTAATTGTTAGAGCCAGATTTATCTATTGGGGTTGAGTTTATTTGTTGGGCCCAGTGTATCTTTCATAGCCCAGTTTATTTACCAGAGGTTTTGCAGGAAATTTCTCTCATTTGAATCAATGATTTTGTAGTGAATTTGCAGGACTTAAGTGTAGGAGCATTGTGGTACAAATTTATTTTTTATGGAACAGTGTGCAGCGCTGGGTAGAGTAGGAAACTCACATTAAATTGGGTCTTTCTAGATCTGCTAGAATCTGTTAGCACTCCGCTAGATTCCCAAGGCTGAGGAAGGAATCCCAACAAAGGTAACCACAAACCAAGCTTTTGACTTGATAGCTATCCCTACCAAGTCGGAGATGCCTCTCTCCAAGAGGGTCACAACCAAGAGAGCTGGAGCAATTAGGTTTTTTAGGCTAGATATTGAGTGCAGGGGGTTGTGTTGATTTGATTTGGTTGGAATATCACTAGATGAAGAAATTAGGTCAAGGAAAGCTAGGTCAGGGCAAATGAAATAGGGTTGCAGGGATCAATGGGCAAGGTAGGCACAAGGCTTATCACTTAAAGATGATTGTGATGGAATGGTTTTGAGACTGAAGATAAGCTAGGAAGAGCATGGGAGATGTATTCTTCTTAGACAGAGGAAAATGGACAAACTATGATCAATTCCCCAAAGCAGAGCATGTGCAAGCATGTATTTTGAATATCAAACTTGAAAGAGATCATACCATAGAAATCAAGTGAACATGAATATAATACATTCTAACATATGAAACTGAAGAAAAGACAATGATAAACATCAATACCAAAAGTATCCCATAAAATAGCTGCAACTCCTCTGTATTAGTTGGCCAAACTGAGTACAATAGTTCCTTGATCAATAATCAAACATACAAACTGATTCCAACCTTTGAAAATGAGTAAAAAATGACATGATATAGGCCTCAAACAACCTCTTCCAAGCTTAGGGGTGGAATCCCTAAGTTGAGGAGCTGATCCACAATAATCTGAATTGATATCTAGAGTGTACGGAGGTCCAAGTGACTCCTCCCTAAATTCATTCAAAATGATTCATTTGACTTAATGATAACTTTTACCTAATGAATCTACCCCTAGGTAACTTATCCACATCATAATTACTTTTACATTCATGATTTACATTGGTAAAAATCTTATTGACCAAGGTCAAAGTAGAAAAATTTGAAAAATTTGAAAAATATCAGCAAATGGTCAATTGCGCCCTCACTGTGTCATTTGCGCCCTCCATGTTGCATCCTGCTTTTGGGTGCCTTCCCGGTGTCCAAATTGGGCCCAATATAGCTCGTTGGAAAGCCCTTCAAGTCTAGTTTCCATATCGGCCTTCAATTTCCAAAATGAAGGTCATTGCCCCCTCAAAATTTCATTCTCTCAAGAATGGTATTTGCGTAGCGCCTAGGTCAAAAAAGGGGCAGAAAGGTGGGTTTTTGATGGTTTTTTGAGCTTTTCACCTATCAAAACTCAAACCAAGGCTGGATACATGGTTTTATGAGATGCACTAGTCATTAGGAACCTAATAATGCCTTCCTTCTCCTCAAAAAGTGTGCCAATTATTTGCATAACGCCTAGGGCGCTGCATAAATGCCCAATTTTCTGCTAAATAATTGTCTCAAAAAACACAGAGATTTCCAGATTTTGACAAAAAGTTAGAAAATGCCTCAAAATTGTTGGAATGGCTGATTATGATATGTCTAAGCTTGGAGAGAAGCCTCAGCAAGAATTTCCAACTTTTTCTTCTCCTCCATGGTTAACTCTTCAATTTTTGCATTGGCACTTTTGAGCTTGGCCAATGCAATTTTCTCTTTTTGGGCATGGAGTTTGACCTTCCTCCTCAACAAGTCATTATCCTTATTTGCCTTTGCTAGAAGCTTCTCCAAGTGTTCATTGGATCTATCAAGCCATGGTTCCCTGTTCTCATTGATCACAATAGTAAGTTGCTCATTTAGGGTTAGCTGGTTAGCTAGCTCAGCTTCCCTTTGCCTCTCTAGAGCTAGAGCTCTTTTCAACCCTCTAATTTTAGGTCTCTGTCTTGGTACCTGTTCTTTTTCATCATTAAGTAAGCCATACTTCTTCATTGTTTCATCTAGCATGGCTTTGACCTTTTTGAGCCTCCCTTTGAGCAGTGAAATACTTCACCTCATCAATGGCTTGTTTGGTCTTCAATTGTTCATTTTCTTGCTCAAGGAAGTGTATAACATATCTAGCCCTATCAATATTAGTCTGACGCTCCTTAATCTTGACATCCTTACCTTTGATGACTGCATCATTGAATTTGTCGTTATCATCCTCATCTAGGTCAACCAGCTGAAATTCTTGCTCAGTTTCATGATTGTCCTCCTCATCATGAATGAGTGCCTCAATGACCTTTTCTTTACCCTTGTCCATCTATTGTGTTGATGTAGAAGGCATGGTCCCTTCCACTCCATGTGGAGCAAAAACATGCCTGTGGCCTCTCTAGTAGGTTTTTGGCAATGGCTCAACCTCAACCATACTAGCCCACTTAGGCTTAATCTCCTCAATCCTGCTAGGTGACCCAAAATCATGATGAGATGGAGATGAAGGATCATGATGAGATGGAGATGAATGGGGTGAAGGGGACTGATCTGGTGAAGGAGAAATTATGTGCATGCTAAATGGATGGCTCAATGAAAATATCATTGGCTATGAAGGTTCCCCATGCAATGTTCAGTTGATTGAGATGGTGGAGGACTATGATTTTTATGAGAGAATGATGGAATAGGCTTCTCATTTTCTGTTCATATTCCTTATTTTTGGCAATGTATGCCATCTTCTATATACTCCAGAAAAGATAATAGGGCATGTTAAGCATCCTTACCCTAGTGAAATGCATCAAGAGTTGGACGTGATAGGAATAGAGCCTTGAAAATCCGCCTTCACATGAAACATATTTCATAGTTATTTTCATCATTGGTGCATATCTGTCCAAGAGGTGTGAAAAAGGGAAGAACCTCTTTGTTTGATTTTGGTGTCTTGGTTTTAGGAAGAAGTCAAAATCCCATTTCTTGAACCTACCTTTCTTGAACCATTTCTCCCCAACATTTGGGATCTCTGTAGCATCTAAAATGACATCAGTGGATAAGGTAAAAGTGACCCCAGCTAATTTAACTTGGTTGTCATGGAGTCGAGATATGAAAAGTCTAGTAAGCATGGGGTGATGTTTAACTCTCTGAATTTTCTCACAAAAATCATAATAGCCAACATGTTTGAAGCACATGACAGTCAATGGAGAAGCTAAGAGTTCCCTAGTGTTGGCAGATTCAAGTCTGAGCACTCTTCCTCCTTTATGTGGCCTCCTTATCTATGTTTCCTCTCTTTCATTGAATGATGTGCTTTCCTCTTCTGTTGCCATGGTGTTTTTGTTAAAACCCTAGGGATTAGGGAAAGGAAATGGGAAAGGGAGATGGGAAAGGAAAAATGAGGGAGTTGTTTTGATAGGGATGTGTGAAATGAGGAGGGGATAGGGAGTAATGATATGGTAGATTTAGGGTAGTGATTTAGGAATTGGGAGCTTAGGTAGATGTAACACCTAGGACTTGGGGTTTTAGGAGAAAGTTGTAGGAAAAGGGAGTTTTTCAAATGAGGGATTTGGGAATGGGTTTTTATAACTGTGGGAAGGATGCAAAGGGTAAGGGAGTTAATTTTAAGAGTTTTCACAAATGTATTGGGATACCAGGGTTTTTCCTCAATTTAAACACCAAATTACAACTTCAATTTGCAAAACTTCAACACATAAACTTAAGAAGATGATTTTTCATGGCACGTGCCTCTTACTGGTTTGCTGGAGGTCAATGACTGAGCTGGTGGAGCTTTGAAGGCAATTTATGATCACTTGGACACTTTGTAGAGCTTGTTGGTCATTTGTGCCATCAACAATGCATTTACGCCATCAACAACACATTTGCGCCCTGCTCTACGTATTTGCGCCATCAACAACACATTTTCTCCCTCTTGAATGTATTTGTGCCCTCGTTTCAGGATTTGCGCCCCCGATTCTGCTCTTTTGCCAATTTTGCTCATAAATTCAAGAATTTGATCTCTTAGAGTGCAGGCTTGATACTAGGAGGAAGCAAATGAATTTGAATTGATGTCTATTAGTCATAAATAGCTAAGTGAATTTGAATTTGAATTTACAAACCCACTTTTCTAATGTCTTTTTTTCACTTTTTTAAAAACTTTTGTTGATTTCCCTTTCATCTGATTTTTCTTTCTTGCAGAATGGTGTTGCTGAAGTTTGACACTTTTCTCTTTCAGTTTGGCATGTGTGTTTTGATTTCGCAACTAGGGACCGAACTTATTACATATAGGAAACATAAAATTACATAGAAAATTAAAAATAAATAACATCTCTCTTTTCATATCAAAATTACATTTTGATATTAAAATCATAAAAATCAAAATTACAAATTTAAAAATATCATATTTACATGTTGATAATCATCTATAGATGATAATGAAATGTTTATTGAGTCACTCTCACACCTTTTGCTGACCTTGTTGAGATGAAATGGTACATTTTTGAACCTTGAACAATAAAACCTAATGACCTAAAGGGACTTTGAATGACCTGACTCCATGTTTGACATAAGACAGTGAAATGAGCTTTTCAAAAGTGTTTTTATGCTCAACAAGAGATGAAGGTGGACTAGCAAATGAAAATTTGAGAGAGAGAATGAGATTTTATGACTAGGACTACCATCAGTGAAACAATTTTTAGCATTACCTAATGGAATGATATAAAAAATTTAGAGTGGGACCCCTAAAATGAGAATGAAAAGAGTGATTTTGATCACTAATGGCAGAATGCATATTCTGACACTAACAAAATCCACCCAAGATTTTTTTGGGTTTTTCTAGGTTTTGTGAGGAGAGTCTGTGGTTAGAATTACATAATTTTTTGGGCAGTATTCATGTTGCAAATTAACTTTCCTTCAATAATGTGTTTATGAGTAAACTATATAATTCACACCACTTGGTGGGCTTGATCTTGGCTTGGAGTTACACCAAACCATTTCTGGGTTTTTATGGGTTTGGTGTGAGGAACCTCAAATTAAATTCCCAGAACTTTTGGAGTAGTATTGAGGGAAGAAACACTAGTTCATCTTCAGCAGCAACAACATAATTTATGGGCAGTGTGAATTAATTATTTGGGCTATTTTTTTGGGAAGAAATTATTTTGTTAGACCAAATGTATCTTCTTGTGTTGAATTTCTTTTGCAGAGCTGAAATTATTTTGTTGGGACGAATTCATCTTGTTGTGCTAAAATTGTTTTGTTGGAGCCCAATTTATTAGTTGGAGACTTGTTTATTTACTGGTGCCCAATTTATTTGTCGGAGCATAATTTATTTGCCAAATCCATATTTATATATTGGACGGAGTATTGTTGTGAGTAGTATGAGGTTGCATGTGTTGGCTAAATGATTATATTGGTATGTTGTAGCAGCCTTGCATTGCTATGTGCATTGTATATCAATAGTTTGGGTATGTTGATTATTGATGCCATGTAAAGTTGAGTAGAGGTTGAGTCAGATTTCGTACAAAATTGTCACCCGTGTTGTAAAATGATGGGATTTGAGGAGACTTTTGAAAATCTCATGAAAACCTTTAATGACTTAAAAAAAAGTTGATACCAGCAACAATTTGAGAAATCACATACAATTGGTGTTTAAGTCTACAATGCTTCCTTGGATCAAAGATCGAACCCAAACAACATGCCCTTTTCAAAGGAGCTACATGCTATCATACAACTGGAGAAATTAAGGGATTTGCAAAAGGAGCAGGAGTTAGGGAATTGGCTCTTTGCACTTGGATCTGATTTGAAGAACCTAAAGATGACCGCAAAATTTTTTCTTAATCTGGAGAAGCTAGATTCACACCTTTCTAAAGTAAGCCAATCAGATTTGAGAGTCCTAAATTGGGCACTCAAACCAACAATGCTTGCTTTGATTCAACAAAGATTCTTGGAGCATCATTGTGAAGGGGTCAAACTTATAGTAGCCTCCTGTCTTAGTGAGATTATTAGAATAACTTCACCTATGCTTCCCTATAATGATGATATTATGAGAAAAATTTTCTAGCCAATAGAAGATAATCTTCAAGATCTACGTATCATCTTGGGCATTGCCATGGATAAGAGGCCCAGGATTCTAGAAATCATGGTTGGAGTCATGGGTAACCATGATTACATTTGCAAGATTTTGTAGTCCAGGTTGTTGGCCATTTGGAAGAAAGAACAATTTGTTTCACTGGTTGCTTACGAACTAGCTGAAAGGTTGGTTAAGAAAAATTTAAAACTATTCAAGAAGCAGTTGACCTAAGAAGAATTGGGGAGGATGTGAATTGATAGAGAAGAACAAGGTGCCAAAGCTCAAACATGCAACAAAAATTATTTGAGGAGGAAAGGTCTTTGCTTCATCTGCAACGGACCTTGGGGGCCTAACCACTCCTGTTTCAATGACACAAAGGGGATGACGGGGATAGATTAGGAGAAGAATCCTTCTAACTTTCAGGATGAATATTCTTCTTTTATAGTTGAGTCCATGGATTTTTACGAGGATACCTTTGAGGAACATGAGCAGTCATATGGAGTTGTTGACAGTAGCCCAAGTATGCAATATGTGAGATGGAGTATGATGAGTTGCATATTTTTTCCATGGGGGAAGACGATTAGGGAGCAGACTGGAAAGATGAGGGACTGGTGATTCAACATGGAGAGCACATAGAGGAGCACATGTCAGCTGAGGAGGATGATAGGCACAATGTGCATGATGAGTCGTTTGTGGAGAGTTAGCTAGTGGCTCATGTTGAGCCCATGTTGGAGGAGTATGAGCAGCCGTCCTTTGAGCCAACCATTGGCAAGGAGCATACAGATGTACTTGCAGACACTTGTCATCAAGAGGTGTTGGAGCTTGACAAGATAGTTTTGCAGGAGGTTGATAGACGGGAGGAGCATGGAGTTTCCAGACATATGAGGGAGGATATTTTGGAGATGGTGGTGCATCCATCTGTAAGCCTACCCAATGATGAGGTGCAGATAGGTGCAGTTGCATCCAACAAAGTTGTAGTATTTCCAGGAAGCAACCCTCTCCAGGTGTACATAGACAGAGCTTGCATTAGGGGAATTTTGAGGCCTAAAATGGGCCTCCTAATGAAATTATAAAATAATAGTGGAAATAATAAAATAAAATTAGATTACATCATCAAATTTTAGAGGGAAAAAAAAAAACTACTTTTTTCAACTCATATTTTCAACTTATCTCCTTATGGGTTTACTCAAATTTCAAGCGGGAACACTCGTTGGATGCATAATTTGATTCCTACTCCAAGGAGTATCCATGTTGTGTACTTTCGATGGACCCTGCTACACAAAAATTGAGGAATACATGAAAAACGTGATTGCAATCACGTTTTTTCATGTATTTCTCATTTTTCGTGTAGCGAGTTCCATGAAAAGTATGCAACATGGGTACACCTTGGATGAGGAATTAAATTTTACATCCAATGAGTACTCGCGCTCAAAATGTGAGTAATATATTAGGGGTATAAGTTGAAAATATGTGTTGAAAAAGTAGTTTTAATATTTTCTTATTTTTTAATCTTTTTACTTTTTTACTCCAAAAATGGTGAATCATCCCCCATGGTTGACATCATCATATTGAATCTTATTGGTTCTTATAAAGTTTGTTTTGGTTGTACATTTTTCTTAGAAGGTCCATTTTAGACCTCAAAATTCCCCTAATGCAGCACAGTTTGCCCACTTTTTGCATTATAGAGATGGGAAGGATTTATTGGACAAATATGGGTGATTTCCCAAGCAAAGTTACATGATTTGGGCACAGTGCAACATGGGGCACTTATGCCATATACAAATTCCTATGCATCTGATCCTTCACACAGGTTGGATTGGCGATAGATCTTGAATTGGTATCCTGATGATGGTATGATATTCATAGTCAGGGGCATAGTACAATGGGGACCCTGAGAGATAAGGGATACTACATGCTCCAGTTGGTAGCAAGATGTAGGTTGTCCATCCATATGCATTCTAGCACAACATCAATATAGTGGGATTTCCCTTGGTCTATGCCAAGGGTTGCACTGGAGAGAGGTGATGAGTTTTTATTCTATTGGTGGAGCAACATCTATGGCTTGAGACAAAGCACCGCCAGAACCATGGGGTATGCATGAGGATGATTGGCCATGGTGGCTTTGGGATCCAGGTGGATCCATTGATGGTGGATCGAGTCAACAACTTGTTTGGGATCTAGGTATTGAGGGATCCATTCATATTTGGTTAGCGTGAAGGCATGGCATAACACAATGGTTCATATGGGATCTTGGTATCAGTTTGCAGATGCCTCTGCAATGGATAGGTATGGATTGCTTGACGACAATCAATCTTGGGGCAGGAGGATTTTTCGTGTCCCCATTTTTATTTTCCTCTATGGTATAGTCAGGGCTATGTCAAGAGAGGAGCATGTAGGGGTCTCGAGGGAGATTTGAGGAGTTTTTATGGTATCCGATGGCATTCACTTGTCATATTCCATCATTCGCATAACTTGTCTTTCGTTCCATTTCATTCCAACAACTTTCATAAAACAGGGTTATTACTGGGCCTAATTTAATTAATTATGCTTGAGGTGGCATTTGGGAGGAATATTTGATGGAATACCTAAGTTTAATACCTTGTTGGAACTAGAACGAGAAGATATACATGATGGGATGCTAAGAAGTGACTTCCAGTGTTCAGAGAGAGTTTGGTGGGTGATTTACCATTTTCCCGGATTAAAAGTAACTTTAATTAGTCACTTAATTAATTAAAAATAAAAAGGGGAAATGACTAATTCGAAGAAAAAAAAAGGATAAAAGTGACTTAAGTTAATTAAAATTAAAAAGTCACTTAGATGGAGGCAAGGGTGAGCTTCTAGAATGGTAATAAAATAATAAAATAAGACACTTCTAGAAGATTGGAGATCTATCTATGGGATCTTTAAAAGGAGGAGGAAGAGATCATTTGGGACATCTTGGAGTTGAGTTGTTATTTTCTTAGAGAGGTTTGAGAATGTGGTTCTCGACTTTTAGTAATTCCCATGACGAAAACTCTTGATTTTCCATTTCTTGTGAGTTGGATGAAAGCCCAAACCACCATTAAGGATATTTCACCCAGATATCTCATAGAGCTTCAGGAGTGTTATTGGAGATCAAATCTATTCTAGATCTAAAGATTGGAGTGAGGATCATTCATATTCTCAATTTGGGAATTAGTTTCTAGCTGTTATTTTGGAGACCAGGTTTAGTATCACCGTAGATTATTTGGTGGCCATCTGTTAATTTGTCTTAGGGCCATATTGTTCTTTTCTTTAATAATTGCATACTCTTCATTTTCACATTGAATTCACCCCATAGCATCATATCATTATACAGATTTACATCATTATTAAACAACATATGCAATTATGTAGAAATAACAATATCATCATCAATGCAGCGGAATATTAAAAGCAATAGAAGAAAACCATTCACACATAAAGGCACCAGGATTGGTCAAAGAGTAGGGAAAAACCCACTATGGGGAAAACCCTTTCAAATTCTTCTTCTTATTAGATTGTCATTAAATGATTCAGCAAAAGAGAGTACAATGATCCATATCTTCAATAATAAACCTATCTAGAAAAATATACTAAACAACATCCATGAAATGAACCCAAAAATGCTCATACTCAAAACCTTGATTTAGAAGCCTGTTATCAATTGTCACTGTCTGTGGTAAATTGTCAAACCCTATCATCAACGAGTGAAATCCGCGGTCAACTAAAATACCTAACCTCAGGACCCAGCTGCAGGGAGGACATGTTGTGTGCGCGGCTGAAAGGCTTCAGCCATACAGATGAGCGAACCAACGTGGGACTGCAGCCGAGATTTCTCCGTGACATGCTTGCGACTAAGATCCAAAACCCTAAAACAGAGTTGCAAGCTTTGGACCCTACAATTTCACCTTCATTCAAACCCATTCCTCTGCAGGCATGCCTCAGACCCATGCGAGCCAAAAACAAGAAAGACAATAGAAAAATGATCCAAGATGATCGTAATATTCCCATTTTTGGTGTCACCTATGACAGGGCTAGGATGGACTTCCAGAGTTAGGAGCAGACAGGTCATAGGTACAGATTAGCGTCATCAGCGGGCCCAGGGGCTTTTTGGAGGAGTTTTGAGGAGTTTCTATATGGTCGGGTTGCATTCGCTTGATATATTCCATGATCCGAGCAACTTGCCTTTCTTTCCGGTGCATTCCGACAACTTTTGGAAAATTGAGTTATTTTTGGGCTTAACTCAATTAATTACGCTCAAGGTGGCATTCCGGGAGCAATACATGATAGAATGTAATATTCCTTTTCAGGAATTTCAGCAATATCTCTAGTGAAGACGCTGTATAAGTAAACTAGTGCAAGAATAACGCAGTCCAGGGCTTGGATCATCAAGAATATGTTGTATGTGGATTAAATATGGAATGGCATCATAAACAAATAACTCTAGCTATAATAAACAGATCTCCCCAACTAAAATGTAGAAAAGGGCATCATAACCCCAGTACATCATGAAATAGAAATACCGGAGGCAGCAACAAAGTTATTCTTATTATGTAAACTACAACAATAGATGGAATAACATATATCTGGAGCTTTCATTCATTATAAGATCAGAAATGAGAGGATTGACCTCTTTTACAAACACATTGGAACCTCCCAGCAAGGGTTTCCGGCAAAATAGCAACACAATGTACAGCACTACAAAAAATAACATTGTACCCAGCAACTCTGTATTGAGAAATATCTGATATGCTCAAAGAAGAATACACAATACAAAAATAGGCTCATGACCTTCCTCAATAGAACTCCTGGAGTGGAAATCACCTCCCCCTCTCCTGAAATAAGCTCAAATGAGTAGATCTAACCCCAGCTACTGCAACTACTGCAGAAATAACGCACTCACTGAGAGTGACTGCGCTGTCAAGGTTAGACGATGGCTTCCTCAAGATATCTGATGAGAATGGAACTCAAGACCTCCTCCTTGAATCTCCCAAATCAATCTGCAACAACAATGGAACTAGAATTCTCGCATGAGAACCCTTGCACTAAACAGTGCTGCAACTCCGGCTAAACAGCTGAAGATTACAATCAGTCATAAGACTAAAATAAGAAGTATGAATGAATGAATTCCCTTGCCGCTATCCCTTCCTTTTTATTCCATGTGAGCTTCTCCATCTCGGGCCCCACACAATGGTGATGTAGCTTCCTTGAGAAGCTTCCTCCTTCAAAACTGTGTTGCCCTACTGGCTTTCCTTCCCTTTTGACAGCGCTAGTTGACTTGGTCAACCATAGCTAGTTCCTTGCTTTTGCTCCTCTTCACACTCAAGAGGTTTTATTTTATCCTCCTACCTCAATCCCTTTTCACACTGGGATAGATTTTATTGTGTTTCTTACTTCTTATTTCAAAAATGGAGTAATTATAATGTTCCAAGTAGCTATGGCTAATTGGGAACATTACAGTCCTCCCCGCTCAAAAGGTGCTTGCCCACAAGCAACAGTAAATAAGGATGCTGCAAGATCTTCTCCCCCTCCCAAGTGGCATCCTCATCTGGTAGATTCCTACATCGAATCAGATATTCTTTTATGACTCTGTTTCTCAACTTCCTCTCTCTTGTGTCTATGATTGCTTTTGGCTGCAAGATCAAATGACCCTCATCATCAATAGGAGGAAGTTCCAAGTTGGTAACTACATTCCTCCCAATGGCCTTCTTGAGGCAAGATACATGGAAGATATTGTGGATCTTGCTCCCCTTAGGAAGCTCCAGCTCATAAGCTACCTTACCGACACATCTATTCACCTTGTATGGACCATAGAAACGTGGTTTGAGCTTTTCAGCTCCCTTCACCTTGAGTGTGGACTGTTTGTAAGGCTGAAGGCGTAGGTAGACAAGATCCCCCACCTTAAACTGTCTCTCTATCTGACCACGAACTGCATACATCTTCTACTGGTTCTGAGCAGTGGCAATGTTATCTTTGAGGGCCCTGAGTATGTCCTGGTTCTCTTGAATCCAATCTCTTGCCCTTGGAGCTTTACTTGCCCCAAACATAACATCGACAAATGAAAGTGCCTCATATCCATCCAAGGCTTGGAATGGTGTCATGCCAATATAGATATGGTGAGTAGTGTTGTAACAATACTCCCCCAAGTGGAGCCACCGCAACCAAGCTTTCTACTGCCCGGCCACATAGTTTCTCAAGTAGTCTTCTAGCCACTTGTTCACTATCTCAGTCTTCCCATCAGTTTGGGGGTGATAACTGGCGCTGGGGGTCAAATTAGTTCCCACTAATCTGAAAAGTTCCTGCCAAAAGCCACCCATGAAGCGATTGTCCCGATCACTCACTATGGTCCTAGGGAGACCATGGAGTCTAAATACATCTCTGAAGAAGAGTTCAGCTACCTATGAAGCAGTATAATGTGCAGAGATGGCAAAGAAATGAGCATAGTTTGTTAGTCTATCAACAACAACATAGATACAGTCCTTACCCTGCACTGTCGGTAAGCCGGTGATGAAGTCCATAGAGATGCTTTCCCACTTCCCATCCGGAATTGGTAGTTGTTGTAACAACCCAGCAGGATAAGTGTGCTCTCCCTTATTTTGTTGGCAAGTGGTACATTCCTTGACATGCCAGAGCACATCCTCCTTGAGACCCTTCCATGAGAATCTCTCCCTGATAGATTTGTAAGTTTTTGCGAAACCTTGATGCCCGGAAAGTGGGGAATCATGTGAGGCCACTAAGATCTTCTCCTTGAGCTTAGAATTCTTAGCCAAGTAGATCTGATCCTTGTAATAGATAACCTCATCCATCACTTTAAATCTCTCATCCAGTACCACCCCATCAAGTATCCCGCATGCAAAGTCATAGTTGGAGTACTCAACTAAAAGTTGAGCCTTCCAATCTGCGTCCATGCCCCTCATGGATAGCGCGGTAGGCCTCCTGGAAAGTGCATCAGCTACTATATTGCTCTTCCCCTTGACATATTCCATGTCAAAGTCATAGGCCTGGATTTTGCTCACCCACTTCTATTGTCTTTCCTGAAGCTACCTTTGTTCAAGAAAGAATCTAAGGCTGTTGTGATCAGTCTTCACCTTGAACTTATTCCCCACCAAATATTGTCGGAATTTGGCTAATGCATGCATGATAGCCAACATTTCTTTATCATAGATGGGGTATAGCTTCTCATGTGGGAGCAACTTTTTGCTCTCAAAGGCTATAGGATGCCCCCCTTGCATCAAGACTGCCCCAATACCTTCACCTGATGCATCACATTCTAACACAAAAGGTTGAGAAAAGTCAAGTAAAACAAAAATAGGACAACTACTCATTACCTCTTTGAGCTTATCAAAATCCCTCTGCGCTGTGGGTGTCCACTGGAAAGCCCCCTTCTTTGTCAAGTTTGTAAGTGGTGTTGCTAGTTGTGAGAACCCTTTCACAAACTTCCAGTAATATGTGCATATGCCCACAAACCCTCTGAGTTCTGTCACATTTCTAGGTTCAGGCCAATCTCTGATAGCTTGAATCTTCTCCTCATGTACCCTTACTCCATCCACCCCTATGATATGCCCCAAATACAACATCTCTGTGAGGCCAAATTCACATTTGGAGAGCTTGGCATAGAATTGCTGCTCCTTGAGGATATGTAAGACTGTCTCAATATGCTGCAAGTGCTCCTCCCAAGTGCAGCTGTAGATCAAAATATCATCAAAGAAGACCAATACAAACTTCCGCAAATGACCCCGGAAGATATGATTCATACAGGGTTGGAAATTTGTTGGAGCATTGGTCAATCCAAAGGGCATTACCAAAAACTCAAAATGCCCATAGTGACACCTAAATGTTGTCTTGGGGATATCTTGTTCCCTCACCTTGATTTGATGGTACCCGGACCTCAAATCAATCTTGGAGAAATATTTGGATCCCCTCAGCTCATCCATGAGTTCATCGATCCTGGGTATAGGGTACCGGTTCTTCAAAGTCTTCTTGTTCAAGGCCCGATAATCGATGCACATCCTCAATGTGCCATCTTTCTTCTTTACCAAAACCACTGAGGAAGCAAAAGGACTAGTACTAGGCCGGATGTGCCCTAGTGCTAGCAGCTCTTGGATAGCTTTTTCAATATCATCCCTATAGGACTTGGGATGTCTATAAGGAGTGGTGATCACTGCTTGTACCCCTTGTTCCAACTCAATGGTGTGTTCAAACCCTCGGTCAGGAGGTCTCCCTGGTGGAATATCTCCAAATACTGTAGAATACCGGTCCAAAAGGGATTGAACATCTGGATGCACCGGTGTGTCCTTGCTCTTCACCTCGGATACATGTAGCTCCACTGCCCATGCAATGTCTCCTCTGCGCAGATCTGCCTCCGTCCTATGTGCTGAAACAACCTGAGGAGGATATGTGTTCATACCCTTGATCTTTTGTTGTTGGCCATCCTCTCCTCTAGTCCATTCCATCTCCAGAGTTCTCCAGTTAGTGGTAACTCTCCCAAGAGTGACTAACCACTGGACTCCCAATATGACATTGGTGTCTAGAATATCTACCACAAAGAAGTGGTCTGTCAAGGTATAGGTACCCATAGTAATGGTCAGTGCTGGAACATACTTGGCACATTGTAGAGTCATGGTTCCTGGGACCAAAATTGAAAAACCCTCAAACTCCTCCACGGGAATTCCTCTCTTGTGTACCAGCTGTGAATCAATAAAATTGTGAGTGGATCCACTATCTATCAATACAGAAACTCTTTGCCCCATGATGGTGCCTCTTACTCTCAAGGTTAGATATTTTGGGACCCCTCTTAACGCTGCAACAGCTCCTCCTCTTGGAGCAAAGCCTTCTATGGGTTGTACAGCGCTGGCATCCTTCTTGGAGAAGGTCTTGATAGGATGTGCTTCCCCTATAACACATTTCTCCTTCAATTCCTGAACAGGGATTATCTCTCTTGGCCTTGAATGGGTTTTCTGCTGTAAAAAGGTCCTTGCCCTGGGCAAGATGTGTTGTAGATCTCTAGCTTTCTCCACAGCTTCAAGGAGTGTAGTTGGTTTTGTAGACTTGACCAACCCTTGTAATGGTTCAGCCATCCCATTCAAAAACATGCATACCTTCCTGCTCATAGTGAGGTTGGAGACCATCACTGAAAGCTGCAGATACTCAGCAATATAATCCTCAAGATCTCCCTCTTGCTTGAGTTTGGTTATTTTGGCAAAGTGGGCTTCCGGATCCCTTGGATCAAATCTCTCCGCTAGCTTCTTGGTGAAAGCTGAGTATGAAGTGATATGATGATGCCCAAGTGTGGTCAGTCCATGAAACCACCAGTGTTGAGCCTCCCCTTCTAGATGCAAAGCAGCTATCTTGATAGCTTCCATTTCAGACACCTTGTGAAGCTGGAAGTATGTGTCCAACTTCTCTACCCATGCCTTAGTTGTGTGCTTAGGTGTCCCATAAAATGTGGGCAATAAGAATCCCACCATATTGCGCTGTAGGGCTGATCCCTGCATCAAGTTACCTTCCCTTTGATGAGAATCATTCCTCCTTCCATCCTTGATCTGGCAAAACTCCCGAAAGCTCAGGTGCTCCTTGAACCTTTGAGACTGGAGCTCATATTCTTCAAAATATTCTCCTAGAGAACCCTCCTTATCTCCTTCAGTTAAAAATGAAGGCATGGTGGGGCGTTTTGATGGAGTTGAATGTCCCATGCCATTTGCAGTGCTGGTACTTGCCTTAGGGCAAAACCCTAAAGAGTCTTCTCCCTGCCTCATCTCCATGAGATCCCTTGCAATGTTCTGCAGGGTTTGAAGTACGAACCTGGAGATGTCTTCCATGCTGAAGAGAAATCTCCCTCCCACAAGTTGAGCCAAGAGCAGAGCTCTGATACCACTGTAATATTCCTTTTCAGGAATTTCAACAATATCTCCAGTGAGGATGTTGTATAAGTAAACCAGTGCAAGAATAACGTAGTCCAGGGCTTGGATCCTCAAGAATATGTTGTATGTGGCTTAAATATGGAATGGCATCAAAAACAAATAACTCTAGCTATAATAAATAGATGTTGTGTAACCAGCTCCAAAAATAGAAGAAAAGAGATATCAACGCCTTAGAAATAAGCCACTTCGAGGGGGCAACCTCCAATACATTACATAAATGAATAAATCTTGGATGATACAATTCACAAAACCTCCTTTCTATATATAGGAGTCCATGGGGCCATAATGTAATCCTAGTGGGCCACAATGTAATCCTAGCCGACCTAACAATAATAATTTAAGGGCACGATAATAACAAAATGGGGGTTACAAGGGTACAATAATAACAATAAGGGGTTTACACTAACAATAATAAGGGACTATACTAGTGATATAGGGACCTAACATGCCCCTCTCCTTCAAAAAAAATGTTGTCCTCAACGCTTGAGTAGCTCCAGGTGCTTCTGTATAAAATTCTCATCCTCCCATGTAGAATCTTCAGTGGATAAGTTCTTCCACTTGATGAGATACTCTGAAATTGATTGATTCCTTAGCTGTCGAGTTTTTGTTTCCATGACTGCTTCAGGTTCCAATATGATTTTTCCTTCCTCATCAATTTTTGGCAATATTGTTTGAACCGGAAGATTTTCACCTATAACCTTCTTTAAGCATGAAACATGGAAAACTGGATGTACTCGCGAGGAAGCAGGAAGCTCCAATTTGTATGCCATAGTACCAATCTTTTGCAACACCTTGTAAGGACCATAGTACTTTGGTGATAATTTATTATCCTTCTTAGCTTGCTTGAGGGACATTTGTTTGTATGGTTGTAACCGTAAAAATACCCAATCTCCTACATCAAAACTTCTCTCGCTGCGATGTTGATCTGCCTGTTGTTTCAATTCGATTTTGTGCCAAAGTCAAGTTATCCTTTAAGAGTTGGAGAACTTCTTGCTGATGCTCGATGTGATCTTCCACTGCTTGAACCTTCGAATTTTCTCTTAAATATGATGTGATGGATGGTGGATGATATCCATAAAGTGCCATAAATGGGGTCATTTTTGCTGCGGTATGGAAGGAAGTGTTATACCACCATTCAGCGAGAGGTAACCACTTGACCCATTGTGTTTGTTTATCGGATACAAAACAACGAAGATATCCTTCCAAACATTTATTTACTATCTCTGTTTGACCATCAGATTGAGGATGATAAGATGAGCTATGAGCTAATTGAGTACCCAAACAAAAAAATAACTCCGTCCAAAAATTTCCCGTAAAAATGGGATCTCTGTCGCTCACAATAACCCTTGGGCTTCCATGTAGCTTTTGAATTCTGTCCACAAATGTAGTAGCAGCTGTACTTGCTTTAAATGGATGAGATAATGCACAAAAGTGTGCATACTTGGTAAGTCTATCAACTACCACCATGATGACATTCTTTCCTTCGGACTTAGGTAAACCTGTGATAAAATCCATTGAAATCTCCTCCCAACGTTGACTTGGACTGGATAAAGGTTGTAGAAGTCCCGGGGTCTTAATTGTCTCAACTTTATTCTGCTGGCAAACCAAACATTCTGTCACAAACTTTTGAATATCAGATTTAAGGCCATCCCAAAAAAATTCTTTCTTCACCCTTTGGTAAGTTTTTAAAAATCCCGAGTGTCCTCCTCAAGGAGAAGTGTGCAATTCCAGAAGAATCTTTTGTTTTAGTTGGGAATTCTTACAAAGATATAAGCGATCTTTGTACCATAAGGAATCATTTTTCCAACTAAATGTATCAGATGTACTAGGATCTTGCTGCAACTTTTAAATGAGTGTCCATACATCTTTTTCCTTTTTCCATTCATCTCTTGCTTCGGTTATCCAATCTGGTTGGATAATAGAAATGGCACAAAGCAATGCTTCCACCTCTTCATTCTTTCTTGAGAGTGCATCTGCAACAACATTAAGCTTTCCTTTTTTGTAGATTATTTCAGAGTCATAACCCAACATCTTTGTGACCCATTTTTGCTGCTCTTCTGAAGATAGTCTTTGTTCCAAAAAGTGTTTAAGACTATCATGATCAGTTTTTACCTTGAAGTGTCTTCCCATTAGGTAAGTTCGCCATTTCTTTAGTGCATGCGGTATTGCTAACATTTCCTTCTCATAAATAGGTTTTTGTAAATACTTTCCTTTGATTGGACGACTTTCAAAAGCAATGGGTCTTCCTTCCTGCATTAAAACAACACCAATTCCATTTCCTGAGGCATCACATTCCACGATAAAGGTTTTTGTGAAGTCTGGCGTAGCTAAGACCGGTGCTAGGCACATTGCCTCTTTAAGATGTTCAAAGGCCTTAGTTGCTTCCGGAGTCCATGAAAATGCATCTTTCTTCAATAATGTTGTTAGAGGTGCTGCTATTCTCCCATAATTCTTAAAAAACTTAATATAATACCCTGTTAACTTGAGAAATCCTCGCAACTGCTTTATGGTTGTGGGGACTTTCCATTCCTTAATGGCTTTAATTTTGTTAGGGTCTACTTTAACACCCTCGTGAGATACGATATGACCCAGATATTCCACCTCTTGTACTCCAAAGAAACATTTGGATTTTTTTGCATATAATTGTTTCTCCTGCAATAGTTTGAGCACCCTGTCAACATGTTCAACATCATCCTTCCAAGACCTGCTGTAGATTAGTATATCATCAAAAAATACTAGCACAAATTTTCTAAGGAAGGGTTTGAAAATGGAATTCATCAACCCTTGAAATGTGGAAGGTGCATTGGTAAGGCCAAAAGGCATGACCAAAAATTCATAATGACCCTCATGAGTTCGAAATGCTGTTTTTGGAATATCTTCGGTCTTCATTCTAATTTGATGATATCCTGAATGAAGATCCAACTTGGTAAAATAAATTGCTCCATGTAATTCATCCAATAATTCATCAATCACAGGAATGGGAAATTTATCTTTAATGGTGAGCTTATTGATCTCCCTATAATCCGGACACATTCTCCATGATCCATCCTTCTTGTGTACCAATACTACAGGAGCAGAGAAAGAACTTTGACTAGGTTGAATTATACCCGCCTCTAACATTTCTGCAATCATACGTTCAATTTCGCTCTTTTGGAAGTAAGGATATCTATAAGGCCTGATGTTTGGAGGAACACTTCCTGGAATCAAATGAATAGCATGATCATGATCACGAATGGGTGGGAGTCCTTTGGGAGTTTCAAACACCTTGGAATGATTGTCCAAGACTTGTTGGAGATCTGCAGGAATAGATGATTTTGATGTTGGAACTTCTAGTGAGCATAATTGTGCAATTACGCCTTGTTGTTCTTTCTTTAGAAGCTTTGTCATGACATTAAAGCTTATTATCCTTCCTGGCTTCCCTGCAATACCTCGTAATTCAACTTCCTTTCCTTCTGAAAAAAATTTCAAGAAAAGTTCTTGAAAATTAAAAGCTACCGTCCCCAAAGATTGTAACCATTGTACTCCTAGTACAACATCAGCACCTCCCATAGGAATGGAAAGCATTGGACTAGTCAATACATATTCTTCCATGGTTAGCTTGATATTATGGCATTTCCAAGAGCAATTTATAGTTCCTCCATTTGCAACCATCACTTGGCATTCTAGTGTTGGGT